>VWZP01007500.1:0-146334 GCA_013396995.1 Dicaeum eximium | reverse complement strand
GCCGCCAGCCGAGCGCCGCGGAGCGGGGCCGGAGCGGGGCCGCCATGCGCCCGGGGCCGGGGCTGCCGGTGCTGCCGGTGCTGCCGGTGCTGCCGGTGCTGCCGGTGGTGCTGGCGCTGCTGGCGGCGGCGGCGCGGCCGGGCAGCGGCGAGGAGGCGATCCAGTGCCCGCCGTGCTCGGAGGAGCGGCTGGCGCGGTGCAAGGCTCCGCAGGGCTGCGCGGAGCTGGTGCGGGAGCCGGGCTGCGGGTGCTGCGCGACCTGCGCTCTGCCCCGCGGCACCGCCTGCGGCGTCTACACCGCGCGCTGCGGTGCGGGGCTGCGCTGCTACCCCCCCCGCGGCGAGCCCCGGCCCCTCCGCACCCTCATGCACGGTCAGGGCATCTGCACAGACCTGGCCGACGTCGAGGCCATCCAGGAGAGCCTCCAGCCCCCAGGTGAGGCGGCGGAGGGACGGCAGAGGGTGGGTGCCCAGGGTGGGTACCCTGGGTGGGTGCCTGGGGCTCCTTGTCCCTCACAGGGGCAGTGGCATAACCCCTGTTGGCACCGACCCACTCCCCGCTCGCTCGGCAAGAGCTGTGGCCACAGGATTGGACTCATCAGGGACCTGCCCATACTTAGAGGGAGCTAAAAAAATGATGAAGAGAGACTTTTACACAGATAGACCGTGACAGCACAAGGGGAAGGATTTTAAACTAAAAAGGAAAGATTTAGATTAGATCTTAGGAGGAAATTCCTCCCTGTGAGGGTGGTGAGGCTCTGGCACAGGTTGCTCAGAATATTTCTGGATGCCCCATCCCTGGAAGTGTTCAGTGCCAGGTGGGATGAGGTTTGGAGCAACCTCGTCCGGTGGAAAGTGTCCCTGCCCATGGCAGGAGAGTGGAACTGGGTGGTCTCTAAGGTCCCTTCCAGCCCAAACAATTCCATGACTCTAAAAGGCAGGATGGGATGGGACAGCACAGGATGGGAACGCAGGGAGCAAGTTCCAGGGAGGGAGCAGAGACAGGCTGCAGGAGACCTGGTACAAGTGGCTCAGTTTTGTGCCATTCTTGCCCACCGTGGGCACAGCAGTGTCACAGCCACTGGCTCCACATGTGCTGGACAGGTAAACCTTCACCTGCTGTGCCCTGGCTGCAACAGGGACAGCCCAGTGTCCCCAGTGTCCCGCAAGCACCTGCAGCCCTTGGGGACAATCCAAGCTGCCAGGGAAGCTCCCGTTGCACAGCGACCCCTGCGCTGCCGCCTCCCTGGGATGCCGCCGGCAGATCTGGCTGCACCGCCGGGGGGAAGCAGGAAAGAGGCCCCGGGGCACCTGCTCCTCTCCAGGCAGGTCCCGGTGGCTGAGCGCTGTGCAGGAGC
Source organism: Dicaeum eximium (assembly GCA_013396995.1). Lineage (NCBI taxonomy): Eukaryota > Metazoa > Chordata > Aves > Passeriformes > Dicaeidae > Dicaeum > Dicaeum eximium. The sequence goes on along the minus strand of VWZP01007500.1, from coordinate 144,977 downwards.
TGTGTCTGTGCCGGGCAGGGCAGGGCCAGGCTGCAGGAGCTGCTGCCGGCGTGCTCTGTCTGCCTTGCAGGTGGTGATGGTGGCCTCTGCCACGCCTCTGGTGCTCGGGCAGGATTTGGGGTCTGAGAGCAGAGCCGGCGGTGGGAACCCACCCCAGAGCTGTGCAGGTCCCACCACGGGAATGAAGCTGCTCCCAGGGAATGGGTGTGGAGACCTGGTCCATTGGTGGTCCCCCTTTGCCATCCTACAGGCTGTGACCAGGACCATGTCCCCTGAAGCTGGGGAGTATCATCCCAGAACAATCTACAAGCTGGTCAGGCCTGACCCTGGGTCACCCCGTGGGGTCACTTGGAGCTCCCTGAGGGGCAGAAGGGACTGGAGCAATATTTGTCCCTGCCCTCCGGGGGGCTGGATCCCAGTTCCACTCCCTCCTTGCACGTCTGATCCATGGCAGCTCCTCTGGTGTCCCCGCTGTGATGAGTGCTGCTCGTGGATAGGCCCCTCTAGCCACCCCCCCTGCTGGGACAGGAGCTGGCTGGGAGTGCTTGAAGCCCCCCTATCCTGCCTGTCTGTCCTCATCCCACATCCTGCAGGAGCTGTCTGGGCTCCCTGGCCCGGGGCTGCGCGGTGCTGCCAAGCCCTGTTGGTTTTGGCCGTGCCCTGCGTAATGCAACATTTTTTCCCAGAGCCTTTAGGAAACATACTTGCATTTTTTCCCTTCCTTCCCGCGGTGTTTTGGCTTGGCTGGGGATGGGTGGGTGTCTACAGGAGCCGGGTCGCCCTCCGGGCACTGTGCTAGCCAGCGGCATCGCAGGCAGCAGGATGGGCGAGAGGGCAGTAGGAGCCCCTGTGTCCCAGCCAGCCCGTCAGGATGTGGGCAGCACACCCACAGCAAATTGCTCGATGCAGCCCCAGTGGGGCATCCCTCCGTGGGTCCCTGACCTGTTCTGCAGCCCGGGGACAGTGGCAGTGTGGGGCTGGGGGCTGCAGGCTCCCTCATTCCCACACAGCCCTGCCTGGCACAGCGAGGCACGGCCGGTGCCTCTGATGTGTCCCCTCGGGAGCAGCAGAAGGGAATTAAACGCCTGTTTGGGGGCAGGGGCGATCGGAGCAGGTGCCCCCGGCTGGGAAGAGGTTAACGCGCAGCTCGTACAGCAAACATTTTGTCTGGGGGCTCTGTCCGGGGGGCTCCGCATTCCAGGGAAGAGGCTGGGATCAGGGGGCTGGGCTGAGGCTGGGCTTTCTGAACGGTTGGACATGGCTCCCGGCTCCATGGCCAGGAAGAGCCTCTGTGCTCACCCGGGACCTGTGGCACCCGCGGGATGTGACTCTTAGGAAGTGAGGGAGCAGTGGCTGCTCGCCTGACTCGAGACTGCCTTTCATGGCAGCGGCTCTGGGCACCTTGTGCTGGACCCTGTCCCTGCCAGCTCAGGGCTGGCTTTGGGATCCCACTCCTTGGCTAGAGCCCTGTGCAGGGGCTGGCTCCAGAAGGTCCCAGCCGTGGCCTTCCGTCCCAGCTGGCGGGTGGTGGTGGCTGAGCCCGTGTGTGGCAGCCAGGAGGAGGTGAGGACATATTTCTCAGCACACATGATGAGTGATTTAGTGTTGGGTAAATGATTATGTCTGGGAAAGCCTGACCCACGGGAGCTGCGTTCATCCCGTGTGGTCTCTGTAAGCTGGGACAGACCCTGTTTCCTTTCTGTGTGTAGTGACTGGGAGGAATGGTGGTGGCTGAGCCATGGCTGGGCAGAGCACAGGCAGGGAGGACAGGCTGGTTCCACCAGGCAAGGCTCAGCCGTGTCCCATCTGTCCCCTGGGGTGGGGGCTCATCCACGACTGGGTTTCTCCAGGCTGGGTGCTGCTCCTGGCAAGGTCCTGGTCCCTCTGGGGAATCACCTGGATCTGCATCCCTTACTCCCTCTCCTGCATCCTGACCTCCCCTCCCTCGGTCCCACATTGGGCACTGAGGTGGGAGGTGCTCAGCCGTGTTTGAGCACGGTGCTGTGTCCCGGGATGGGGACGGGCCAAGCTCCCAGCTGGCATCCCAGGCCAAGGGGCAGGAGGTGCCTGCACCCTGCCAACCCCATCTCTGGCTCCCCACGTTCTGCCAGAGCCAGCACTTGGCAAAAAGAGCACGGCCCTTCCAGAGCTGGCTCCTGCCAAGTCCAGAGCCCAGGAAACCAAGACCCAGCACTGCCACCGTCCCGCCAGGACCACCCACAGGTGACACTGGGGGTGCTGGACAGGGACATGGAGGGTGCTGGGGTTCACTGTGGCTCGTGTCATGCTGGTCACAGACACGTGGATGTCCCTCCTGGCCTTTGAGGCATATGAGGTCCTTCGTGCTGGGGCTGGTGGCACAGGAGGGAGCGGGGCTGGAGCCGTGGGGGTCAATGACACTTGTCTGTCCCCATGGACACACACGCGAGGTCGCAGGGCTTTGCTGGCTGCCCCAGGCTCTGCTCCCACGGGATCCGCGCGGTGGAGCCGGAGCCCTACACCGCTCCCTCGGGCTCAGCGCTGTGAATCACAAGTTCGGCACGTGACCAACCTCATTTGCAGCTCCCGTTAATTGAAGGCGATGCTGAATGACTCGTTTGTGTCCTCTGTGCACAGGCCGGCGGGAATCCTCCTCCTCCCGGGACAGGCGGCTGTTTTATGTGTCCAGCGAGGGCAGCACCCCCTCCCATCCCCTTGGCACTCGCTTCCATTCCAAAGTGAGCGGAGAGGCTTTCCTTGGCCAAATCGGGACCCCCCCTACCCTCCATCCCTCCAGGGTGGTGGTGCCCATGCAGAAATGGCAGAGTGAGTGGCATCAGGGCAGTGTGGGGCGTGGCAGCTCTGGGCTCCACACACGTTGCTTTTCCCAAGTCTTTGTGTTTTCCCGTCCAGTCGGATTTCCAGGGAGGCGAGAGGTTCCCTCAGGTGCTGTGTGTCACTTAGCAGGGGGACAGGAACCCCAAGGGCAGCAGCGATCCGCGGGGCAGGGAGGGATGTTGGAGCTGCCGTGAGAGCCGGGACCGCGGGTCCCGAGCGCTGTCAGGAGCCGCCTCTCTGCCCGAAGGCACCGGCGTTTCATGTGACCTTATGAAAACGTTATTGGCATCTGGTTTTATTTAAGCCGGGAGATTTGATGCTCTGGAGGCGGCTGTCGGAGGGAGGAGGGGGGTTTGGCTGTGCCGGCCATCGGTGAGGGCTTCCCCTGCGGGGGCAGCGCCGGTGCCTCCCGGTCCTGCCTTTCCATGGCGTGGGAGCAGCGCACGGAGGTGCCGGAAACTTTGGCATGGTGGTCCCCAGCGGTGCCAAATCTGCCCAGGGATACAGGGGAGGGAAGGAGCATCCCTGCCAGAGCCCCCGAGCCCCCTGCGGGGCTCTGCCACCAGCGCCTGCATTGCGCCACAGCCTCGTGGTTGGTGCCGCCGGGGCTGGCGCTGGCACCGCTCTGTGCAGGGTCCTTGAGACTTTGGGTTCGTGTTTCAAATTTCAAGGGCATGAGCTATTTCCTGGAAAAAAAAATGGACAGATTAAGTAAAAAGCAAATAACACCCACGAGGGAGGGGGGTTTGACTGGGGCTTCGCTCTGGACTTTAACCAGGCCCCCAGGAGCTGGGCCAGGAGCCCTGCACTGCAGGGACCGTGGCAAGAGGTGCTGGTGGGAGATCAGGACCGGGATTCCATGGGGATAGAGTGGGCAGGAAGCTGCGGCTCTGACCCCTCTGCCTGCCTGTGGCAAGGGCCAGTGCCAGGCATAACCCGGCAGCCCCTGTGCTGGCACTGTGAGCCCCTGGGTGTGACCCTCAGCAGTGACCACCCCCTGCCTGGTGTGGGAAGGTTTTCCCTGCTGCCAGCTGCAATATTGATTCGTTTAAGCCCAACCCCACGATAACCTCAGCCACTTCCCTGCACAGCCCAGGTGGACTGGGGGGCAAAATACTGCTCGGGCTGTGCCTGATGCAGCTCTGAGCACAGGAGGAACCCTGGCTCCTGGAGCGTCTCCCCTCCACAGAGTCTTCACGGGCCCCAAACCAGAGGAACCGGCAGCTTTTTAAAAACTAAAGTCACGCCGAGCGCTCGTCTCATGATGCTCTGTCCAGCTGCCAACATCTGGGCCGGCAGCTTGGCCGGCTCCTTGGCTGCGGGGATGCCAAGTGCCGCCTTTTGGGATTGGCCCCACGGGAGATTAACTTTCTTATTCCAGGAATTTCTTCTTTCATGTCTTGGCGAGGGCCGCTCCCCGCAGCAGAGCGCGGCTCCACTCCCGGCCGTGGCGCCCGGTGCCGCCCCGGGGCTGGCGGGGGCTCAGCACCGCCCCGGTGCCTCCACTGCCCCTGCAGCTCCTCAGAGGCAGATTTTGGGGGGCACTGGGGGCGTCCTGGAGCTCGTTGTCTGTGTGTCCCAGGGTCAGCTTCCAGGCCTGTAGCTCCAGTGCTGTGGTGACTCCTGGCTGGCAAGGGGCAGCACACTGGAGCCAGTGCCCAGCACTCGCAGCAGGCATTTGTGACCCTACAATAACAGACACATGGCAACAACTCGTGGCTAATGAGCAGGAAAAACTCCCAGGGGTCTTTCCCAGTGCTGCAGGGAGCTCAGCCCAGTGCAGTGGCAGGTTGGACCCAGGGCTGAGTGACACCTGTGGGGGCCAGAGACGGTGATGTGGGGCCTGCCAGAAACCACTGCACGTTGTTCCTCAGGGTCCAGTGGCACTGTAGAGACTGGGGCACCGCGGGGGCTCTGCCACCCCCAGGGCTGCCCTGTGGCTCTGAGCCCCCTTGGTCTGTGTCTCTGCAGAGAAGGAGGAGATCGACCACCCCAACAACAGCTTCAGCCCCTGCAGCATCCACGACCGCAAGTGCCTGCAGAAGCAGCAGGCCAAGAGGGTCAACAACGGCAACAAGATGCGCAGCAGCGGGAGCCCTCACCACCGCGAGGAGACGCGGGTCATGGTGAGCACCGGGAGGGCTGGGCAGGGCAGGGTGGGTGCTGCAGGGGCGGGCTCCTGGGGCTCTGGGCCAGGAGCATGTGCCAGCCCTGCGATCAGCTCAGCCCCGCTTTCCCCAGGCACAGGGCTCCTGCCAGAGTGAGCTGCACCGGGCGCTGGAGAGGCTGGCGGCCTCGCAGACCCGGACGCACGAGGACCTGTATGTCATCCCCATCCCCAACTGCGACCGCAACGGCAACTTCCACCCCAAGCAGGTAGGATGGGCTCTGACCCAGCACGGGGGACTGGGCAGGGCGTTTTGTAGAGCCAGAGTGAGACTGGGAGCGGGACATGAATGGAGGGGACAGTGACAAGGCATGGCAGAGCCTGCCTGGCTCCTGGCTTTGGCGGGAATCACCCTTTGGGTGCTGGGGGTCCTTTACAAAAGCCCCAGGTGGGTGGGGCTGGTAAAGCCCCAGGGAGAGCTCCTGGTTGCCGGGCAGCCCATGGGAATGGCCATGGGGTCCAGGCTGGGTGTCCTTAACCAAAGCCATCCCCACAGTGTCACCCGGCGCTGGACGGGCAGCGAGGCAAGTGCTGGTGCGTGGACCGCAAGACGGGGGTGAAGCTGCCGGGCTTCCTGGAGCTGAAGGGGGACTTGGACTGTCACCAGCTGGCGGACAGCATGTGAGCGTGACCGAGGTGGCCCCGCGCCGTGCAGGGCCAGGACCCGCGCCGGGGCTGCCTAGGAGAGAAGGAGAGGGACGCGACTGCTGAGCAGTGCCCTGGTGCCGGGGCACCCCGGGGTGCGCTCGGATCGCAGCGCCCTGCGCCGCGGCACCGCCATGACCACTATGGGCCACTGCCAGGGACCCCGGCGTGAGCCAGGACACCTCCCTCCCTCACGGACACCGCCTGGACACTGCTGCCCTGGGACCGGGTCGGGCTGCCTGGGTGGAGCGGGTGGGGGCACCTTTGATGCTGCTGCTGCTGCTGCCCCGTGGTACCCCCGGAATTCAGCCTGGCCCCGCAGGCGACCTCGGCCACCTGGCACCTGGCGGGGTGCGGTGGCAGCGTCGCATTTGCAGCTCAGTGCCCTCCACGCCAGACCTCTGCAAGGGCAGCAGCAGAAGTGCCTCGTTCTGCCCTCCCTGGTGGCGAGAGGCTGCCCAGGCAAGGGCTGGAGGACTGGAGAGACGCCCCCGCCTGCATCCGCCCCACCCCGAGCGTGTGTGTGAGGGGCAGTGTGGCCGCTCAGAGCAATAAGAGACCTTCCCCCTCCCTGCTGCAGCCACCCAGCCCCACAGCCCGGGACCTCCTCCCCACGGCCCAGCCCTATCCCCCTCCCAGTGCAAGGACAAAGCCTCCCATCCATCCTGTCTCCCCCTCCTCCATCCTGGGGTGAGGGAGTCAGGATCCCCAGGCAAGCGGCATTGAGGGGAGGGTAGAGGAGTGAGGGATGCCCAGGAAACACATCCCAGGGGGAAGAGCTTCTTTTGGTTTGAGTTTTTTCTTTCTTCCCCAAATTTTTTAGTATTTAAAAAAAGGTGGTGGTGGGATCTAATAAGTGACTCTGTGGCCCCGAGGCTAGAATTCTCCATCCCCAGGGACCAGGGCAAGGCAGTGATGGCTCCTGTCTTCTCTTCTCGGCCAATGTGACAAAACTGGGATGGATTCTGGAATGCCTCCATGATGGGATCTGCAGATATCACCAGCACAATGTTCTCAGCTGAGAAATTGTCACTGGTTTTTTACTTGGTTTTTCTTCAAGCTGAGATGGAAATTTTTCACATAAAAATGCCGTGGAAAGTGTGCCAAAGACAGAGGGGACTTCCCCAATCCCCTCCTGACCCACCCTCTGGCTCCATGGCCTCAGTGGTAGGTTTTGGTTTTCCATGTGGATTTGTGCTGTCCAAGGCCCCCCGATGGGAACGAAGCGTTTCAGTTTTAGTGAAACACCCTCTGCCCTCCTGCTCCCTGCCTGCCCGTGGCCCTGCTCACACACAACTTCCAAACTGGCTCCGTTTGCCTCGGTGGGGAGGGGGGTCCCTGCCCCCGCCACCCCTCAGCCCCAGCGCACCAAGGAAGGGATTTCCGGGGCCGGTCCCAGCGCCAGTCCCTGCGGCAGCACCGCAGCAGGACACGGTGGCAGTGCCAGCCCGGTGCCCTCTAGCCACCGGCCACTCCCTGCGTCCAGCAGGGGGGTCCAGCAGGGCCTTTCCTGGTCTGGGGGGTCCTGGCAATGCCCATGTGCACCAGGGCACTTTCTGTGTCCCGCTCTGAGGGCTCCAGCGTTCCGTAGCGTCTCTCCTGTAGTTTAGGGCTGTATTTACACACGACCATGTACCAGTGTCCCCCACCCCCAGCGCGTCCCCTGGCGCCCAAGGGGTCCCTGTCCATCCCTCCCGGGCCAAGCCCGTCCCGTCAGATTCCCGTGTAGCACCGACCTTTTACAGTACACTTGAACCTTTGTATCCTCAAAAAAGGTAATTACTGTATTTAATTTCTCGTTATTTGATGTGTTTCTATGGACTGTGTTTTCTCTTTTATGGCTTTAAATTATGGGAGAGGAGGGAGGCAGAGCAGGAGCGAGGAGGCTGTGGGATCCCACTGGTGTGGGGACAGGCTCTGGTCACCACCTCTGCCCAAGGACCTGATCTCCTGGTCCTGTGTTGGGTTTGGGTTTCAGCAGCCCTGCAAACCCAGGAGCCCACAAGCATCCGGAAGAACTCCACTGGGCAGAGATGGGGTGGGAAACAAATGATTTCTTGCTTCCTCATGACTCCCGGCTCAGCGTCTCCACTGATGCCACTGGGAGGATTGGCACTGTCTGCCCTACAGGGACACGGCGCCGGGCTGAGGAGGGGACCCTGGACCGGCTTCAAAGTTCAGGGGAGACAGGGCCAGGCCCCGGCTGCTGGGGGGTCGCTGCCAGGCAGTCCTGCTGGCCTTGGCGAGCTGCAGCCCGAGGCACATGTGCAGGTGCCAGGGTGCACCGGGCACCTCCAGCCCCGCTCGCTGTTTCGGGAGGGTGTCAGGATGCAGGCGGGAGATGCCCAGGCACAGGAATTGCGACAGCCGCGCACTTCCCGGTCACGGCTTGGCTCTGTCCCAGTGTCTGCAGCCGGTGCTGCCCGGGGTCACAGCCCAGGAGTTGGTCGAGTCCCTGTTCGGTGGCTCCCGGGGCCGGCAGTGCCATCCGGGGCTGGCGCCAGCCCGATGCTCCGGTTACCGGAGCCGAGCGCCCGGCGGTGCTGGCGTTGTGCAAACACCGCCGGGACGGGGCCGGAGGCGGCCGCAGCCAACACTGACAGCCCAAAAATCTGCTGGCACGGCAGATGGGCCACCGGACCAGGGCCAGTGCTCCTGGAGCCTGGCCCCGTGCCCTGGCCCTGTGCTGATGGCTACCGGGGCTGGCCGGGCTCGGTGGTGCAGCACGACCCTCCAAAGCAGCGTGTGGAGCCAAAGCCGGTGCCTGTCCCCATTCCCAGCTGCTGATCCTGGCCAGCAACACGATAACCACAGCAGAGCCCAGCTCTGGGGGTGCCGGGGTTGCCCCAGGGTCGCAGGGCTGAGGTCCCACAGCCCGAGCTGCCTGTGACCTTGGGCAGCTGCAGCCCCCTGGTCCCTGCAGCACGATGGGGACAGCAGAGGCACCTGGATCCCCTGGCACCATCCTGAGCCCAGCCTGTAGTCTGGGTTGTGGCTGAGCAGAGCTCAGGGCGGAGGGACCAGGGTGACAAAGCTGCTCCTGTCTCCTCTTGGAGCCCCATGTGCTCCCCACTCAGTGACCCCAACATCTGCTTTGGTCATTGCCAAGAGTGGCCACAGCTGGACCTGCTCCACAGCCTGGCTGGAGCAGAGGGACTCTGCCATGGGTGCATCGATTCAGCTGTTCTGGAGCAGGGTGAGTGTTTCCATTGCTGCCACCCCCGTGGTGCCTGTGGCAGGATAAATGTTCTACTGCTTCATTGAAAATACCCCTGAGAGGGTTTGTTAACACGGGGGCCAAAATTAAACCAACGCAGAGGCACCAAATGAGAACTAAGGTAGAGAGGTGGCCTCAGAGCTGCTTTCTGCTCTGAGCTACAGCACGAGCTGACCCTTCAGCTGCTGCAGATCATGGCAGCCCCGTCTTCCTCGAGGCCCTGCCAATTTACGTCATCTGAGAATCCGGCCCAAATTCAGGCAAGTCATTTCCAAAAAGCCGATGTTTCACTGTCATGAAAATGTCACCATTTATTTCCCAGCTCTCTGCAATGCTGGGAAGTCGAGCCCGCCCGCAACCCCGCGCTGCGTAAAAGGGCAGGAGAATTTCCTAGCACCAGGAAAAATGCACTGCTCTGTCATTCCTGCCTGTGGATGCTGCTTGCTCCATGAGGGAAGCAGGTTTCCAGCAGAACTTAGTCATTTTATACACTTTGATTTGCAAAGCTGCCTCTTTGTGCTGCTCAGGGGGTGATTCCTCCCCCAGACTTTTCCTCCCACAGCACTGGGGCTGAGTCCCCAATGGTGGGAGCTCAGCTCAGCTCAGCTCCATGACCTCCCTCAGCCCAGACATCACAAGAACAGCAGACCTCATGGCTGGTGGAAACCCCATTGTGGTTCTTCAGAGCAGATAGTCCAGCTGAGGGACAGTGGTTCCACAGGGAGCACAGCTCCAGTCCTGCCTGGGCAGCTCTCATCCCTTCCCCAGGGCAGCCAGTGCCCCACGGAGAGGCTCGGAGGAGCATCTCATCCCACCAGGGCTGAAAGTCTTCAGCTGAGACCCCTGATGCGATGGTGCATTACAAAAAAGTCTAAATACATGCTGTTGCCAAAATGCAACCCAGAAGCAGAAGAAGGGGAGCAGGAGAAGCTCAGCAGTGTTGGGCAGCTGCTGGCCCTGCGTGTCCCAGGGTTCTGTCCCTATGGGCTGGGCAGGAGCTGGCGGAGCAGGTCGATGACGAGGGACACTGGCTGCACGGTGTCGTACTCTGCAAACAGGTGACACAGGTTCTCCGAGTCTCTCTGGCTCTTGGCCACGAACCCAAAGATTCTTTGAGAAAGAAAAGAGGCTTATTCAGTTTGCATCCAGGAATCTGAAGGAATAGGCTGAAACCAGCCCTGCCACAAAGCCAAATCCCAGTTCCAGCAATTCCACCTTGGCCCTCTCCCCAATCACGTTTCCTTGGAAGCCAAGCAGCCGGGAGGAGCATTTTTGGCAAGGCTTCCCCAGCTGTGAAAAGATTCTTGAGCACAAGGTAGAGCCAGATATAAACTCACTTCCTGAACCCAGCACAAGTCCCTGGGAAGGCTGTGGGATTTGGATGGGGGGTTTTGCACGAGGGGATGTGGAGAACTGGGCTCAGCCAAACCTCTCATCCAACCCCCCAAAAAGCTTCACTCATCAATCCCACGCCTCATCCTGCCACCATGGTAACTTCTGTCACATCCCCTCCTCAGTTTTAAGCTCTGTCACATCCCCTCCTCATTTTTAAGCTCATTCTTTGCTGCTCTGCAATGCAGCCACTTCCCAAAGCAGCATTGTTCCCCCTGATTCCAGCCCCCCAGTCCATGCAGGAGGTCCTTGCTTTTACCTGGAGGACTTGCAGTACTTCTGCCACCTGGGGGAAGAACAGAATTGGAGTTGCTCAGAGGCTGATGTTTAACTCATTCCATCAGCTGCAAAGCCAAGGGTTATGTTTAGATCCACCCCAGCACGGTGTGCCCAGGGCAGTTTTATGGGATTTGGGATTTGAAGAGGTGCAGAGGCACTGGGACCACAGGGAAGGGAGCACAGTGGGTGGCTCTGACAGGCACAGCTGCCCAAAACTCACTTTCTGTTCTCAGGGTCCATCCCACAGAACCTGATGGCAGCCAAGGGGTAGTGTCGCCTGAAAAACACCCTGGAAGAGGAGACGGAATCATTAGGAAGGGGAAGGGCCTGGGCAAGGACACGAATTTGCAAATCCAAGCCCTGTTGTGCCTGTGGGAGACTGAGGATCTCAAGGCACCCCAAAATCCCAGCCTTGGGTGCAGCTGGTTCCTGCACCCCACCCCTGCGATGTCACCAAACACAGCACCCCTCGTTAAGGGGTCGAGTCCATCCCTGGATGGTGACATGGGTTTGTCCAACCAGGACAGATTTTCCTGAGGCTGAGAGGTGAGGAGGGAGCTGCCTCTCCACAAACCCCCCCTGGGCCACCCCTTTGGCCCTTCCTGAGCTCTTACTTCCTCTGGATGTCGGTCAGTGTGACACCCTGCTCCGTCACCCTGAAGTGCACCAGGGTGGGGGTGGGCAGCGCCTCCAGCTCCAAGGTGCAGGAGATTCCCTTCAGGATGGCCGGGGCTCCCGTCAGCGTCTCCACGTTCACCGAGTTCAGGTACAGGACATTGCACACTGCAAGGACAGGGCGGGCTCAGCACGGATGTGACACGGGCCAGAGCCAGGGCTGGGTCCCAGGGGTCATCCTGCAGATCCCTCACAGGGACCCAGGTCAGGTTTGTTTTGATGAAAATTAAAAGATTCGGTGAGTCAGAAATTCTTCACTAATTTAGTTTGGTTTACTTTAATTCTTTGCACTAATTGTTGTAAAAGTCAAAGTGTTTAATTTCCCGTTTCTAAATGTCACATTTGCTGGTTTTTTTTTTTCTGTTTATTACATATTTCCTTTAATGAAAAGCAGAAATACCCCAAGCTAGCGAAGGGCTGAAGGCCAACCTAAAACATGACATTTCAGGCTGATTGAGCTGTTTAAAGGGCTGTTCTGGGTCAAACTAAACTTTCCAGCTTGCCAACTGATTTTTCAGAATTTCCAGCAAAACAAAGCAGTCCCCAGCTCCCCAGCCTGCGTTGTGACCCGTCCTTGGTCTCCTGCCCTTCGTTCTTTGCTCTCACCTGGAGCCCACCCAGGCTGAGGTGCACAGACCCTTCCCTCTCGTGCTCTGTCATTCCCACAGGTGCCCCAGAAGGTCCCTCAGCAATTTCTCCAGCCCCTGACTGCCCATCCCTCTCCTAAAGCTCCAGCTGTTCCACACCCATTGAAGCCCATCAGGAGAGAGGCTTAAAAATCAGGAACTCCTTAAAAAACTGTGGAACCCAGGGGTCTTTTATCAGCCCCATGACCTCAAGAACTGTGTTTTCAAGCATCTTGAGGACCCAAAGTCTCCTTTCCTTAAAAACATCAGGTTCCCTTCTGCAGAAATCCTGCAGCTATCTCCAACCCCACGGGGAAGCTGGATGGGGATGTGCCCACCGCTGCACAGGGGTGATCTGCTGCTGTCACAGCGTGCCCAAGGCTCCAGCTCGGCAGCTGGGCTGTCCCCAGGGCCAGCAGCCGGCTCCTGCCCTCACCTGCAGTTCTCCTGGCCAGGGACAGCGCAGGGTCGGGAGCGCAGTCAGGGCTGTCCTCTCCATCAGCGAGATCTGCACAAAGGACAGGCAGGAGCGGTGATGCCACAGGCTGGGCTGAACTGGTCACCTCTTTGGCTGTTCCTTATCTCACAAGAGGCTCAAAGGCCCAGGACCACTCTAATTGCAGGGGCTTAGAGCAGTAATTAACTTAATTGTCCTTCATTTCCCTCTCCGGGCTCTGTTCACCTCTGATCTCCCACTCCTACTTCCCATGGTCAGCGGAAGGGAGTCACCGCCGTCCCGTCCCCAGGTCAGCTCTGCAGGTCCCTGCTCCACCTGTAGGCCCCCAGGGGGGCTCAGAGCCCTCCCCAGAGCAGCGGGAGGGGCTGCTCTGAGCACCCCTCCTGTCCCACCTACCTCGGGTGGGGATGCTGAGCTTGCAGGGCAGGGCCAGCGGGGTGATGGAGTGCTGGTAGACGAAGGCAGAGAGGCTCCCTGCAACCAGAACGGTGAGTTAGGGGGGGCTGCTGCCTGGAACCCCCCACCCACACACCTCCACCCTGCAACAGTGTCCCAGGGAGGTCATGTTCCTGCTTTGGAGCCACGATCTCACTGTCAGGGAAGTGCAGGCAGGACCTGGGGCTGGGGGGCTCCTGTGCTGGCAGGTGTGCAACACATTCACCTTGTCCTGGCTGGTGCTTCCAGGGGCTTTGGGAACAGCTCCTGGGGCTGCCAGGGCTGCTGGGGGCAGCAGCACCATCCTTACCAAAATAAAGCTCCTCACTGGCACCTTTCAGGTGAACCCCTTTGGTGGAGGACTCGATGAGGAAGTGCCGGACGAGGTCACTGCCCTCCTCGCCTGCAAGAGGGACCATAACCAGCATCAGCACCGGCCCCAGTGCCACTGTGTCACCCCTGGCACCCCAGAGTCCTGTCCCAGGGCATCACTGGAGTGGCTTTGTGCTGCCATTGTGGTGCCAGCCCCCGTGAGAAGTGGGACGGGCACGCACAGACTCTGCCAGCACCCCCCACACACTGTGGCTTCTCATCTGGCTTCAGTTTGAGTAGTTTCAGTTAAACCCTTGAAGCAGCCCCCCGTTTGCACCCCTGTACCTGTCTGGCTGCCGGAGGGAGAGCCAGGAACCTTCATGGCCAGCCCGAAGGAGCCCCGGAACGAGGTGCTGTCCCTCACGAGGAACGTGCCCGGCTCCTTGTTCCTCAGCAGCTGGATTGCTGTCAGAGCACAGGAGGGCTCAGCCAAGCACAACAGGTGGGAGCTCCCCTTGCTGTGCCCCGGTGCTCTGCAGGGAGTCCCTCCTTGGCAGCAGCAGGAAAAGCTCTGCAGCGTGTGCCAAGGACACATCCCTTGTGTGGCACCAACTGCAGCGTCCCTGCAGGGCCCTGGCTCGGTCCCACGGGTCCCTGCAGTCCCCAGGACACTCAGCCCCTGCCCAGGCCACGCTGTGTGACAGGCAGGAGAAGCTTTGCTGGACTTGGAGGACACAAGCTCTTGTTTCTAAGCCACCCCCCCCAAGCTGTGAGAGGGTCCCTCCACACCCACCAGCCCCCAGTAGGCTTTGACTCGCCCCCACTGAGTCCCCACGGGACACCAGAGAACTCTGGGGACAGGCCAGAGCTCGAGGTGGGGTCAGACATGTAGAGCCTTTCCTGCCTCACCTTGGTCCCTGCTGAGGCTTGGCTTGAACCAGTATTTTGATGTGTCCATCACAAACTTCATGGTGGGCTGCCCAGCCTTCAGGGGACCTGCAAGAGACCACAGGATGTCAAGGCCAGCAGGAACCTGAAGGACCTCCACGGGTGGCAGAGCCCTGCAAAGACATTTCTCTCTCATGCTGGCCAGGGCTGAAGGTTTTTCAGTCCTTTTGAATCCTTTCCTCCTCACTCCTCAGAATAGCTCGTTCCCCATGTAATTATCTCTCTTGGCAGGCTGTGATTTAGTGCAGAGAGGGTCACATGGAATCCCCTGGCAGTGCCAGCCTGCCCAGCCCTGCACAATCCACTGGACCATGGGATTTACACCAGGATCTGACCCACACACCCTCTTGCTATTCCCATAAGGATCCCAATTAAAACCCTCTGCCCCGAGAGCTGCCTCTGCTCATCTCCTCCAGAGAACAATAGCCCCAGTGTTTGCCCTTGAATGAGGGACCTTGTGAACCCTGGTACCTTTTGGTGTCCTCAAAGCAAACGGGAACCCCAACCCCTCCTCCCAGCCCGGTCTGGGTCTGCAAACAGGCAGGACAGGACAGAATGATGTTTCTCGTTCTCAGGTACTATAAATAGGTGCATCTGCATCTCCTGGAGGGAGCAGAGCATTCCTGGCTGCTGAGCCCATGCCCCAGGACACCGGTGGGCAGAAAGCTGTGGCTAACCCAGGCTCACCAACCTCAAGCTGGAGACCACCTGGACCATGGGGAGACACAGCAAGGAGCTCCAGCAAGCACCTCTCATCCTTTGTGTCTATAACCCACAGCTAAAGCAGAGGGAAAATGGGGTTTGCTGCCCCTTTCCCAGCAGCTTTTGGGGTGTGCAGCTCCTCCCCACCCTGCCCGTGACTCACTGTCCGAGAGGCAGCTGAGCGCGGGCGCTGACTGCGCGGTGTTCAGGGCACCGGGCCTCGAGGCTGGGCTGCAGCTGGGCAGGGGGGGCTGCGTGGCACAGCTGGGGGGGGCTTTGGCCACCCGGGGGGCTCCATCTCCTTGTTCCAGGCACCCGTTGACCAGCAGCACCGGGATGTCGGCGGCGGAGGTGAGGATGGAGGGGGGGCAGCTGCTGGCCTGGCCCTTGGGGGCCGGGGAGGTGCTGGTGCTGAGGGAGCTCTGGCCAAAAGCTTCCTTGGAGTGAGACACCGTGGCAGAGGAAGGGGAGCAGGGGCTGGCCAGGGAGCTGGTGGGGGACAGGGAGGCAGCGGCCGAAGCATCCGTGTCCTCGTTGTGGAGCGAGTGGGTGCTGCTGTAGGAGGGAGACAGAGCAGACATCAGGGGGTTGTTCACACCCAGAGACCCTCCCAGCCACTGCACCAACCCAGCAGGGCACCACCTCCCAGCCCAAGGAATGAGGCACTCGGGTACTGCCCTGTGCCCCTTCCACCAGGCACCGGTGGCATTTACCTGCCCAGCATGTAGCTGGTGTCAGAGCCGGGGCTCGTGGAGAGCTGGGACACCCAGCTGCCCCTCTGCTGGGCCCTCAACACCTGCACGGGCTTCAGCAGGTTGTCAGCACCTGGGGAGGTGCTGAGGGCCCCGGGGCTGCAGGAGGCCGTGTCCGTGTGTCCTGCCAGGCACTGCCAGGGCGCGCTGGTGCTCTCGGGTGCTTTGCCACAGCTCAGGGCGGCCGGCTGGGGACTCGAGGGTCGGGGTGGGCTCGAGAAAACCACGCTGTCACTGGTGCTGTATTTGCCTCCGAGTGCCCCTTTTTGGGGCAGGAAGCTGTTGGCCTGGGGGGACCTGGAGAAGGGGGTGCCTGAAGGGCTGGGGGAGCCCGGTGTCAGCTCGATGTACTTGATGTCTGCAGAGAGAGAGAGGGAGAGAGGAGGTCATGAAGGATCTGGTGTGCAAGCTGGCTTCCTTAGCAAAGCTCTGTGAGGAACACGTGTCTGCTCTTCCTGCTGTGAATTTTAGCCCCACCTCTGCAGGGCTGGGGGTGCAGCACTGCCTTTTGTTGAGACCCCTGAGGGCTGATTCCTCACAGATGCCAAGGTGAGGTGACCCCCCCGGTGCTGGCAGGCTCCCAGCGAGGGGGGTTACGTGCGGTCACGTCTGGCTGCTCAGACCCCCCTCTCCAGCATTACCCAGTCAGGACCTGCCGAGACCTGCAGCCAGAGGCGGGTGTTCCCTCCAGCAGCTGCTCTGTTCCTACCTGACTCAAGAGAAAAACACCTGGCTGCTCCCCCCGGGGTGACGTCAGGTTTGGAGGGTGGCCCTGCACACCTCGGGCAGAGGAGCAGGGGGATGTCACCTGGCCCCAGGTACAGCTGGACTTCCACCCACTGGCACTGAGTGTGGCACTGAGGCAGAGGAAATCCACGTGGGACAGGGGCAGTCACAACACTCTTGGTGTACAGGCCCTGGGCAGAGGCTGGCTGCTCCCTCCTCCTTTCTCCCACCCTGCACAAATCTCTCCAGAGAGGTAACTTCCAAGGCAGTCTCTGTGCCTGTTTCCTGCTGTGGGATTCTTCCTTCTCTTCTGTTTGTGCTCAGAGCCAGCCCCTCCACTTGCCATCAGTGACATGGGAACACACCTGACAGAGCAGCTCCTGTCCAAGACCCTCACTGGAACCTCACGGCCAGCACCAGGGGTGCCTGATGCACGTCAGGTCCTGGCTTCCTTGGACAAAGCCAGCAATTCTGGCTGAGCTGGAAGAGGCCTTTTAGCAAGAAACAGACTTGATTTGAGTGCTTGCAGCGATGGCAGATTCATCACATCCCAGGGAAGCTGCTCCTGTGGTTAATCCCTTAATCACTGCAGTGCCAGAGGTGTGCACCTCCCTTCCAGTCTGGACATGCCCAGCTTTGCTTTCAGTGCCTGCTTCTTGCCCTGCCATGGAGTTCAGGAAAGTTCCCCTTCTCAAAGGTGCTTCTCAGAGAGGGCAAATCCTTTCTGCTGCAGCAAAGACAAACTGCTCTGACAGCCCTGAGCTCCCTGCCCAGGGTGTGACAGGTCCTGGTGGACCTGCTGTGTGGGAGCTGCTGGCCCTGGCTACTGCAAGCAGCAACCTGAGCTCTGGGGCACGGAGCTGGACGAGCAGGAAAAGCATGGGGCTGTACAGAAGTTACTCCCTGAGCCAAAACACAGCCAGCCATGAGCACCAAGGAGGTGCTGGGTGAGCCACGAGGGCTGGTCCTCAGTGGGGACACAGCTGGATCATGGCAGGACAGAGCCAGAGCCAGAACCTTCCACAGCCTTGCTGCCAGCAGCAGTGCCCAGCCTCAGGGCAGCTCTGTGGCCACGTGTCCTGCTACCAGTGCAGTGATTTTTGTCAATGTCTCCCCAAAAGAAGAAAGAAATGGGGATTTTAATCGTCCTTTAAGGAACTGACAAGCATCTGTGCACCAGGGTCATGAGGCCTTTTACCTCCTACTTCTCTGCCTTTGCTCCTCTTATCACCTGTGGTTAAACCTCAAATATTTGCTCAAGACCTTGGCAAGTTTTCCAGCATCAAGGAGTGGCAAGAGTGCCACAGACACGGAGCCCTGATGTCACGCAAGCGAGGTCTGAGATCTCCTTTCTCCTCTAGGAACTAGAAGGCTCCAGAGGGAACAGTGCCTCTCATGAAGATGCCTCCTGTTGCTGCAGCATTTCATAGACTATGCTGAGTTGGAAGGGACCCATCAGGATCGTTTTATTGTTTAATTATTTAATGTTTAATTATTCCTCATGGTCTCCACCAGACAAGACAAGAACAGGCCCCTCTCGCCTCTCTTAGGCACCATCAGTCCCTGCCACCCTCACATCAGGGCACAGGTTGCAGGGCTGGAGCAGGAGGAGGTGAGTGAACAGTGACTTCTGTGGGAGGAAATTTGTGTTAAAAGCTGTTAAAAGAAAATGAAAGCTGGAGTGAGGCTTTCCACACTGAATTTGTGGCCAGCTTTCCAGATGTTCTGTTCCACACTTGGAGCCAGGTTCTCCAGACCACCAGCACGTTACCTGTGGAGCTGCCTGGGGCTCCAGCCCCCGAGCAGGGCACGGAGGGGGGCAGTGGAATGGGGCAGGCACTGAGCAGCCAGAGCTGGGTCTGCACTTTGTCACGGTATTTTATCTGCAAGGCCGCCCTGTCCATCCCAGCAGGAAGCAGGGACGCTGCTCTGGAACTGCTCCTGCACCAAAACCCTCACACACACCTCAGCCTTCTCCAGCCCCACCATCCTTATGTTCGCCTGAGGGGTCAGGGGCAATCGAATTTTTTTCTTGTCTTGAACATCCTCACATTTGACCTTGCTGTGGAAAGAAGCCTGGGGACTGATTGTCAAGGTATTTCTGTGTGTAAAGACGAGGACAGACAACGAAGCTTTTGGGAAGCAGTGAGACTTGAGGCACCTGAACCGCCCTAGACCTGTCCTGTCAGCAGTGTCAGCTCCCCATGTGCTGGGGCTGCCCTGTGCACAGGGTGCTGAACACTTAAAATGAGCAGGAGAGCCCAGGCAGGAATACTTGGATCAGGAGCAGCTCACAAATCAGAGCTTGGGCAGCAGGGATGACAGGGAAGAGTTGCACAAGGGTTCACATAAGGCACTTGTGAGCAGGGACAGGGCTGGTATGTGCTGCTGGTGCCTTGCCTGTGCCAGGTAGGCTGCCCAGGGAGTGCACAAGCCCTGGAAAAAGAAATTCCCTGGCAAAAGAATTGGGAACACTTAAATGTGATGGTTGTGCAACACTTGATACCTTAGCCTAGGGCTCTGGAAATCTGGCTGCAAATCCTTGTGCTCCCACAAGTCAGGTGTGACCCTGGGAAAGGTTCTGCTGCCCTCGAGGGGAGCAGGGTCCTCACTGGGCACCCAGAGCCCAGGGCCAGTCACTGGTGGTGACAACTGGGATTAGAAGTTTTCTAAGAGCTGCAAGTCCCATTTGTAATGAGAATTATTTTCTTCAAACACAGGGAAACGAACATCAGGTAGAACTAAAGGCTGTTTAAAGACGCTGTTGCTTTCTGGACCCCTTTGAGCTGTCTGGGCATGAGAAATGCCAACAGTGAGCAGACCAGGGCCATGGAAGCATCGGAGTTAGGCACAGCCTAACTGGATACACAGCCTAACTTGGATACACAGCCTGTCCTGCTCCTTACTGTGGAACCCTGCTGTCAGGAAACACGCTGATCCCCCTGGGGACAGCGGGGAATGTCCCTGATGCCCACTTCCAGCCTCCCCAGGAGCACAGGACCTCGTGTGGGGCCAGGGCACAGGCGTGTGCCCCTCTCTGCCCCAGGCAGAGCATTTCCACCAGATGGGAGCCGTGCCAGCTCCACGGCCCGAGCGCTGCCTTTGCCTCACCTATCGCCTCGGGCTCCTGCTTCTTGGTGGCCACCGTGTCACCCCGGGCAGGCGGCCGGGCCGCGTCCTTCACCGGCCTGCACGGCAGCGGCTGAAAGGTGGGGTCGATTTCTAACATCAGCTGGTTGAGAGCCTCTAAGGTTATGTCCAGGGAGGGAGACACGGGCTGAGCCTCGGGGTCCGTGCTGGTGTTCTCCTCCTCCTTCTGCTGGCACGGGGCAGGGGGTCTCTCCAATGGGGAATTCTGCTTCCCCTGCGTGTGAGCAGCCACATGCTCCGACGGGAGGGGCTGGGCTCCGAGTGCCCTCCCGCTGGGGAGCAGGCGAGCCTTGGGGTGCCCCACGGCGGGGGGATCAGCCCAGGCCTCCGTGGAGTAGTAGATGTACTTGCCCGGCAGCGCGGAGCAGCCCGGGTACCCCGCCGGGCGCAGGCTCCGGCTTTCCTCCGGTGAGGAAATGCACACAGTCTGTCCCACACGCAGCACGTGGGATTCTATGACCTGGGACATGGTTTGGTTTTCCGGTTTCGCAGCTTAGAGGCCAAGGGAAACCTCCTCCTTCTCCTCCTCCTCGCCTCCTTCCTCCACCAGGGACCTCAGACCCCGTCTTCAATCCGGTCTCCAGCGGAATAAGAATCTGAGGAATGCAGAGAGGAGTGGTTACACAGGCATGCCCCGGGCAGGAGCAGATTTCAGCGGAAAAGTCCATAAAAACGGGGATTTGGAGTGAAAGCTGGAATTCAGCTCATATGAAAATAAGTCACCCTGTCCTGCTTTTCCAGCCCCTCCAGCCTCTGCTCCCAGTGCCACAGCACAGCCGGGCAAGCACACGAAGGACTCAGCTCGCCAGGATTCAAAGGCCTAAAACGGAATCCTGCTTTTATTTGCTTATTTTCTGGATTAAGAATGAAATGAAAGCTCTGACAGCCTTCTCAGGGGACCCTGAGCCCCGGGAGCCGTCCAAGGACAGCCAGCAAGCCTGGAGCCCTGCGGGGCAGAGAGCTGGAGCTGCCTGCCCCAGCAGTGTCCTGCAAGTGGGTGTGCAGCTAATCCAGGATTTTATTTTCCTGGTACAACACAAGTCTGGAAGCCTGCGGACGTGGCTGCTGCCTCAGTCATGGTGCTGCTTGAGGAATCTGCCTGCAGATGAGTTTTGAATACTCCCTGGCTTCGCTTTAGGCAGAAAGTATTTTTTTATTCCCTATTATAAACCCCTATGGAATGAGGTTGGCTTCCCTCAGGGGTGTGAAAAAAGGGGTCTTGGGATGCTGTTTGGAGGTGGGGAAGTTGTCCTGCTGCATCAGCAATCAAATGGGGTTCCCCCAGCTGCTGCTCCCCTGCTGCTTGGCAGGAGCTGTCCCTCAGCAACACGCTGCCACCAAACACAGAGGGACCCCCACTCCTTTGCTTGGGATGAGGGCAATAACCCCATCCCCCTCCACACCCACTGTGGCAGCCAAGCCTGGCACCTCCGTGCTGGGGACATCCAGGCCCAGCACATTCCCTGTGTCAGCATCACACCATCCTCTTGGTCCCTGGGGAGGGCAGCACAGGTGGGGACCACGGGGAATCCAGAGATCCAGAGCCAAAGGTTTGCTGGCAGGAGTTAATGCCACAGCTCAGGGCTCCCTCTCCACATCCTGTGAGGATTTGGCACGTGGCACCCACAAACAGAGGGGTACGCTTCATAGAATATTCATCCTGTCCTGCACCAGTCTCCAGTGCCGGATTTATTTACTCTCTTATCCTGGCTGATTAACGATGGAGTCACAGGATTAGGAACGAGACACGTTGCTCCAGGGCAGCCAGGCCCTCAGCCCCGTGGGCGAGGGCAGGAGCTGGGCTGGTGCCCTGCGTCACCGCCTGTAATCAGTGACTAATTGCCCTGCCAGGTGTTGAGAGCAGGTACAGAGGGTGGCTGAAAGCAGGGCAGCCGTGCCCTGGGTGAGTTATACAACCCCGGAGAAGCCCCACATCCTGCTAGGGAGACACGTGGAATACCCTGAGCTCACCAAGTGCAGGGAATTCAAAGCAAAACATCGCCGCTGTCTGCTGCTGCTGTCAGCACCCAGCCCCGGGCGAGCCAGGGCAGGCAAAGCCCTCTCCAGGGCTTCCCAGAGCACGGAGAGGTGCAGGATGAATAAATTCCTCAGCTCCATTTACCTTCCTGTCAGCTCGGCCCCCGCCGTGTCTCCTGAGCTCTGGGAGGTTTTAGTTGAGGACTGGCAGAGGGCTGGTTTGGGAGCAAGGCTGTGCTGCAGGAAGGGAAGCGCCTCTGCAGCCTCAATTAGACAGGCCCAAGGCACCTCTGAAGTGTTGCTAATTATTCCTAGAGGTGGGAACCTCTGGGAGTTTGGGGCTATGCTGTTAGAGCCAGGTCTGCCCCAGTTCCCAGAGGAGATGTGTGGGAATCCAGGACACAGGGAGTATATCCCTGCCTGTTTTGAGAAGCCCTGAGTGTCAGCAGAGCACTGCTTTTACCCTTCGTCCCTGGCAAAGGCTGCCAAGGCTTTGGGATGAGTTAGAACATAAAGTGTGAAATAGATGATAGTGATAGTAATAGTGATTATTAGAAAAAAAATCTAGGATTTTTAGGATTTAATATGAGAATGAAAGGGACCCAAAATGGAAGATTTTGGGTGTGGTTTCATCTTCTTCTTCTTCTTTCATTCCATGTTCTGTAGCATAGGTGGCAGATAGTTATTGGTTTAGAACAATAGTGACATGGATGCTATGTATGTAGATTAGAAGAAGTTATTGGTAATAAAGTAAAAACAATATATGTGTGAAAAGACAATTGGATATTATATCTTTAAAAGGCCTTGGTTTGAGACTCTCGGGGCCATTTGCTCTTCTTGTACCCTGCTTCTCGTATGTTAAGTCTGGTCCTCAAACAACCATAAGATAAGATAAGAATAAACCAGAGACTGAAGACAGAAAACTTTGGGTCGTGCCTGTGTCTCACACCTTGCTCAAGAACTCACAAGGGAATTACCCCCAAAAGGGCCCTGGGGGGTCGGTTCCCTGCCCATGGTGGTACCCACAAAACCACCGCAAGATGGACTGAGTCTGGAGCTGGTTACCCCTGTGGAGAGCCAGCTGTGAAGGATCTGCCAGAAACTGGGGGGCAGGAGGGTGAGGGGCTGCAGGGAGTGGGGTCCCTCCTCTGACTGCAGCAGTGCCACAGCCCACGGTGCCCTCCCCGCTGGCTGTGGCATGGCCAGCACCAGCCCATGGCTCTTCCTTGGCATTTCCAGCCCCAGGGCACAGCGGGTGCAGGAGCAGGTTTGGAGCCAGCCCCCCTTTCCCACAGCAGCTCTGGCCGTGCCAGGGCTCTGCCCACAAACTTTGTGTCACCTCCAGTCGAGTGACAGCACAGCTCTGCTGGGGGGTGGCCAGAGCCCAGGTAAGCAGATGCCCACCTTGAGAAACCAGCCAAGGTCTCCTGCCTTGGGGCACCGTGTGCCACAACTCCGCCAGCTCTGCGTGAGAAGTGCAGTGTGGTAGAAGGCTCGGAGGGAGCGTTTGTTAAATATAAAAAGAAGAGTCATTCCAGGTCAAAAACACAAGCAAGATGGAGTGAAAATTGGATTCTCCCCTGGGGAGAAGAACTGCCTGGCTCCAGTCAGCATCCACAAGACAAGGCTGGTTTTAATTTAAGTAGGTACAGAAATAACGTGCAGGATGCATGAACCAGGGCTGCCGGGGCTTCCAGGAGCATGCACGCAACAGCTTCCCTCCTTTCTTGTACTCCTGCCCTGAGTTTTTGATCTCTCTCATGTGTGATGCTGCCAGAATTAGCCTCCAAACCTCGTTTCTCCTCCATTCCCTTCTCTGGGTTGAAGTGAGAGGTCTCCCAGGCTCCTCACAGGAATTTGGAGCCTCGGCTGCAGGCTCTTGTTCTTGGAGGAGCAAAGGAGAAGGGCTGAGGTGAAGGAGGAGAATCACAGGGTGGCTGCTGGCCACAGGACATGGGACAGGCAAATGCTGCCCACAGACATCAGGACCTCCCCAGAGCCGCAGGGTCTGGCTGTGCCCCCTGGGCAGGGAAGAGAGGCACAGGTAGGAGCCTGTATCATACATCCACAGCGAGCCATGAGCCATGCCCTGGGCTCCTGGCAGCAGCAGAACGAGCTCTGGGACAGAACCAGGGCAGCCCTGGCAGGGGGAACCCCAGCACTGCAGCCGTGACCTGGTTCGACCAGGGCTGTATGGAAGCTCCAGGGAAGGAGCTCTGTTGTCTCAGCTAAGTCAAGGCTAGCAGGGAAAGAGATGGAAATAAACTGGTGCAAACACATCCAGACTGGAAATTGCACTTTCTGCTACTGGAAGCAGACTGTGGAACACAAGTCTCTCTAAGCTGAAGGGGACAAGTCACAGATTTCACATGCAGATAGAAACTCTTAATCCTCAGTGAGGGACGTGCCTGCTGTACCAGGAGCCCCAGGCTGTGGGGCAGGAGCTGCAGCTCAGCCCAGTAACTCCAGCCCAGCTTGGCAGGCAGCCCCGGCGGCAGGAAAAGGAGCTGGGCTCGGGCTGTCAGGACCGGGACTGGAGCACCCACGAGGGGCAGGAGGTGCGGTGCTGCCTTTGCAGGGCTGCAGGGCGCTCCTGGGCGCGGCTGCCAGAAGCCGGGCGCCCCGGGGCCAGGGCTGTGCCGGCACACCCGGCTGCTCGATAACCACCAGCCCTTCCCAAACCCGCCGGGCACGGCTCAGCCCCGCCACATGGGGCATCCACACGGAGCAAAGTCCCTCCGGCTGGGTCTCGGGGAGCCCCTGGCACCAGGCGGGGCAGGGCAAGGGCAGAGCTGCCCCGCAGCATCGCCGGCAGCTGCACCATGGGTGTCCCAGCGCGGTTATTTGGAGCTCAGACATTCGAGCCGGGCCACAGCCTCGCTCCCTGTCTGCGCAGACCCCAAAACAGCTCAGGCAGCTGCCAAGTCTGGTTGTTTTTCCTTGCAACGTGAGCCCTGGGAGCCTCCCGATGACAAGCCTGTTACACATCCCCTCGCCAGGAAGGGCAGAGGGAACTGCTGGGACACCCAGGATTTCCAGAGCTCATTACACACACTTTAATCACCGCGAGGGCTCCGGGCGACTTGCCTGGATTAGAGGGGCGTGCTGAGGGGGTTGAGGAAGAAAGTTCCCATGGTTATGCTGTGTTTTCCCTGCAGAGCAGGGTATCACATGGCAGATATTAATATACCCAGCTCCGGGCTTCCAGCACCTGGTGCCCGAGGAGGGGCTGCCCTCCCACGCCGGGGGAGAAGGGGAGTCTGTCAGAGCCTCCTCCCTCGCTCAGACATGAGCCATTAGGAATCTCAGCAGCAAGAAAAAGAAGCGTTTATGAAATCCCAGACAACATCTTGGTACCCGACCAGCCCCCGGAGCCACACGGTGGGGCAGCACCAGAGCAGGACGTGTTGGAGGGGCAGCAAGAAACCCTCCAGTGCAACCCGAAAGCACCCACAGCAGGAGCCACCCACCTCCAGCGACCCCCCCTCTGCCCCCCTCCTAAAGTGCTGCTTGTTTAGCAACATTTCAGACTCCTGGAAGGGTCTCCAGGCTTTTGGAGGAGGCGGGTTATTAGGAATGTTGAAATCGCTGCTCCAGCAGCTCCCCCTCCCACTGCATCACAGCCTTTTCCTCTCCCGGGACAGCTCTTTCCTCTCTGGCAGGAGCTTCTCTGGGTACAAGATCAGCACAGAGCCTGGTCCTCGTTTCCAAGAGAGGTCCCAGCACAGCAGGAGAAGTTTCCCCTCCCTTCTTTGTGGGTGAGCAGTTGACATGGGAGGATCAGGAACAACAGCATCTTTAGAGCAGGGTGTCTGTCTAAAAATAGGCTAAATTAGCAAATCCTAAGAATGTTTGAGATGAGTTACAGGAACAGACACTAACGAGCTCCTTGGAGCACCAGCCAGGATGTTTCTTCTCTGAGACCATGGGAACATCTCCCTCCAGCCCTTGTGGGACTCGCCAGGCAGCACCAGAGCAATCTGCAGCACAAGAGGATGTTTCCCTACATTTCAGGGGTGCCAAGGGGAGGGAGAGGGTGGCAGCTGCTGCACGGGGGGCTCTGCACACTGCAGGAGTTTCAGGAGGGCCCTGAACATCTGTGCTGGCCTGGGCACATCCCCTGCAGTGCACAGCGCTGCACCCAGGCCTGGAACATCATGAAGCATCAGAACCTGCTTCAGGCTCTTCCCTTGTGTCCAAGCAGTAGAGCTGGGACTAGATTCATTTCCTCCCCTCCTCAGACTCCATTTTCCTCCCAATACATCTGCCTACACCAGCAGCAGATCCGCACGGCTTCTATGCCGTCCTCCTGACAACCCCTCTCCTCTGACACAAACATAGAGGCCCAGAACCTGGTTTTGGTTTCACAGCATTTTTGTTACTGACCCCATTTCCAGCTTTGACCTTCCTGGCTGGCTGTGGCTTGAGAAGGTTCAGTGGTACCACAACACCCTGAGTAATTCGGAGCCCCACACAAACCTCTGCCTCAGCCACTGACACTTCTGCTCCCACGTGGCACTCTTATGGCCTTGAGCTCTCCACAATTCCCACACCACAGCCTCCCACAGGGAGGAAGGAGATACTGGAGCACGCACTTCCAGCCACCTCACCTCAGCTGAGCTCACTTGAGGCAGTGGAGGAAACATGTGCTTGGACACATGCACGGACAACAAACACCACTGGAAATCTTAAATAGGCTTCAAAAGGGTAAGAAAGGTAATTGCTCATGTCAGAAACGCCATGGACTACTGAGAAAACCTCAGAACCTCAGCTAGAGCGATGTGCATAATTCCACACCACTGCTCTCAGCATTATCCAGCAGCCTTCCCCATCCTGGATCACCACTGTTCAGTGTCTGCCCACCGGCAGCACCGCTGGGGCAGGAAAAACCACATCCTGGCTTATTTGAGATCCCTGCAGCAGATTCCTCCCAAGGCACGAGAATAACCCCCAGCTAAATGCAAAGCGGCAGCAAGAGGAGCGATGGAAGGGAAGAACCGATAGGAGCTGCACGCAGCATTAGCGTGAGAACTGAAAGAGAAAAAAAGACTCATGAAGAGGCACGGCAAAGGCAGAGATGGCCCTGGCAATCAGCACTCGGAGGTACCTGGGCTGCAGCAGCTCGTCCCCACTCCGGCGCGGCTCCACCGCAGCACCTCCGGCACCTGGAGCTCATAAACCACAAGGGTGGGTCTGTGCAAGGAGCAGGTTCTCTGGGAGCTTGGCTTTAACCGGAGCCCGGTCCCTCCCACCTGGGCCGAGTTTCGCCGCCCCTCCGTGTCCCGCAGGTGTGGTGCAAGAGGGAAGACCCAGACGCGGGGTTTGGGGCAGCGCAGGGCTGGCGAGGGGCCAGGCTGGGAGGGCTGCAGGCAGAGAGCTGCCGGCTTGGAGCAGCTGGAGCAGAGCAAGGTAACCTGCTTGGGGCAGGTGAGCAGTGGGTGCTACAGGACTGTGCCTGCCCCTGCATCCCCGGGCAGCAGCACCCCCTGCCCAGCCCTCAGCCATGGCACTGTCGGTGGGGCAGGACTGGTGGGGACTGTGCTTCAGCCTGTCCGAATCTCGGCTGTCAGCTGTGACAATAAATGAGGTGGGAACAACGAGCACAGGCTCCTCTCCAGCTGGAGCATTGGAGTTGAGTTCCTTCTGCTTCTTTCCAGAGGTACCAGTTGCTCCTGAGTGCTGCAGGCACCACAGACACATTTCTGGGAGGAGCAGGAGAGGTGGGGACAGCCTGTCCTGTGTCATTGCCTCGTGGCAAAGGTGCTGCTTTAAGGAGGAGATTGGTTCAAAGGGGAAGATGTTATCACCATCGGTTAAAGGGCATCTGTCACCATCCAAGGGTCTGCCCACGCCGTCATCACTGGACTGTTATCCCTGGTGTATCACAGGGAGAAGATTGAAAAACATATTGAAAGGTGACCCTGTCCCAAACATGTGTTTGCAGTGTCCAACCCTGACTGCTGCACTCAGCATTCCCACATTGGGAGCAGGGGGATAATAAATGACCCCCGAGCATCCTTCTGGATTGCTGTACAATTTGGCTCAAGGGTTTCTTCCAGTGTCAGTGGGCAGAGAGCCATGGAGCAACCTTTAAAACTATGTCTCTGAAATATCCTTTTTCAAGGAAACTGCCTATTCTGCTGCCCATAAATGCCTTGGGCTCGCTGCAGTGTTGTCACACTGTGAAGGAACACTTTGAAACCTCTGATTTTATCAGGAAATAGGCCATATAAACTCCCTGCCTTAAATTCCTTCATCTCACTTTACAATCTTTCCAACATTCCATTTATTACCAGCCATTGTTTTTTCCTGTCCCTACATCCCTCGGCAAACAGTTTGACATGGCCAGCACAGCCCCTTCCCATCTGGGATGGCTGTGGGATTGCAGTGGGAGGGATTTCCCGGCAGCTTTCCTTTTCCTGGCTGGTAAAACTCACCTGGATGACATCCTTGACAGATGGAATTTCTAACCTGGAGGACGTTCAGTATCACACCCACATCAGCCTGACTCCCTCAAGCTGAGCATCCTCTCTGTCCTGGGGTGGTTATAAAGGACAGGGAAACACCAAGGCTGGGGGAACAGGAAGGTTTTGGCAGCAGAACAACGTGTCTCCATGCTCTGGTCTTGTTGTTTGCAGCCAGCTCTGAGCACACACAGACTTTGACTCTGTTCACAGCCCTGGGAAGCTCAGAAGGATAAAATGTGATCAGGGCTAGGCACGTCCTTTGGAGAAATCCCCCCAAAGTGACCCTGTGCTGTGCCACCCCATCCCAGTGCCCAGCTCCACCTGGCTCATGGAGGTGGGGATTGGATGGGACTCACCAGTGGAGACAGAGTGGCCTCCCCAAAGGAAGGTGCTGACACCTCCACTGTCACCTTCCCCTGTCACCTTCTGCTGACATCAACATGCTCAGCATCCCAGAAATCAGTGCAAAGCTGTTTGCTGTGTGTTCACTTATCCAGTGTTGGCCCCAGGCTGAGGAGGCCTCTGTGTCCTGGAGTGATGCAATTCTCTGTCAAGGCAGTGGGATGTTACTGCTATTGGCACTTAGGAAGCCAAATTGCAATTCTTGCCCTGCCCTAACGTTGC
Source organism: Dicaeum eximium (assembly GCA_013396995.1). Classification (NCBI taxonomy): domain Eukaryota; kingdom Metazoa; phylum Chordata; class Aves; order Passeriformes; family Dicaeidae; genus Dicaeum; species Dicaeum eximium. The sequence continues at coordinate 116,609 of VWZP01007500.1, read as the reverse complement.
TTTTCTGTCTTTTCTCTCTGCTTTTCTGTCTGTGTTGTGCAAGGCATGAGGAGATGGCCTGGGGGAGCAGCTGCTACAGAAAATGGTTTGTTTGTAGCAGGGCTGTCAAACTCCTCCCCAGCGCTGAAGCAAATGCAGAGATATCACAAGACCCCTCAGAAAAAACATCATTTACCTCTGGCTTTGGCAGTGAGGCCAAGGAGTTCAGTGGCTCTTTGGCCAAGCTGTTACATTTTATTTCTGCTCTCTGAATCCACAGAAGATCAGCAGGGAAAAATTAATGGGGTGCAGGGAGGGTTGTCCACGCAGCAAAGTGTTCTGCCCTGCCCCTGAATCTGTGTCACACAGGTATAAAAATGTTACATCAGGGCTTTGTAAGCCCAGTTAGAACCCAGGTTACACTGAATTTACTGCAGAGGTTTGGGATTGAAGCAGAAATGCCTGGGAGAACCACATGCCAGTCAGTTCACCTGCGCAGGTGAACGTACCCTGCAGTGAAAATCCCACCTGGAACAAGCCTCTGCATCGTCCTGGATTTTCCCACCCTGAAGGCCCTAAACATTATTAACAAGCAACAGATCCCCTAAACTTTATACATGGTGATATGGGTGTGCAAGTGGGCAGCACCATGGTAGCATGGATGGGATGGGGTGGTCAGCAGCCAGTTAATGGCACTTTTCTGTTCCCAGGAGGAAACAGAGGGAAATGAGAGACTGGCTGGGGGAGAGCACTCTGCTCACAGCTGGACATGGCCAAGAAAAACTGGAGCAGCCACAGGACAGGCTGGAGGAAGAACAAGAGAGGCAGAGAGCCACAGAGTCCCTCCTGCAGGGCTGCAAATGTGTGGATCCTTGTTTCTGGGGTTTCAGCAAAATAAACGGCCAGACACCAACGAAGGACCCAACACAAAAGAATATTTTCAGAGGAACAAATATTGGTTATGAATAAATTGGGAGTGCTTCCCTGGAATGCACCTGTGCAAACGAGGAGAAAAGGATGAAACATCCCTCTCTTTGTCACCTCGAGGGTTTGGTTCCTGTGTGAGGGGAGGTGATCCATGGAGCTCCAGGGGCTGCAGGATGGGGGCAGGCAAGGTGGGAGGCCTTGGACCTGAAGTGTTGGGGCCGTGCAGAAGGGTTGGAAGAAGGGATTGTCCTCCAGGTCCTTCTTCAGTGTGGGAACCGCTCTCGGCAGCGGCTGTGGCAGAATTCTCTGTGACCCCTCTGAAGGTACCTCCTCTGCCTCTTCTCTCCTTGGCTAAACCCGACCTGTCTGTGCAGAGCAGATTTCTCCAGACACGGCCCTGCCCAGGAGGTGCTCATAAAGGACAAAGTATTAACCTGACAGCTAAAAAAAGAACAAATAAAACTCGTGAATTGGCCCAAGCAGCTGCTCTGCCCTGTGTCCCGAGTTGCCACTGACACCAACCCTCTCCTGCTACCAGCTCTGGAAAACCTTGCAGAAGTCTGACACAGGTGACATGAAGTGACACCATGTCCAACATTTCAGAAGTGTCCTGGGAAGTTGATTGAGCAGTAAATCTGTGCAGAAAGCAGTCTGCTTCTATCTTCCTCCTTCCTTCTCCTCTCCTCACTCCTCCAGTGTTCCTCCTTCCTCTGGGGTCTTTGGAAAAGAGGAAAACATGTGAAGTGCTGCAATACCTGGCTGAAAAAGCCACAGAGGGGCTGTGGCATTCCGGGGATTGATGGCACAGCTGGTACAAGCAGAGCAGGTCTGGGCAGCTCCCAAGGACCCCTCTGAGGGGTTCCTGACCTGCCTTGTACTCCACCAGTGGCACAGGGCAGGAGAGCAGATCCCAAACACGCCCAAGGCTCTGTAACTGGGTCCTGCTGCCGTGTCCAAACACCCCCAGAGGTTCCCCCAACCAAACCAGCCCCTTGCTCTGTTGTGGGCACCGTGTCCAGCACTGCTCGGCTGTGCAGGGCCCAAAGCATTCAGCACTGGGGGGGTTGAGCTCCTCGGCGTTTGGGGACTCGAGGAGAGGCTGTTGTGGGGCAGGGCCAGCCCCTCACACCTCCCCTGGACCCTGTTCCGCGGGGCTCCTGTACCAGCCACGTGCGGCTTCCTCGCCAGGTGAGTCACCCTTTTCAGGGAATAACAAAACATATTTACTCAGAAGGGTGACGAGGCCCTTCGGTTCCCCTGAGGCGCTGTTAATCAGCCTCCTCTCACTGAGAAAGGACCTTTTGTTTTCTAGACCTCACAGTTACGGTTTTCACGGCCTGAAAGTGCGAGGCTGCAGGGAAGCCTCATCACGCTTGGAAGCGTCAGAGCCGGTGGGGAGCAGGGAAAGGACAGGGAAAGCTCCGTGTCCTGCGGTGCAGGAGGCGATGGAAGAGCAGCAGAGCTGGCCCAGAACGTGCCAGAAGCGTGGGCAGGGCTGAGCACAGCTCCGGGTCTGTGCCCGCACACGCCGGGCGCTGCCAGGGGAAAACCACTGACGTCAAGGAGAGAGGATGAGGCTGGTGGAGCACGGAAAAAACCCCTCTGTCACTAGAGAGTGCGACATGAACAGCAGAGAGACCACCACACTGGACCAGGGAAAGGCAAAGAGGGAATTTATTTTGAATTCATGCATTTATATAGAGTTTTGAGAACGGCCAGGGATTGGAGAGAAAGTTTCCAACCTTTCCAACCACACTGGTCAATAGAAAAGTCCATCAACCTTTCTCCTCCCAGGAGAAGGAATGAAAAACAAAATAACAGTGAAGGACAACATTGTCATGTTTATAGAAAGACCTGCGTGTTTACAGAAAAACCTCGTGAGAACTTTTATCATAGAAACTAAAACATCAGAAAACTAAAACTCAGGGCGACATCTCTCTTTTTGGAGGGTGCTGGGTGACACTGCTACGGTTTGACCACGTGCCAAAGAGCTACAGACAAGCCCAAAAGAAACCTGGCATCCCAAGGCTCCCTGCCCCAAGGATGCTGATGCTCAGCACATGACTGTCCTGAGGAGCTGTGCCCCAGGATGAACGCCTTGGATTTCTCTGGGGTGTTTCCCAGATGGTTAAAGCAAGCAAAGAGCACAGGCCAGCTCTCCACAGCCTGCATCTGCAGGTGCATTGTGCTCTCAGAACCTCGGAAGAGTTGGAGACTGAGCTCTTCTTGCCTTAGCAGCAGCTTTTGATGGATCATTTCCAGTGAGGAAACCTCGCATGGGGAGCACCTGCCCCCCTGCTGCTGTGGGAAGACAGGAAAAGGCAGCACAGGTTGTCCCACATGGCATCACCCATCGTCAGAAGCTGGGATGTCATTGTCCAAAACTTTCCTTAGAAAGAAACTTCCAGGACCCACCCTGGATCCAGCCATGAGCCATTCCACACTGATGTCAGGCACTCAGTGAATCATGAACCCTCCTGGCTCCCCACCACAGACACATTTCAGCCTGTGCCAAGTGACACCATCCCCTTGCAGAGAGTCCCCACAGTCCCCCTGGAGACACCTCTGCCAGCAGAGTCCTGGGGACCCTCAGCTGGGTTTTCTGAGGGTTCTCAGGAACCAGAGGATCTTCCCAGTGCCTGCTCCAGGCCTCTCACCAGCTCCACAAGGACAGCGTGGTGTGAAGGCTCAGCCCTGGGACCATCCAGGTGGGAAGTGTTTCCTGTGTTTCCAGGGGAGCAGCAGCACTCCTGCTGCTGTGGCTGAGCCTCTGGGAGCTGTTCTCTATCCTTTGGCCTCCAGGCACTGCCTCAGGCTCTGCTCCCAGCCAGCCAGAGCCAGAGCACCTCGGACACCTCCAAAGAGCACGTTAGCCATGGATCAGTGAGCACTTCCACACTCCTGGACGTGATCAGTGACACAGGGCTGTGGAGATGCTGCCTGAAAAAACCCACACTTGGAGCCTTTCCAGTAACTATCAGCACTAAATCCCAGGGATTTTCAGGGGAGGCTGTCCTGGTCACTCCCAGGCTGAGCTGCTGGGCAGCAGGACTTGCCCAACGCAGTAAGCCAGCAGCAGTTTCATCATTAAATCCATAAGCTGGTTCAGACTCGCTGGCCACTGGCTATCCCAGAGGAACTGTGTGCTGGGAGAAGCCTCCAGAGCTCCTCAGCAAGGGGGGGCTCTCCTGGAGGAGAAATCCTGGAGGAGAAATCCTGGAGATGCTTGTGTTCGTGTGTACCCACAGATACAGAGGCTTCTCCTCTGCAGACCGAGATCCTCAGGGGTTTGGTTCCCACTGGTGCAAGGTTGGGCTATTCCTGCTGTAAAGAAACCTGGCCCTAAATCCTGCTGGCAGCTGGGTTCGTGGTGCAGGTGCACAGGTGGGGGGACTTCACACCTTGTTTGTGCTCCAGTGACCTCTCAGCAGAAGCATTTCTGCACACACTGACAGCACGGCGATGGAGAGACATTAACCTCTGAACTACAGCTGCTGACAGCTTCCAAACAAATAATCCTGATAAAGTTCTCTTCTCCAGGGTAGGAGAGTTGCTGGAGGTTTCATGGTAGTGGAAGAAGAAAAGGAAACGAAGCCCAGCTCTTCTCACGCTGCCTGGACTCTCCTTCCCACCTCTGAACTGATTTTTAAACTAATACCACCAGCTTTTCCTTTTTCAGGAGTGAGACTCCTGCAACCCCAGGGCATGGAACCATGAAACAGCTTTTGTCTTGGAGCTGGCGTCTCTGTTATCAAGGTGAATTCAAGGAGAACAATTGCTTTCCACACTCACTTTTCCCCCTCACAATCAGCTCTGTTTGCTGTGCCCCACGCCAGCACTGATAGGGATTGGCAATTCAGGGGAATTGCTCCCATATTTGTTCAACGGAAAAACCGTAAACCCTGCGAGGAGGGAAGGGAGAGGATCCTGGGCACAGCCAGAATGTTAATTACAGCTCTTACTGCTAATAAGGGGTGAGGAGGAATGAGCAGGGACGGCAGGAAGGGGAAAGGTAGAGCCAAGGTGTACTGAGGGCCTCCGGATGGGTGCAGCAACAAAGGGCTGGAGAAGAATAGGCTGATTATTCTGGGTTTACTGGGGTAAAGTGGGCAAGGATGGCGAGGATCATTCGGTGCTGGAGGGCTGCCAGGGGCTGTGAGTGGGACAGGGAAATGCTGAAGGCTGCAGCTCCCTCTCTGCAGCTCTGCAGGGACAGGCACACGCACGTTTCCATCTCACAATGGCTCAGCCCCACTGAAATCTGTAGCAGCCTTTGAGGGACTGAGGATCAAGCACTTTCCCAGCAGCTGTTCCCAGATTTTTTCCTGGGAGAAGAGCTTGGGACGAGCTCTCAGGCTCCATTTTCCACACTGAATCCCACACTGGCCATGCACAAAGTGCTCCAGTGCTTCTTGGGAAGCGGAATCTTCCCTCGGATCCCTGTAGCCTGGGCATCACCGCATGGGGAATCACAAGGTGCTGCCTCAGCCGTGCCCCAGCCCAGGGCAGCAGCGGGACTGCCGGGGTGGGCTCGCGTTCCGGGGACCCCGGACAATGGGAGCACGGTTGGTGACCGCAGGCAGTGCCAAAGGCTGACTCACAGCTGCTGACTCTTGTCACGCTGAAAGCATTTTGGTATTTATGGAGGCTATTCCCAGCCGCAGTGCGGGCACAGCGGGGCCAAAGGCTCCCGCCTCTCCCTGCCCTCAGCCCAGCCCGCAGCGCCCTGGCCCGGCTGCTGCCAGGAGGAGAAGGGCACCTGGATCTCCCCCGGCCTCCAGGACAGGCCACTTCCCAGTGGAGAGGCAGCTTTGTCCTGGCCAAAGCTCTGCCGTACGAGTCCATCCATTCCTGTCCCACACAGTCCTGAATTCTTCCTTTCCAGCCTTTGCTCTTTGCTCAGGATGCAAAGGGCTCTGCGACTGGGATGGTCAGGCCATGGCATGGGAAAATCTGGGAACAGCTGCTGGGAAAGTGCTTGATCCTCAGTCCCTCAAAGGCTGCTACAGATTTCAGTGGGGCTGAGCCATTGTGAGATGGAAATGTGCGTGTGCCTGCAGAGAGGGAGCTGCAGCCCTCAGCACTCCCCTGTCCCACTCACAGCCCCTTGGCAGTCCTTCAGCACTGAATGATCCTCACCTATCTCACCATCCTTGCCCACTTTATCCATAATAATAACCCCTAATAGCCTAATAGCGGGGACAACTCACCTAATAGCAAAGGACCAGTGCCCTGAAACCCCTCCACGGGATAAAAAACCCCAGAAGTGCCTCTTTATTAAAACTCCTTATTAAAACCTTGCTTTGGGGAGCTTTGCTTTGCTTTGCTTGCCCAGCTGTTGTCCGAGCCTGCAGGAAAAGGAAGGAGCGGAGGCCCCCGCGGTTCCTTCCTGCCCGGGGCTGCTCCAGCTCCGTGAGCTCCAGCCCCCGGGACCACCGCGACAACTTTCACAGGACCGCACTCACTGCCAGGCAATGAGAGGAAGCTGCTAATGGACGCTAATGGAGCTGTGAGGATCCTCCCGGGAGGCAGCAGAGCTGTCCTGTAGCGAGAAAAGCGGCGAGCAGCTCACTCGCACTTCCACGGCTGCTCTGGCTGTCGCTCTCAGACATCCCTCGGGGTTTCAGCTTCAACAGATTAGGGCAGAGGAAGATTTGCAGCTCCAGGCAAACCACGGAGGAAGGTGGGTTGGGATATTTGAGGGCAGTGCCACTACCGCAGAGGATTTTGGGGATCTCACGCAGTGCCTCAGCAGCATCCCATTTCTGCCAGGTAACACCGGCATCCTCCTCCGAGGAGCTCTCAGGTGAAGGAAATCCTGCCGGGGCTGGATCCTGGACACAGGGATGAGCCTGACCCAGTGCCGGGCGTGACACGCCGGCCTCTTTCATTTTCATTTTCCCATTAGGAATTTTCAGGACTTTTCTCATGTGCCGTGGGAAAACGGAACAAACCAAAAAGAATTTGCAAGAACGAGACGGTTTGGCCCCGGTTTTGTTGTTTCCCTGCGTGTTTGTGAGTTAGCACTTGTGCTCCCTCTGCCCTCCCCGGGGATCACCCACGGTGGCACAGCTCGGCACGAGGAAGGGATCAGCTCCCAGATTTCCCCAGAACCGGGCGCTGCAGTGCCCTTGCCGTGCTCCGCAGGCGGGTCATGCTCTATTTATCGGCTCATTTCCATACCCGAGTGCTGCAGTGCTGCTTCCTCCGGCCCTGCCAATTCCAGTGCCAGCAAAACGGGACCGGGAACGAGCTCGTGACAGCCCAAGCATCACCTTGGGCTCGTTTCTCTCCCTCTGTGACACACACTGGGAGCTTGGTTCCCATCTCCAAAGGGGCCTGAGATCCTCAGGAGGTACCAGAGCAAGGGAAAGTGAGGTTCTCCTGCCTGGTTTCCAGCTGGGCTTTGCCACCGTGTTGTTCAAGTTTTGGGGGAATGGGAATTGTGCTCAGTGGCCACTGACAGGGGATTTACCTGATTTACCTGGTGTGAGGCTGTGCTGGAAGGAGAAGCTGCCAAGTCAGCCAGGAATATTTCTTGGGATTTCCTGGGCATCACCTGCTCCCTGTGGCAGTGATGAGAAGGGAAGTGGGAACAGCGTCTGCTTGGGAGGCACAAGCACATCTGAGCACAGAGCTGAGCTTTTAGACCCTTAACAAAAATACTGAAGGGCACCAACTGCTCCCCTTGCCCCAGAGTGACACAGCACACAGCTCTGAGACAGATTCAGAAAATTTCCTGGAGATGATACAGGGAAGGAAAAACACACAAGGTTAATTGGGGCTTGATCCTGGTGGCATCTGCAGCTCCTGCATCCTGCTGCAGTTCCTGCACACTCCTGGCAGTGCTGTCCCACAGGGACAACTGTGTTCATAAAATCAGAGACACGTGGAACGGTTTGGGTTGCAAGGAACCTTAACACTCAAACTTAACACTTAACACTCCTGTCCCACCCCCTGCCATGGCAGGGACACTTCCCACTGTCCCAGGCTGCTCCAAGGCCCGTCCAGCCTGGCCTTGGACACTTCCAGGGATCCAGGGGTAGCCACAGCTGCTCTGGGCACCTGTGCCAGGGGCGGTTCTGCTGGTGGATGTGGTGGCTCGGGGGTCTCCGGTGAGTCCGGTTCTCCTGGTGGATCCGATGGGTCCGGTTCTCCCGGTGGCTCAGGGGTTCTCGGGTGGGTCTGGTTCTCCCGGTGGCTCGGGGGTCTCTGGTGGGCCNAGCGAAGGGGCCAGGTGAGGACAGGTGAGCACGGGGGGAGCAGGTGGGGACAGGTGAGGGCAGATGGGGACAGGTGAGGGCGAAGGGGCCAGGTGAGGCCAGGTGAGCACGGGGGGAGCAGTGGGGGCAGGAGGAGACAGGTGAGGGTTCCCTACCTGGTGCCCGTGGCACAGGGGAGAAGCACGGGCAGCGTTTCGGGGAAAGAAATACTGAAGCGTTTTGTAAGGGGCTGTGGGAACCTTTCCTTGAGAACAGATTTGCCGTCACCGGGTGTTATTTCCATAAGGTTTGAGGGGGTGGGCTCTGGGCTCTGGCCCCCGCAGATAAAAGCTGGTGGCATAGGTGGGGCGAGCGGGGTTGTTTTTGTTCGTTTGTCTTCTGCAGAAGCCACAAAAAAGGACTTTTTTTTTTTTTTTTCTTTTGCTATGCAAACAAGGGAGAAAAGGCAGAACGCGAGTTGATAAGTGTGTGTGGAGCCGGGGAGGTTTCGGTTTGCAGGGAGTGAGTTTGGGGGGGATGGAGGGAGTTCAGTTGTTCCTCACCCATACGGGAGGGGCACAGAGGAGCTGCGAGAGCGTCTGGAGGGTTTGGGCACCCCTGGAAAAACGAGCCTGAAACCGGCGTGTGTCTGCAATAAAAGCTGTCAATTTTCGTGTGCATCTTTGCTGACAAAGACAGAATCGGGGAATATCCTGAGTTGGAAGGGACCCACAAGGATCATCCACTGCACAGGACACCCCAACAATCCCAGCATGTGCTGAGAGCATTGTCCAAACATTCCTGGAGCTCTGTCAGCCTTGGGGCTGTGACCATTCCCTGGGGAGTCTGTTCAGTGCCTGAGCACCCTCTGGGATAAGAACCTGTCCCTGATACCCAACCTGACTGTCCCAGACACAGCTCCAGCTGTTCCCCAGATGCTCTCCCTGGTCACCAGAGCAGAGATCAGAGCTGCCCACCCAGAGGATGTTGAAGAGCCTGATGCCCTCACTGCTCCTCCATTCCCTTCCCCTCCAGCTCCTTCACCATCCTCACAGCCCCCCTCGGATGCTCTCTTTAGATCTGTATCTTTTACACAGGAATTACTCCAGAACAATTTGTTCGGTGGGGTTTTAGGGTGACAGACCCTCCAGCAGAGGGACCATTTACTGGCAGAGCTTCTGTCCCAGCCTCTGCCAGCTGTGGCTTCACCTCGGTGCAGAATTCACACCTCTGCAACGTTCATTGTCACCTGCGTAGAGTGAGAAGTCTTCGAGTCATTGGTCGCGGAAATGACAGCGTTTTTCTTAGTTCATCTACAAATTCAGAAGCTGGAGCCACCCGTTCTAGTGTGGTGAGAGATTGAAAAGCACAATGAGGCCTCGTGGGGAAGAGGGTGTGTTTGTAAAGCTTGCTTGAAAAAGCATCTTCTGCTGCCTGACAAATCCCATTTTCCAGGCTGGGATCTTTCCAGAGCAGCTGCACTGGAGTTTCCCACAGAGTCCCACGTGGCAGGAGGTGGCTGGAAAGGGCCATTTATGCTTTTCAGAGTTGTCTAGGAAATTTAGGTACAAAGCCAGCGGAAGGTGATCTGTGGCAGATGTCATTTTTATGAGGAGATGTAAGAAACAGGATGGAGTTTAGCACTGAGAACGGAGTGCTGAAGTCACATGGAAGAGGCATCGCTGATCCAGAGGGAAAAGTCAAATGAATCAAAGCCATTTAAAACCACTTCCAATAGATTTAAATGAAACCAAAGTAGAGCAACTCCTCTTTTTAGCCTGATTGCAGACAGAGGGATTCCATAAGATATCACTGACACCATCTGAACCCACACCTTTACTTCAGGGTAGGTTTTCCCGAGTTTTTCCGGCAGTCCTGGCTTGGAGGGCAGGAGGTGTGTGCGGATCATTTCCCAGCCGTTCCCACACGGTGTCAGCAGCTCTCAAGGAGAGCGCTCTGCTCGGTCCTGGTCCCCGTGGGGAGTTTGGGGTTTGGCTGCGAGCCCTCTCCCAGGAGCAGGGAAATTGTGACCCAAAGTGAGAGGAGAGCGGCTCTGAGGGAAGGAGATGGAGGGGACCATGTCCCTGCTCTCCCCTATCCCAGCTTTGTGTCTCTGCTGGCTCCCAGGGCCAGGGTGGCTGCAGCCAAAGGGGGATGGTGAGCACAGAGTTGTGCTGGGTGTGCTGTGGGTCACTCCGAACCTGTCTGGGCTGCCCTGACATTCCTGAGGTTGTCAATCAGGCCCTGGGGAAGTCCACAGTGCTTTGGGAGGTTCTTTCTGTTCTGGGATTTTCCTATAATCTCTATTTTTTCGTTTCAGATGTCAGAAAAAGAAGGAAGTGTTTCCATCTTGGTCACTGGAGCTCCGTGTCGTGGTGTGGTTCAGGCTGTGTGCCATGACCTCCTCCATGCCTGCAGGAGGAAATTCCCTGTGAGGAAAGGCTCTTTCTGCACTGGTGATTATAAAGGGGGCTCATTTCCCTGCTGGAGCTCAGGAGCAGCTCCTTGCTGGGGGTGGAACATGTACCAGAAGTCCCCTGGGAGGAGCAGCTTTTGTGCAGAGCTGCTGCCTCACCTGAGCATCACCTGGGGCAGCTGGGACAGCAGCTGTGGCACAGCTGGGGCTGCTCCCCCATCCTGAGCTCCTCCAGCCCAAACCATTCTGTGATTCCCTGACCTTCCCTGGTGCAGCTTTTCAGCTCCGAGAGCCACAGCCTGGGCAGTGCCTGGAGCAGGCAGGAGGAGGCAGGAGGCTCTGGCAGCTTCTCAGGGCTTGGTGGTGGTGTTGGGGAGACCTTTTCTGTGGTTGTTCTCTGCAGCTCCAAAACAGCCTCACGCCTCCGGCTGTCTGGGCTGCGCAGGCAGCGCTGGCACGTGAGGGGAGGGTGTGGGGGCCTGCCAGGAGCTGCTGGATGAGCCTGGAATGGATCTGGTGCCTTTCCAGGTCTGCTGCAACCCTGCAAAGCCACATCTGTGGGGCCCAGCCCTGCTCCCCCTCTGTACACAGCTGGGGGGTGACGTTTGAGCAGAGCCTTGTCCCTACCTGTGTCCCCTGGCAAGGCAGGACCAGGACCCACCTGCAAACGTGTGAAACTCTTCAAAGGGGCTCAGGCAACACAGCCAAGGAGCTGAGCCTGGGTTACTCACACACAAAGGGCTTTGTTTTCTTCCTCTCCCACTCCCTGCCCTGGCACAGGGGTTGAGGATCTTTCTCGCTGCTTGGTGTGGCCAAAACTTAGAATAAACACTTTATCTCCCAGGGAATCACTCAACTCTGCCCTGAAAACATGAGTTTCTCTCTGTGCAGCCCCAACAGCTGGCTTTTGCCCTGGTGGGGCTGGATTCTGCTGTGACTGGAGTGAAACCAGAGCTGCTGGGACACGTGTTTGTGCTCACTGAGCTTCACGTGGAGCTGGGACGTTCCCTGAGGAGGAGACAAAGCCGTGGGTAAAACCTGCAGGATCCAGGAACTGGAACTGGTGAGAGAAGTTCTGATTTTGGTACAGAGCAGCATGCACAGACTCCACATCCTGGAAGGCCTTTTTGTCCCTAATTCACTGGAAATTACTTGGCCTTTTCCTCTCCTGCAGGATGATTCTGGGCATTAGTATTGTCCTTCAGTCACAGAAATTTCCCAGTAAAGCCCCTGATCGCTTTACAATAATTTTTGTGCCAGCACTCAGCAGCACAGAAAGGAAAGCAGCTCTCTGCTTGTTATTTTTTGGGTTTTTTTTAGACAATTGAATTAAAAACAAAGCAGCAGGAAGGGAAGTTTCGGTTCCTGCACATGAGGAGCTGCAGGGGCTCAGCAGTGACAAATGCCTGGGCTGGCTCTGCACTGCCCTGCACGTGGAGGAGAAGGCTCCTGATCTGTTCAGACCTGAATCAAGTTTCTACAACAAGCCAGGGCAGTGACAGGTGGTGATTGAACATCAACACTTGACTTTCTGCTGGTTTCATATCAATACTCAGCTCTGCAGAACCGGGGTCTTAGTGAAAGTGAAGAAATAACTTTTGTTCTGGGCAGGTTGGTGGCTGCCACAGCTGGGCTTGAAAACTGGCAATTTCTGCTGAATCTAAACTTGTGAAATTGTGTTCATTTCACAAGAGGCTGTGAGGGCTCCCACATGTGGGATGAGCACAGAGCCAGGGATATTCTGCCTGGTTTTAGTGCTTGGGGAAGGAGCAGGGTGGGCTGGGGACACAACCCCCACTCTGGGGCTCTGAGGTGGTCTGGCAGTGGATTGTGCTGCTGTCATTGAATGCAGCAGGATGCTGCTTATCTGCTTATTTTTCCTTATATCACTACTGCATGTTCTTGTCCGCTGCTTGGTGCCAACAGCTGGCTCTGGGCTGATCCTGCCACCTTCTAATCCATACAAAGTCCTGGTCAGGCTCTTTGATTCACTTGCTTTGAGGTCATGAAGCTGCTTGTGATGACACAAACAAAGGGCAGGTGACATCTCAGCCGTCTCAGTTTCCCCAGGTCCCTCTTACAGTGGCCCAGAGATGGATAAAACCCCACCGTGCCCCCAGGCAGGGCAGCTCTGCCAACAAGGACATTGGCTGTACCAGAAGTTCTCCCCTGAGATGTGACACCTCCACCCCCAGAAGAGGAGTTTGGGGTTTTTTTCCTTACAAAAGAAGCCGTGGGGAGGAAGCCATGGCTTGCTCTCAGCTCTTCTGACTGATGCAATGTGCCCCCACCCTTCCCCAGCACCCAGGGGCATTATTTTTAGGGTTTGTTTACCTCACTGGGTTCTAGCTCATTCTTTTTTAGGGTGACAAGGACTTCCCTCCCTCAGCTGCCCAGGTGGCACTTGAGAAACCACAGCCCTGCTTGGAGAACTTTCCCCTTCCCATCAAGTGATTTACCAGGGAGGGATGGGGACAGCACAGAGAGGGAGGTGACACCAGTGCCACGCTCTGGGACAGCTGGGAGCAGCTGCCAACTCCCCCAGTACCAGTTCACTTGCTCCCCATTCCAGTCTGGCCCCCACCCAGCCCAGACCCATTCGGCACTGAGGGCTTTCAAACCATAACTTCAAAATACACGTGCACAGAGATGAAGAGCTGTCAGGGAAGGGGAAATGATCAGCAGTGATATTTATCCAGAGCAATGAAAAGTCCAGGGCTTCTGAGTGATGCAGAATAAGCTGGGACAGGGATTGCAGGGAGCACCCAGACTCCACTGGGCAGTCACTCCCTGCCCTACCTTTGTGCAGTGTAGGGCAAACCTGTGTCCCCTTTCTCTAATGGGGACCAGCTTTTTTATTGGCTTTTTCAAGGAGATTTGGAGCTGTGGAAGGAAATAGGCAGCTCTTGCTGGTGAAAGGTACTAAAATAGGTTAAATTCATCCAAGCAATATACTTTTTTTTTTTTTTAACAAGTTCTGTGTGACTTGGCTGTAATATTTGTGGCCCAAACTGTGATTTTGTGTGGTTGCTTGGTGGGTAAGTTTTACTGGTTTAAGTTAGGGCTTTAAGATGCAGTCTGTTTTCTTAATCAAGAAATTTTCTGAATATTGAGAGTTTGGCTCACAGTCCCCTCAGAGGAGCAGGGGGAATGGTTAAAAATGCTGTGTCTCTCTGCAGATCCCCAGTTCTTGCTCCAAGCCCTGCTCAACCCTGTGCACAAATGAGCTCTTGGAGGAGTTGAGGCCCTCACTGTGGTGAGACCCAGTGTTGGTTTAAGGATCCCTAGGCTGGGGTTCTGCATCTTGTGTTGTGCTGTAGTCTGGAGATGCTCCTTGAGCCTCTGAGCCAGATTCTGAAACTCACCTTGTCCTTTCTCTTCCGGGAGAAAATGTGAGACTTTCATCGCTCACTGAAAGCAGAAATGGGCCTTAGCTCTGGCACTCGGGTGTCAGGCTTCTGTCTCCTCGTGTTCTTTGAGTTTCTTCCTCTTTGACTCCGTGGTTACAATTACAAGGCAATTTTTGTGAAGGGTATGGGTTCCCCCCGGCTCCGCCCGTGTGCTTTGAGGCACGAATCAACTGGGGAGGTCAGGCAGGAGCATCGTGTTCATTGTTTTAGCTGCAGTTCCTCCTCTCACCCTGGATGTGGGTGGGGGTTATAGTGCCCAGAGCTGCTGCCTCTCCCTGTGAGCAATTCCCACACTAACGTGATGGTTTATTCCTGGATTTTAATTAAATGCGAACAATAAAATGCTATTTTCACTTAAAGGTTGGTGAGTGGCCATTGGGTACATCCAGCTGTGGAGCAGCATCAAGACAGGTGGGTTAATAGTTAAAATAAAAACTCCTTATTTGTTTCTTGTTTCTGACTTGTTTCTTTTATAATCCATCAGCAGATGAAGTAAATCAACGTTTTTCTATTTAGTTTATTTTCCATGCTCTCTTTCTCGTAGGGCAGCACTGGTATGAAGCTGAGCTGATCAAACAGCTCCTGAGAGGACAGAAGGATTGACAAGGATTGTACAAGGATGGGGGAAATGCGATGGAAACCCAGAAGTGTTTTGTTTAAATCGTTATAATTTATTTTTCTCAAGTAGCAAAATACAGTCAGTTTTTAGACATCAGTGGGGAAACCTCAGGTTGGGATCTTAGGCCAACGTTAACATGACTCATCTAAGTTAGATGCAAATTTGTTCTGTCTGTTAAATTTAACCAGGGAAAGCCAGGCACTCTGACATCACCACTGCCTCGCTGCAGCTGTCCCAGAGGGTGCCTCTGCATCTCATTTATGGAAGCAGCTGTGTGTTATCCTATTTGGATTTCATCTGGTCTGTAAGGACCTGAAAACCTCTTCATTTTCAGGAGGGGAATGGCTTTTATCTATAGGACACAAGTACAGCTCCATGTACTGCTGGTGGAGCAGTTTCCTGGCTGGAATGAGGTGAGTGGGTTCTGCATAAAAAGGTTCCATGGAAGCAGAGTGTTCTTGGGGTACGTTCACAAACTTTGATTCACAAGATTGAACTTTGTCTGTGCAAAGCAGCTTTACATATTGAATATACATTAACAATGTGTTGTTACTGATGAGGAAAACTGCAAATAATCCATGCTGGGGGTGTCCCTGGCTCTGGCCAAGATCGTGACAGCTGTGTCTTGCCCAAATAAGGATGAGAAAGGAACCAAGGGCAAATAGCTGCTCAATGTCAGTCGTCACCCCCTGTTTCATGTGACAGAGAAGCAGCACTTCTGTACAGTTACCTGGGCATTGTAAACGAAAATGAGTTCAACAGCTGAGCTCAGATAGGTAACACAAAGCAGAATGTCCTCTCTTCCTGAATCCCAGCCTTTGGCAAAAATCCCATACACCAGAGGTAAATGGTTTATGGAGAATTTATTTAGATTTGGTGGCAGCCAGGTAAATAACTGGCAGTGCTGTCTCAGACCGAGCCAGTGACTTCTGTCTGGGAAGGCTGATTTTAATCCTCAATTCTCTGAAGCAATGCTCTCCAACCCACGAACCAGAGAGTTCTCTGTGTCACTCCTGATGGATGCATGTATTGAAAAAAGCATAAATGTCTGTTTAGTGAGTGTTTTGCTGCTCATGGCTCTGTGTGTTCAGGGGAACATGGACATGTCTCCCTTGTCAGCCCAGGGAGCAGCTCCAGGCTGAGACCTCTCTCCACAAGCAAGGTGTTGGGTGCTGTGGGACCAGAGCACACAGGACAAGGACAGGGACACGGGGACAGCTGCACTGACCATGCAGCAGCTCCTCCCAGCTGACGTTCAGCAGTTCCCAGAGCGCTCATCTGTCATCAGGAATCTTCTCTCTTCCTGTAAAAGCGCCAACTGGAATTACAGTCTGGGCTGCACCAAGGCCTGACTTTCCATGACAATAATCTGCTGTTCAGCTGCCATGGCCCTGGCAGTGGTGGGGCAGATCAAACCTCAGTGAGCCGTGTCTTTGTTGGTGCCGACAGCACCGATGCAAAACACGCCCCAGTAGCTTATGAGTGAAATACAGATCTGACTTCAAAGGCAGCTGAAGCCCTGCTAGAAGGACTGGGAAGGGAGGAGAAAGCCCACATTCATATTTATCTCAGGGTCAGCAGGTGATAGTCCAGAAACAGGATACAGGCAGAAATAAAGTAGAATTTGTACTTTTCCTGACAGAGCTACGAGTGGCTACAATATTGTACAAAGCAGTTGAAATTATGGCTAGAGTTTGTATGGATTTTTATGGATTTTGCATTAGCTGTGGTCATTCCTCACATTTGATGGGGAAAGCAGAGCAATGGTGTGCTTGGATACTCCACAGCTGGGGTTGTGTGTTGGATCGAGCCCAAGGCTGCGGGTTTGGGTTGGCCTGGGACTGACTCAGTGCAAGGGCATTTCTGTGGAGTTGCAGAGCTGCTGTCTTGTTAAAAGTAACATCCAATGCAAGGGTGATGCACTCGGCAGCTCAGCTCCAAACGAGAGTTCTGCTGCACCAACGGCTGTTTTCGCGTGGTACTTGTCACTTTTAGGATAAATGTTCTATTTTGAGCATTTCTCATTTTGACAGGGAAAGACTAAGCTGAAGGTGAAATGACAGGAGGAATTGTAGACTCACCACCTCTCCCTTGCTTTGCTGTTAGTGACAACTCTCTTGCAAAGTCTCTCCACCCGTGGGATATTGGCCAGCAGCCCTTGCTGCTTGAAATAGGAGGAGGCTTCTGGATTTTCCCCTCGACTTCTCTGCAGTGTGGCAGAGTTCAGACTGGAGAAAATGTCCCAAACCATTTCAGCTTGACCAAGGCGTGCCTGGAGCTTGGCTCACGGGGAGAAGGTGGTGGTTGTCTCTGTCTCCATGGCGAAGGAGGACCTCTTGTTGTCGCGGCAGGCCGTGAGCTGCCAGAGGCGCTCCTGGCTCAGGCAGCCCAGCTCCTTCAGCAGCTTGAAGAGGTCGGTGCGGAATTTGACGCCGATGAAGGCGTAGAGGAAGGGGTTGAGGCAGCATCGGAAGCAGGCCAGGGTGTAGGTCACGTCATCCGCCACGTCCAGCTTCTTGCTCTCCTCGCATGAGCTGGTCTGGTTGAAGGCTGAGATGGTCTTGGCCAGCATGACACCGTTGTAGGGCAGCTGGAAGACGACGAAGACGATGACCACGGCGATGATGACCTTGATGGCTTTGTTCTTCTCAAAGTTGCGGGCCTGGAGTAACGTTTTGATGATGATAAGGTAGCAGAAGGACATGACCAGGAGGGGAATTAAGAAGCCGAACACCATTTGGGACACTTTGATGCCAGTGCTGAAGGTCTGCAAGTCATTAGTGATGATGGAACAATGGGGATTGCTCTCCAAGTTGTTCACACCACTGTGAACCAGCTCAGGGATGGAGAGGATGAAGGCCAGGAGCCAGATGAGGATGCACGTCACCTTGCTGATGAATATCATCCGGGGACGCAGGCGATGGGCTGAGGCTGCCTGGACGATGGCGAAGTACCTGTCGATGCTGATGGACAGGAGCAGCAGCATCCCGCTGAAGAAACTCATTTTGCAGATGCAGTACACGGCTTTGCAGGCAAAGCTCCCAAAAAGCCAGTGTGTGGCCGCACTCGTGGCCCAGAAGGGAAGGGTCAGCAGGAAGAGGATGTCTGCCACAGCCAGGTTCAGCAAGTAGATGTCTGTCATGGTCTTCAGCCTCTTGAAGTAGATGTAGGTGAGCATCACCAGCCCGTTCCCCAGCAGCCCCATGAAGCAGATGAGGCTGTACATGGCCGGGAGGAAGGCAGCACGGAACTTACGGACCTCCTCCTTCTCACACAGGGACTCGAACATGCTGTAGTCAATGGTGCTGTTGGAGTCGTAGTAATCAGTGACATTGTCCCCAGCACAGAACTAGAACAGCAAAGAGAAGAAAAGAGGAGTGTGTTGGGACAAGGACTGTGTTGTCTGCGTGGCCGTGCCAGGAAAGGAGCCTGGAGAGAAGTCCCAGGGAGTTCCCAAGTGCTATCTCATGCCAGCATCACAAACAGAGCTGACACAACCTTGTGGCTGAAAGTGTTTCCTATAAATATGTGAGGTTTGGGGCTTTTTGGGGGGCTCCAAGTGGGAATTCCACCAGAAATGTTTCGTGCTCAGCCAAAGTAACACCTGCAAACCCTCAGATGTGTGGCAGCTTTCCAGAGTGTTCCAGGACCCGCCTCTGGCTTTGTGTGCACAGCCGGATGTCAGGTAAAATGTGAGAAATAAAACATCCTTCAGCTAAATCAGAAATCAGTGAAGGTGTTGGTGGGCCCGTGAGGAAGCAGGAAGCTGTTTCCGTGTCGGGGCCAGCATCTCATTCAGGCCCCCGATTTCAGTTCTGATTACTCTTGTTTCATCTTCCTGCACTGCCCTAACCTGCAGGGCAGACAGAGCCTGTGGTATCTGTGCCCTGCTTTTCGTGACTTATTAGTCTCCAGAACCTTCTCCCCATCGCACAGACATGAAAGGTTTCCCCTGGATACCTCCACCCTTTATCAGAGAGCATCTCGGTGCTCTCCATTTCAGCAGGTTTGGCTTTCACCACATCCTGCCAGCAGTGAAAGGGAAAAGCATGGGCTGAGCCCCAGGGAGCCCCACGGGCTGGGGGGTGGCCACTGCTGCCAAGGGACCGCGGGCACAGGGACCAGGCCCTGGGTTTGGGAGCAGATCCTGGCACAGCTCTGTGCTGGGGGTCCTCCTTGCTGGGCCAGGGCACTCTGAGCAAGAACAGGCAGGAGAAGATGCTGAACTGGTCCTGGAAATGGTTCTTTTGAAGCTAAAAGGGGACTCACACAGCCCAGACCACCTGAAAATCAGTGCATTTTCCACCATTTTTCTCTCCTTGGTTTTGTTTCTCTTGTTTGTTTTTCTGTAGCTGGGCTCTGCTCTCACCTCCCACCTCACACAGCTGGATCCTGGGGTGAGCAGCTGTGTCCCCACACATTTCTGGGGCTGTGGGTGGCTGCTCTGAGTTGTTGAGATCTCCCTTTACCCACAACACAAAGCAGCTGGATTTCAACAATGTTGTTGAAAACATCTTACCTGAAAAATGAGCGGCAGGCTGAAAACAAGGGTGACCTTTAGCTGCTTGCCTAGGGAAGAAGGAGATGCTGTGTTAGTGGCTGAGTGGGGGTTTCCACATGGTTCTCACTTTGAAAAAGCAGTGGGTCGTGTTGTCCATGGCACTGTGAGCCCTGCAGAACCCTCACTGCTGAGGAAGCCAAAACCTGGGGAAGACGCCAGCAAGGTAACCCAGGGTCACGTGCGTTCCTGTCAGAGCACTGGGGGAGTCTCAGGAGTCTGGCCCCTCTGGCTTCATGGAATCACAGAACAGTTTGGGATGGAAGGGGCCTCTAAAGGTCATTCAGTCCAACCCCCTGCACTGAGCAACTAGACCAGGTTGCCCAGGACCTGTGCAGTGAAGGCTGAGAGCTGAGGACTCTTAACTCAGGCACAGTGTGCCCATTTTGATTTTATCCATTACTTTTCCCTGCAGGCAGCCAGCAACTTGTTCCCCTGTGTCTGAGCAGTGAGGGTGCAGCTTAATCCATGTGAAAATATCCAGCTGTGAGGGCCATAAATCTGGCCCAGCTGTACCCATGTGGGGCCTGGGCTGTGGAGAGGAGAACTCTGCTCCCCATAGAACTGGAACTGACTGAAATTTATTGCTTGTCTAAAAATGTCGAGAGTTGGCTTCTGCAGCCTTGGGATGTGAAAATACAGGATGCTGACAGCTGGGAGGAAAAACTGAATTCAGAGCCAGGTGTGATGGTGGTGAGAGCAATCTCAGCCGAGCAGCTCTTCCTGCTGTGGTTAGCAGGGCAGGGGTTAGGGAGAGCTTTCTCCTCGCTGGTTTTACAGTTTGTACCAGCATCTACCTCAGGCCGTTGCCACTGAAAGTTGCTCAGCTGGAAGATGGCAGTGAGAAAGCCACAGGCTGCACTCTGGTGTGAGGAGGAGATGTGTCCCTCCCTGACGTGTGCCTTGGCCCAGGATGTCCCTCCAGGCACTGGCTGGTCCCTGCAGCCCCTCACTCCCTGTGGGTTTTCTGCTCTGGGAGTGCTGAGCAAGGAGACACCTTTGGCTTTCAGCTGCCTGTTCCTCCTAGAACTCTGCCTTGCTCCTCATGGTTGTTCATGAATGTGACTGATTCCTGTGCTTAGAGTCTGCTGGACTCAGCTCTGCTTGGTTTCAGTTTGGAGCCTGCTCTGCCAGGCTCCTGCTCATCTTGCACTGCCCCAGGATGATGAACTTCCACTGCAGGAGCTGCACCCACAGCACCAAGTCCCTGTGTTATGTCACATGCAACAGCTTCACTAATATCAGATGGAGTTACCTGTGAGTGGGGATGTTTTTGACACATGAGGGTGATGTGTGGGTGAGAGACCCACAGCCACGTGTGAAAATTGTGCTGCTCATCCCCAGGCCTGTGTGAGTGCCTCCCCTGAGGTCTCCTCCAAGCTCTGTCTCACCTTCCCCCCTTATTTTCATCTTCTGTGCTCATGCAGCTGTGTGCTCAGTTGTGTTCATCCTCTCCTCACCTTCTCCAAACCCTCCTGGGGTATCTGAGGGGTTCCCATGGGAACCCTCAGTGCAGGAGACTCAGGAGTGGAGGAGTGCAGGGCAGAGACTGAGAGTGAAGTGAAGCTCTGGCTGTTCTGTCCAGCCAGTGGCTTTCACTCTGACCAGTCCCAGACTGCAGGAAGAGGTTTGGTGTCTGCTGTGGTTGTCTCCCCTTCGCACTGCTGCCATGGCTTTTGCATATGACACAGGAAATACACAAAAAGCCCCAAGAACTGAGACCCACTTGGTGGGTTTGAGCAAGCTGTAATGCCCTTCCTGCCTGGGATACAGGCACGGGGTCCCTGACTCTGCAAACAGCACAGCAGCCTTTAGAATTCTGTTGCAATTTCCAGCCTGGTTTCCCTGGGACTCCTGGGGCTGGTGCTCCTGCCTGCCTGTGGATGGGTGATGAGTACCTGTGCTGGTGGCTCAGCCCCACCAGAAAATTACCCCTGTGGCTGCTGGATAAGAGGCAGAGAAGAATAAACCTCACTCCACGGAGGAAAAGCCTAAACCAGACTCCACCAGCTCTCCATGGCTTGGTTTGCAAACTCCAGGTCCAGCCCTGACTTAACCTGACCAGTCCCAGCCCCAGCCCTGGTGAGGGCTCCTTTGCTCTGTTCTGTTTTCTTATCACCCTGTGAAGGTCTAGAAAAACAGGACTGAGAACGTGACTCAACCAACTCCTGAAACAGTTCAGCAGATATCATTCCTTTGAAGATCATCATAGGTTTCTTTTTTCTCCCCCTTCTCAGTTGCTGTTTCAAGTGTCTTAAATGTCAAATGACTTTTCAATATGAGGAAAGCCTGCACTGTTTCTGCCCCTCTTCTGTGCCCCCACCTCAGATTACACATTTGTAAAAGCACAACCAGAGAGGCCCTGCTGCCTCCTGCTCCCTCTGCACCAGTTTAAGCATGTTTGTGTCACTGGTTTCCATCAGACTGGACAGGATTTGCATCTCCCCAGCTTGTCTTGTGGTCTGGGGCAGTGGGCAGAAGCAATTATCATGACATGAGTCTTGCTCTGCAGTTTATCAGGCAGTTTAAGTACATTTCTTTACATTTTCTTTCTTTTTTTTTACACCTCCTGGCAGTTGGCTGCTGTGGGTATTTTCTTAAAGTTTTTAAAGTTTTGTTCCTCAAAATATTGAGGAAAAAAAAAAACCCTCTCAAAAGTCCCTGCAACCAGTTGCACTAGAAACCTCTTTTATAAAAATACACCAAAACCCCACCACAGCAAATGAGTCAGCCTGGCCCTAAAGCCCCATCTCGGCCTGGGAGGTTCTGGTTTGAGGCCATCCTTGCCCTGAAGGACCTGGAAACAGGTGGAAAGGGGAATTGCTCCATGTGAGTAAAGGAAGGAAGGAAGGAAGGAAGGGGTCTGTTCATGACAGGGGGTGGGAACCCCTCAGTTTTACAATCTTCCTCCAAGATTAAGCCCAAGGGGCAGAGGATTCATCCCTTGACAGCTGTTGAGCTGTTCAGGCTCCCTCAACAGCAAAGAGAAAAAAACCCAGGTGTTTTTAAACTCCAGGTGTTGGGCACCTGGGGTGGGCACCTGGGGCAGAGCTCAGGCCGTGCTGTGGCAGAAGGGTGGGTGAGTTTGGACAGGTGGATCCCTCCCAGATTATCGGGATCTCCCTCAGCACCAGCTGCTAATTGTAAGCAAGGTAAGAGCAGCTGCAGGAGCAGTGAATCCCATCAGGTGCCCCCAGAAAGGTCTCTGAGAGTGGAAGTATCTGGTATCAGGACATCTGCCTGAAAGAGGAGAGAGACACAGCCCTGAGGGTTGTTAATCAGATCACAAAAATGGCCAGGGCAGCCCATGAGGGTCTGCTACAGCCAAGGGATGCACAAGAGCAAAGCAGGAGCTGGGAACACTTTAGGGATCAGGTGCAGGAAAGCAAAGCAGGAGCTGGGAACACTTTAGGGATCAGGTGCAGGAGAGCAAAGCAGGAGCTGGGAATGTTTTAGGCAGCATTGGCAAAGCTGACAAACCTGCTCTGGCCAAATTCTCATGGTGAAAGAATGTTTTTTGGCCATCTGGAATTGCAAAGCAGAAGTTCCAGCCTCAGCACACGTGTAGGCAGTGATTAACCTGCTCTCTGGTGTTAGACATGTACCAGTTTCTGGTGTCCCTTCTCCAGCAGTACAGGAGGCTTTTGGGGGAAGAATCAGATATTTCTGAGAAAAGTTAATCACACTTAAGTGATCTAATGACTATTGGCAGTTAACAGCCTGTTCTCCCCCCTTCCCCTCCTCACAACTGGCAGAGGAAGGGCTCTGTCATCTCAGGAGTGAGTGGACCCAGTGAAACCCAGTCATGCTCTTATTTCATGTGTTCACTGATCTATCACAGAAGAAAGTTAATAATTATCTACCTCCACTCCTTTCAGGAAACTGTGAATCAAAAGACAAGATAAGCAGAGAGAAGCAAATAAAAAATATCCTGCTGAGGTGAGCCAGGTGTGTTTTAAAGAAAGCACCATGGTGGTGCATCTTCCAGGGAAAGGAAATATTCCTCTGAAATACAATAGTAGAACAAAAAACCCAAAGCAGGAACATTACCGTAATCTGGTCAGGTTCCCACTAACTCTTTCTTTTCCCTGTCATGATTAACCTTTCCCAGGAGCTAAGTTCAGCTGCCCCCAGACACGGAACCCCTTGGAACAAGCAGCCCACAAAGTGCCCACAGGATGATGCAGAGGCCAAAAGTTTAAACGAGAAAAATGGTGTGTGGTGGGCAGGCCTAGCTGGGTGTTTGTTTGGATGCAGGGATTCCAAAATCCAGGAATTTCTTAAGCCATTGACTGCCAGAGACTCTGAGGAGACATCCAGGGGGAAGAAAACTCCCTTGGCCTGTTCCCTGCTCCTGCCTGGAGGGTTCTGTGGGACCTGCCCCCTCTTTTCCCTGCATCCCCCAGAGCTTCCTGCATCCCTGGAGCATCCCCAGAGCTTCCTTTATTCTCCAGAACTTCCTGCATCCATCCCCCTGACCATCCCCAGAGCCTCCTGCATCTCCAATGCATCCTGCTTCCCCCAGCGTTCCTGCAGATATTTTAAAATAGAAATAATTTGCAGAAGACTGGATGAACTTAGCAAACAAACTCAGCTCTTCTTGCTCCCAATTCCTCGATTGATTCACTGAATGAAAATGTTGCCAGGGAGAGTGTTCTCTCTCTCTGTCTCTCTCTCTTTTTTTTTTTTTTTTTTTTTTTTTTAGCGATCTTTTCTTCCTTTTTTTTTTTTTTTTTAATTAGGAGCACTTCTCTCTGTCTCTTTTTTTTGTTTTTAATTAAGAGCACATAAGAAAAGGTGTGAATTATACAAGATTCCATTTGCTTTGGAACAGAAGGGCCCCTTAAAATTGCCTCCCAACCTCTTTTTTTGTGTTTGTTTCTGAAGTGATTTGAGGTTTCTGAGCTTCTAAAAGAAAACCATGCATATTTTTTTAGAAATAGTCAAAATGAGGAAGATGAAAGTCTTTTATACTGTTTAAATACTCTGATAGAAGCGCTCCACTCCTGTGTCACAGGGACTGGGCATCATTAACAAAGCTGAAGGCACAGCCCGAGGCTGCAGCCCAGGTACTCACCCCCATCCATGGCGTGGTTCCAGCAGGATCCAGTCACAGAGGTGGCGAGAGCATCCCCCACTCCAGCGCCGCCTCCGCAGCTCTGCCGGGGACCCTCCTCGGGGAACTCTGCTTTTATACTTCCTGCACCCCTGTGAGGAGCTCATGGGCACCCTGATGTCACTGGCATGTCCTAGACCCTCCTCCTCCTCCTCCTCATGTGCTCAGGGCTGTGCTGAGCTCTCGGGGTGCTCAGGTGCTGCCTCCTCTGTTCTGCACGCCCAGAGCTGCTGCTGACGCTCGGGGAAGTGAAGTGGGCTCTGCTTTTGGGCTGACACATGGGGAATGGGCTGTGCTGAAGGAAACAGGGGAAGGAGGCTCATCCCATCCCATCCCATCCCGTCCCATCTACCAGACCTATTCTGGGAAAGGTGTTCAGGATGGAAGGTCTCAGTGCAAAGGAGCACCCATGACCAACAGCCCTTTGTCCTTCTCCCTCACTACCCTGTCAGCAGCTCAGTGACTTCCCCCCTTTCTGGGTATTTTTGTCTTCCCGCAAAGGCTCTGCACTTTATCAGTGTCATGCCTTCCCCCAAAGCAAACCAGTGGCTTTTGTTTGGAGGGTGTCAAAGAGGGCTCTGCTCTTGGAACAGACCCCTCAGATAGAGGGGTTGTTTCTCAGACAGAAACATCTCCAGCTCCTCACAAATTTGCTTTTCTCCTAAGGGATGTCTTTGGCATCTTGTCCTCCCTGTCTTGTTATGCTGTATCAGTGCTGTTACTGCAGCCAGGTGGAAAAATAGGGCATCACAGGATGGAATCCCAGCCCAAATTAAATCTATCTGAAGCTGAGGGCAGTTTTGAGGCTCCTGTGGATTGTCTTAGGTCCTTTATGCAGACTCACATCCAGTTTCAGACCCTCCTTCAACCAACCCAGCCCAACTCTAAATCCTTCCCAGCGCTTCCCTCTCAGTGGCCCAGTGCTGGTGTGGTTCTCAGCCCGTTCTGGGGTGCTCAGGGAACAGGGTGCTGGGGTGCTCAGGGTCAGGATTTTGTGCTTTTTGGGGGCAGGGGAACTGTGACAGTTTTCCTCTGCTCACTCAAGGTGACCCCCGCTCGCCTTGGCGCTCTCAGAGCGCGGCACCGACTCCTCCTCACCTCACCCAGCATTATCTCAGCCAGCAGGTGCCCCTCACATCTCTGCAGTACTCACTGCTCTGTTTGCCTTTGCTCACCAGCTATCCAGGCAGGTACGCTGCCTCGAGAGCTTTATCTCATAACCACTTCCTCCAAGGAGGGCCGGAGATGAAAGACTTCCCTTGGGTACCGGCAGAATACCCGGAATCCAGGGGTGTAACAGCGCTCTGGAGGCTGCACACGGGGTCACAGCTCTGCCTGGCTGCTGGATTTTGGTGTTTTTTTGTTTTTTTTTTTTTTTTTGATTTAGAGGTGGGGTGACTGAGAGGTGTTGTAAAAATTTTTTATTTTTTAGTTTTCTATGAAGGGTGAGATAATATAGATGTTATCATTTATGTTGTTATAATTAGAAGCGAATTATTTTCTAATTATAAAACATAAGCATTTTTTGGTTTATTAGCTTTTTGTTACACTATGTTATAAATGCTTTAAAGTTAATTATTTAAATTTATTTTTTGTGGGTTTTGCTACTATGTATTTTTATTGTTCTGTTTTTCTAAAGTATTTAGTCTTATTTGTGAGGCCATTTTTTGAAACTTTTTTTAGCTTTTTTTTTTTTTTTTAAACAATATCTGTCTTATTCTATGACATTTTAAAGTCAGCATTTCTTATGTTAAGGTTTGTATAGAGATGCATACGGTGTGGGCCTTCTGTTAATCTCTGAGAATTCTCCAGAGATCCATTTCCCACACCTGGGGAGCTGTGGATGTGCAACGAGCTCCTCAGGGTGCTGTGTGCTCACCCTGCTCCAGGGAGAGGCACCAGGCAGGGTTCTGATGGGTCCTGCCCCACATCCACGCTGGCTGAAGCCAAAGGCGAGAGGGGAGGCAGGCAGGTGGTTTGCAGCTTGTTTTCTGCACATGGTGCAAAGATTCGGCTTCAAAGTTTTGGTACATGCCAAATTCTGTGATGTTAGAGCCCATTCAAGCAAATGTTTTTCTTTAAAAGTATGGGAATATTTAAAATGGGAATATATAAAAGAAACAATTTGCTGTCTGTGTATGACACTGAACTTCTTGTACAGTCGTGTTTTATACTCAGGGTGTTCTCAGAACGTTTATTAAATATTTGCTTAATTTGATTGTGTATATTTGCAGCCTATTTCATGCCTGAGTGATTCCATCTCTTTGACACATTGCTTGAACCTGGGCACCCCATGAGCTGATTTTCACAAAACTGTGATCCTGTGTGAGCAGGCAGATCAAACTCAGACAGTGCCAGGCCTGAACTGTGCCCATGAAAGCCATTGTACTGCTACTAGAACCTATTTGTTATTCCAAAGCTAATTAACTACATAAAAAGAATCAAATTACCAGGTATTACAGTCTCTGGGTTCCTCTGCTCCCCTCCAGCATCCAGGAGAGGGGAAGTCAGTGATTTAAGCTGGGTGGCAGCTTTCATCCATAAACTTCTCAACAAAAATGCAGCTCCTGATAAATTCCAAAGGAAGTTGCTCAGAGAGATTTTGGTTCAGTTCTCATTGGTTCCACTTGAACTGAAATATTGAGTTGAACTGAATTGAACTGTGTAACACTGAATTGTCCTGACATTAAATTGCAACTCACTCATCAATGAAACATCCCAAGGAAGTTTAACTCTGTGCTTCACATCCTGGCCTGTGTATAAAACTGGAATTCCTGTGGGATGTCCCAACAGTCTCACAGACATCCTGAGGTGGGAAAGATCCTAGAGCTCCAGGAGAGGGTTCCCAGGCACCACGTGCAGGCTGGGGGGCTTTGGAAATCAGAACTCAAGAGGTGGAATTTGGTCTGAGAGAAGCCCAACACGGGATGTTCTCACATCCTGGCTTCAAAATTTTTTGTATTTTCCACCAGTTTTGCTTTGGGTGATTTGAGATGGAAACACCAGCTCTGTCCCCCTGTTCTGCCCTTTGGCTGACATGAGCCATGGGAAGGTTCATCCTCGTGGCTGGAGGAAGCCAGGGGTGCCCAGGCAGAAGCGTTGGTGAGCTCAGGGTGGACCTTTCCCAGCTGCACTTCCCAGTCACATCCTTCAGTGATGTCAGGGAGGGACCCTGACGTCTGTCCTGCTGCTCCCTCTGCCTGGCAATGCCACCCCAAAGTGCCTGGGATCTCCCAGCTCTGCCCTTGCTCCTGCCCAGACCCCTCCTCTGACGTCTGGGGACATCCAGGGGGGTTTGTGGTGGCAGTCAGCAGGGTCACTCCAGGGGGGTGTTGACGTTGTTGTTCCTCAGGCAAATATAAAATAGCAGAAGTGAAATCATGAGTAAATTCCTGACCTTAAGAGTGGCACCAAGCTGGGATTCCTCGCCCAGCAGAGCTCTTTGAGCAGGTGCAGGGGATGCCCTGAGAAACATCTCGTGATTTTGATCTCACCACCAGGTTATTAACAGATCCTTATCCTCCGGAGGGAGGAAGCAATCTGTGCAGCACCAGGCTCTGATTGGGATGCACAGCTGCCCGTGGTGGTCAGCCACAGCAGAGAAAGGCACACCCAGTGTCACTGGGAATTCACCTGCTTTGTGCCCATAGCATGTCCTAGGTGATGGCCTGGCTCTCCAGTTCTTTTTTTGAGGAAAAATGAAAGATTTGCCAAACTGGCATCTGCCCTGCTCTAAGCATTGGAAATCAGTGAGAATTTTTTCATGAGCAGGGTGGTGAGGC
Organism: Dicaeum eximium; assembly: GCA_013396995.1. Lineage (NCBI taxonomy): Eukaryota > Metazoa > Chordata > Aves > Passeriformes > Dicaeidae > Dicaeum > Dicaeum eximium. The sequence continues at coordinate 88,600 of VWZP01007500.1, read as the reverse complement.
ATTGGAAGGGGCTGCCCATGGAGGTGGTGGAGTCTCCATCCCTGGAAGTGTTCAGGGAATGACTGGATGTGGCACTCAGTGCTCTGGTCTGGTTGGTAAGGTGGGCATTGGTCACAGGTTGGACTTGGTGGCCTTGGAGGTCTTTTCCAACCTAAATGACTCTATGATTCTATTCCATGAACCAGCTCCTTCATCCTGGAGCCCAGGAATTGAGACATGAGGAGGAAAACAGGCTCAGAGATGGGGAGGGGTCAGGCTGGCAGGGACAGTGACACTCCCCTTTCCAACCCCAGGGTGGGAAGGGCAATCTGGGTGATCAGCCACTGGCCATATGCACTGCTGGTCCCCCTGTCCCTCAGGGCAGGGCTGGGCAGCTTCCCATGGCATCTGCTCCCTCCTGTCTGCCCACACTGCCCGGGCTGCATGCAGAGGGGCTGTGATGAAGAAACAGATCCTTTCTGACCTGAACATGAAGGACACAGTGGTCGCCTCAAAATGATGTGTGGGAAAGAAGAGGTGATTGAAAATGGGAAGAAAAGGTCCTGGGATATTACAGAAACTATGTCAGGGGAGGCATATGAACACCAGCTGTGTCTAGAGATGGTTTGAACCTTCCCACCCAGGTGGGCAAACTGCTGGGCAACTTGCACAGGGTATCAAACACTAGTGAATCATTTAGAGACATAACAAGATATGGTTTAGGGAGATAAAGGGATATTGATTAAAGACATAAAGCATTATGACCCTTAAAATAATAGAGAGTTGAAGTGTCCCTGACCATCCAGCAAAGGTCACTCCTGCGAGTTGTGTTCTCTTGTTCAAAACATGGAAAGTTTAACACCAATCTGCTGCTGCCTTTGGATGAAAACTGGATCTAGAAACTGGAAATAATCCCATCAGTGTTTGCTCCAAGAAGAGCTCATCCAGCCTTCTCTATTACAGATCTGGCATTTCTCATCCCTGGGATTAAAAAAATTGTAATAAACCCATGATAATGTGATTTTCCACTCTGTTTCTGTTGTTGTTACTGTCACTCTTTCTGGTTTGGCTTTCCCCACCCTGAAACGGGTGCCAGAGCTCAAATGGCTTTTTCTTAACTTTTAAACAAAATTGGGTGATAAAAGCAAATTGAAACTGGTTGTTGACAGAAATGACTGACTTTTAGAGCTGCAAGTGAAGCTTTACGTGACGATTTACAACAAAATAAGACACCAGCCTGATTCGTGCAAAACCACTTCAAAAAACCCCTCGAAGACTGTGGAAAAAGAAACGTCAAAGTGAAAGAAGGGAACTGAGAGTACAAACAGTAAGACAGACCTGAAGCAGGATCTGGGCTTTCAGATTCAAGTGCCTGATCTCACTTGGTCATCAGATCCTGCTGGGAGAGGTTTGCCAGTCACTGCCAGTAACATTCTGCATACATGGGGGATTCCAAATCCAGGGATCCAAGCCCTGGATTCAAAGTCTTGAGCAGGTGTTGCAACTCCTTGGAGGCACAAATAGGCTTGGTTGTAACAGTCCAGGATGAAATTGGAACTCGCTGAGGGCCTGCCTGGGAGAACATGTGGAATTCCAGCCCCTCTGACTACCTGACGTGATTGAGCCCCCACTTCTGCAGCGCAGCACCCACAGTTCACATCCAGGTGCCTGGAGAGCTCAAAGCTGCAGGTGAGTGACCTGTGAGCATCTCATCCTGATTTGTCAAATTGCTACAAGTGCCTCACACTGTGGGTTGGTCCAACTGCATCTCACCCTGAGCTGGTCCAACCAGGAGCTGTCAGGGTGAGGGGAGCTGAACTCCAGCCCGGAGTGCGTCCGTGTCAGGCCCTGGGCAGTCACACAGAGCAGGAGCTGCCACAGCTGCTGTTGCTGCTGGCTGGCACTGACGGTCCTGGCCAAGAAAAGCCCTGCTCACGTTTGCAGCCAAGGGCAGGGCTGTGTGTCCTTCGGGCAGGTTGGTGGGGACTCCTGGTGGCAGCACCTGCTGCAGCTCACACACCTCTGCCAGCACATAACCTGCACCAATTCCATCTCCAGTCGGACGTGAGGGGTGTTGTTCCCCAGTATTCCAGCACTTGGGACTGCTGGGAACACTTGTCAGTTAAGGGGATGAAGGGAGGTCACACAGGAGCAAGGACACCGCCACGGTTTGGTGGCAGCATGGTGCGGGGGTTTGGATTGGTGGCTGATCCAAAGTGCCTTGAGCAGCTTATGGTAAATTGAGGAAAAAAAAAAATCCAAAATAGCTTTTAAAAAAGAACTGTACAGCAAAGCCTGCCTGGCTGGAGGTTCAGAGCAAAACCTGGGGCAAGACAAGGAGAAATAAACCATTGCTGGCTGCTTGGGACAGGGTAGGCACAACAGGCTGCCCTTGATTGAGGAAGGAAATGGAAAAGCCATGGGATGGGAACCATGGGATAGAGGAGAAACCTCAGCAAAGGCCTGAGCAGAGCAAGGGTCTGACCCTGCTCCCTGTGTGCTGCCCACCCACACTGCCCCTTCTCAGGACCCTTCTCAGGACCCTCCTCCCCCTCAGTTTATCACCCCACAGGTGTGGGTGTTTATCACCACTCAGGTGTGGATGTGGGCTCCCCCATCAGGGGCTCTGCAGGTCAGGAGCCTCCCCAGGTCAGGGTTCAGGGTCTCTCTGCTCCTGCCCTGACCTGCAGCACAAGGCTCTGAACAGGCTCTGCTTCCCTGACACACGAGCTGCCCCAGCCACCCCTTTGTGCCAGCGTTCGGATTTCCTTTGATATTTTATTCCTGTAAAGCTCCTTTAATCTGTTTTATTTCTTTCTGTCACCAGCATAATCCTCTCTTGTGAGCAGCGTCTGCAGCTCGTTTGGCTCCAGGCAGAGCAACCTGGCAAGACTTGTCCAGGTGATACACAGGTGATTTCTTACAATTCTTTAAAAAAAACCCCAACAACCTTGTTTGTTTCTCTATAAGTCTTTTTTTTCCTTCTCTGAATGTTCAGCTGCTGCACAGACACGAGGCTTTTTTCTTTCTGGGAAGCCAAGCTCAGTCCTGTATGTAGGTGAGGGGTTTGGAAAGGATTTGTGTGCATCAAGCTCTCGGAGGCCTGGGCTCTGGGTTCACTTTACCAGGTGCATAATTTCTGAACAACCTCACAAGGTTCATATTTTAACATCTAAATCCCTTTCAAAACTTACCCTTTGGGCCTGCTTTGTGCTATGTACCCGTTACTTTGTACCAGCTTTGTAGGTTAGAAGGTTTTTTTGGGGCGATAAAATCTAATAATTACATAAATGAAAAAAAACCCCCAAACCCCGAAAAACCCAACAAACCCCCAAACCAACAAAAAACTTTCAGATCAGTTCTTTTTTTAACCCAGGCTTCTTAATAACTTTTACTGAGTGTGTTTTTGTGGTGAGATAAAAGCATATTTTTGACAACGACCCAGCACAGAGAACCTTTGCCTGCAAAGCAAACCAGAAGCAGCACCATGGTGATGTCAGAGGTCACAATGCCTGAGTCAGACTTGAAAACCCCTGGTTTTTCTTGAAGAGAAAAACAAACCAAAGAAAACAACTCCCTCGCACGATGCCATGTTGGTTTTTTCAGCTTTTACAGAGATGGGGTAACTGAGAGGTGTTTTAAAAGATTTTATTCTATTATCAGCCTTGATGAATAGTGAGATACAAGAGATGTAAAACTCAAGGCAATTCTATCAGAAGCTAACTTATTTCCTTGTTACAATATTTTATAAATGTTTCTCAGCTTATTAGCTTTTGCTACACAATATTGCTATTACTTCTAACACTAATTACTTTTTTTTTTCTCTACATGGTCTTGCTACAATGCATCTTTCACAGTTCTAATTCTCTAAAATACCTTGTCTTTTTGTAAGGCTATATTTTGAAACTTGTTGAAACTTGTTTGTAGTTCAGTCTCTCTCAACAATGTCATCTCTATTCTATGGCTTTCTTAAGTCAGCACACCTTACCTTAGTGTTTGCATACAGATGTATAAGACTGTGTGAGCTGTCAGGTTTTGAGAATTCTTTACAAATCCATTCCTCACATTTCCCCCTCTTTCTTGAATTGCAAAAACTTTTTTGATAATTATTTTGTGTACACAGTGAAGTATATAAGGTATTATTACTAATACTACTACTATAACAATTAAGATATAAAAACTTATTTTGTAAAGCTTCTTTAGTTAAGGTGTAAAGTTTTATTTTTAAAATGAATTGCAAGGCTTGGATTTGCCTTTTTGCTTCGGTCCCCCAGAGGCGTGAGGGACTCACCAGCTCCCAGCACCCATGGGGGATGGCTGCACCCCACATCTCCAGCCTGCACCCTCCACCTGCCAGGCAGGGCACCCAGGAAACAGCAGCTCCAGCAGGACCAGCAGCAAAGCGTGAGGGCTCTTCCTCATGAGAGGAAGGGCTCCTGGCCCTGCTGGGGCCTGCAGATGGCCACAGGGTCCATCAAGAACATCCCACTGAGGACCTGTAGGAGGACATGGGGTGCACCAGGAGCCCCAGGTTGCTCTGAGGAAGGGCTGCTGCAGGAGCCAGGTTTCTCCCAAGGTTGGTCCCTGTCCTTTGCTGGGTCTCTGATGCTCCTGTCCCTTGTCTGCCAGGCACCACAGGGCTGGTCAGTGCTCCAACGCTGGCCATGGGCATCCCCTCACGTTCTCATGTGCTGGGACAAGTTATTTCACTCGTGAAGACGACACCCACTCCTTCACGTACACACCCTGAGCTGCACACACCCGTCTTTGCCAATTAGTTATTTACATACACCTTGAGAATTTGGAGCAGATGAAAAGCACCTCGGCCCACAGAACCCAGGGCTGCTGCAGATAAAAGCTGTTGCACAACAAGGGTTTGCAGCACCTCAGGTGTGGAACCCCACCTGGGCCCCACGGGGTTGGGGGAGGGAGGGGGGGCTCCAGTCCAGCCAGCAGCTGGTACTGTGTAAGAAATAAAATCCTGTGTGCTTATTTTCCTCTGGCTTGAGATGGAGAACAGCTGATGAAAGCTCTGAACCAAACATTGACACTACCTTAAAAGACAAGAACAGACCACTGTGAGTTTAAAAAAAACCAAACGTTGAATTTTATTTTTAGACCATTTAAAAAAAAAGGATTTAAAAAACACCATCTGATAGACCCACTGCTCTGCAAATACACATTGGTTCATTGAAACATTTTGTGATCCCTTCAGTTGTAAAGTCAAGAAGTGGCCCATGGCTGTTGCTGCAATTCACTGTATTTCTTTGTGTGTATTTCTTTTGCTTATATAGGGCAAATTATGGCCTTTTCAGTACATTTGTAGAGTCTCCAGAGGTTCTGAAAGCTCATGACAAGCAAAACTACTATTTTTTACCATTTGTGCCATATCAGTGACTGTCTGCTCAGAGAACATGTGCGTGTCTGAACACTCTCCTGCTCTGTTCTGTGCCAGGTCTGTGGCTGAGGCCACACCAGGGTCTCATGGTAGCAAATAAAGGAGTTAATTGGGAAAGAAAAGCAAAGGCTTGTTGAAAAGAATCCTGCACCACAGAAAAAAATCCCTCATGATGTGTCATTTCCTGCAAGACTACACTGAGCCCTTTGGAACTGGATCTCCTGACATGCCACACACAGACCATGAGCAAGTTTCCACCACAGCAGAGCAGCTACTCTAGAAAAACAAGTTACACCAAAAACCCCTAAACCCCAGACTTTCAGCCTCATTCTGGAGCTCTCCTGAGGACTGAGAACTTTCTTTAAAAGCACAGACTGGGGCGGCTGCAGCAGAAATTGCCCTTGTTGACATGCAGTGCAGTAGTTGTGAGACACAGGGGACTTTTGGGGTTGTTAGGTAAGGAGAGGCTCCAGAGGACACCCTGGGCAGGCATCAGTCTTTGCTCCATAGTAAGAACAGGTCAGAATGCTTCAGCCACATTCCAGCCTCTCCAGAAAGCCAGTGCCACTACCAGGAGGAAGTCCCTCATGCAGTCAGGCCAGGCCTGCAGCACAGGTGAGACACCTGCACCTCACTGCTCCCACAAAGGGGCAGGAAGGGCCTTTGGGGAAAAGTGCCACTGTGTCCACGGCACCAGAAGAAAGAGAGAACGCCTGACTTCTCATACAGAAACCAAAACCAGTGGTGTCCTTCTAGGGAAGAATTACAAGTGATATAAGCACCTCTCCACACTGTAATAGCTGTGTTAAGGACACATGAGGCTCCTTTTCTGCCTGCTGCAGGACACCCTGTACCTCTACAGGCCCCTTCACATTGCTACCCTGATAACCTGACGTGTCATTAAGCCCCAGCATCCTTTGGAGACAAGTGACAGAGGCAGGGAAGGTGCAACAGCCGCAGAGCACGTTCTGAAATCAAACAGTACTTCATTACAGAGACACAGGAACTGAGTCAGTGGTTATTCTTTCTTCTCGCCCTCCTCGGCGATGGGGTCTGCGGGCGGCTCCTCCACGGTCGCGCTGTTGCTCTCTGAGCCGGTGTTGCTGTCGCTGGTTCCCTCCTCAGCTGTGCTGTCCACCCCTTCCTGCCCACTCTCCTTGTCCTCTGGGGTGGAGGTTCCTTCTTCACCGTTCTGCTGGCTCTCTGTGCTCTCTTCCGGGTGAGGCTCTTCTGGAAAATCGTATTTCTCAGTGTCATTTACGTGCCAATATTTATTTAGATGGTGCAATTAGGATTTAGGAAGAAACAGAAGGCATAATAAATCTAAGTATTCCATAGCAGTCACTTCTGTCACTTAGAACATGCAGGGACAGGCACAGCTCAGGGATCTCTCAGTGCTGAGGACACATGTGATCCTGCCACAGCATCCTGATGTCAGCCACAGCTGCCTGACCTCAGAATTCCAGGCATAAGAGAGCCATGCTCCTAGTTAAAGCAGAAGCACTGGAATTCAAACTCCTTGGTCCCTCTTTCCTTATGCTCCTGCTGCTGCAGCAGTGACTCACTGACGTAGTAGTCACTGGGACTCCTGAATCCAGCAGCATTTCTTACTGCCACTGTCCAGAGCACAAAGCAGCTGGAGAATTTGCCTGAGAGCTGCATAGGAAGCATTGCTGTTGCATCATTCTGGCTGGACACTGACTCTGGGACAAGAAAACACTCCCAGTTGCTCCCAGTTAACCAAAGTCTAACTTCAGGTTTACTATTTTTTCCCCCTGGGTACATCACACAAAGCATGACATGGGGCTCTGTGGGATCTTATCCTCTCCTCTTTTAAAAATGAGTAATATAATGAGAAGCAAGCAAATGCCTGTGTTCACCAAGATGCAGGGAACTGTTCTCCTCAGAGACCCTTTAATGCTGATCCTTGGAGGATTCTGCAGCAGATACTCAGATGCAGTTACCTGTCTCCATTGGAGTGCTCTCCTCTTCCTTCTTCTCCTCTCCCTTGCTGGCTGCCTGCTCCTCCTCAGCTGTCAGGCTGTTCTGACTGCGCTCGGCTTGCTCAGCTGCTTCCTTTTCCCTTTCCTCCTGTCTCTTGCGAGCCTGTTCCTCGGCTTGAGCAATTTCAGCTGCGATTTTTTCCATATCCACTTCCACCTTCAAACTGCATAACTAGCAATTAAAAGCAAAACAAAACAAAGGAAAACTCTTTAGCTCTTTTACTATCTCGGTTACCCTGAGAAATAAATCACCAGAAAACCCCAATGATGAGTTCATTATTTCTACACGCAGCACAGTAATTTTGATTTTACGAAGTTTATATTAAAACTAACTAGGGAGGGAGATACAGGCATATTAAAAGAAAAACAAAAAGGAGGGAGAGGGAATAAATGAACAGCCTAAAACTTGTGATTTGAACACAGCCAAAGAGACTAGTGTGCCCTCCACAGTGGCTTCAGGCCACCTTCCTCCAGCTGCTCTGAGTGAATTCACCCAGCCTGGCCCAGCCTGGAGGCACTTCTAAACTGTACTGGCCCAATGTCCACCTAAAGGTCACTGAAGGAGCAGGAAATCATCTTGTGCTTTGTACCACCCACACCAGCAGCTGGGCAATTGCTCAGAACTGAACAGAGAACTGAAGCACTTGTACCACTGTGGAACCAGCAGCTTCCTCAGAGTAAGTGAGAAAAATGAGTTGTACCCTTTTAAGCTCGTTGTTGAAAGATTCTGTGCTTTCCAAAAACTTCCTCTTCTTTTCCTGGTGACGCTCCTCAATTTGCAGCAGCTCAGCTTCGAGCTTACGCTGGAAGTGAAACAAACAGCAAGAGCCTCACTGTGCAGTCACCTAAAAACTGGGTAAAGGTACAGCTACGCAAACAAATTTTCATATGGGTTTATTTTTAAATATCGGTCTAATACGTAAACATCCTTCTGCCTGCCTCTGATACCCACTAGCTCAGAAGTTCATACTGAAAAGTAGGAACAGTACATGGGTCTGTGGAGCAGTTCAAGCATATTGTAAATGAAACACTATGTACCTGAGGTGAAGCTTCCAGCATCAAATGTGCACATTTTCTTTTCTATTCTGCACCCCCAGGTCTGTGTATACATATCCCACAGGTCTGTATATACACAGCTCACAGGTATGGACACACCCTCCACATCAATTATATTCTCTAACACAGGAAGACCACAATTCACAGGAAAGAAGGACAACCATCCCCTCCACCCTCCAAATCTTCTGTAATTAAAAAAAAAAACAACCAACAAATTACCTAACTCTGGTCTCACTTCACCCACACACACACTGACCATGCTGAAAGGGTTCTTTTGGTAACATGAGTGTTTGGAAAACACAGACATGTGCCCAAAGCTGGGTGAAACATGAAGGTGTGACTTCACCATATATTTTGTATAAATTTAACTTTCAGTGAAAAATGTTAGAATAGGGACAATTTATGGCAAAAAAAGAATCATTACAAACAAGATGAGTTATCAGGTACCTGAAATCACAACACTACCAGTATTTACTAACCAGCAGACTTTTACACTGCATAGAGTTGTGTGTAATAATGAAGAACTATGGAACTAACACTTAGGATATCCCAAAGAACAAAATACAGTTTAATATGATCCTCTGGAACAAAACAGCACAGAAGGTGAAGTCTCATGCTCTGCAGCTCCCAAGAAATCCCAGGGATTAGCTCCTGGAGCAGACAGAACACCAACACCCAGCAAGAACAGTCATGCAGGTGATCGAATGATCCAAGACTTGGAGTCCAGCCCAACCCCACCGCATTTTAGCAGCATCCACATCCTTTCTTTTTACCTGGTGAACCATTAAGGACTGAACCTGGCGTTTCAGGACTTGCATTCTGGCTGTGGTGACCACGGAGCGGACGTCGGGCACCACGCTCTCGCTCAGGATCTCGCTGATGAGCCGGTGGTTCCTCTGGAACCGAGCCGTGGCCGTGTGCTTCATGGAGAACCCATCGTCGTAATCTGGAACAGGAGTCTGAGGGGTAACTGCTTTCATTCCACAAAATGAGAGCCAAGTCTAATGACACTGTACCCACATTACCACTCACAAAAACCAAAATATGAGCCCTAACACCAGTAGTTGTCATGTCACTAAGTTCACAGTAACACACACAGAGCATCAGGGAATCACAAAAGGAGACAAAGTGTGGCCAGGGCAGCATTTACATGGCACAGCTCTAACAGCTGATTTCACATGCATTTCCCACAGCTGAAACTGGGACTGACCTAGTTATTCACTCTGTTGCTTTCCACATTTCCACAGCAAGAGGGACTATTAATACACCAAATAAAAGACCTATTCCTGATTACTCATATTTCCAGAACAAAATGCCAGCAGGATAGTGACTTCTCTATAAATAACCTCTGTAGCACAGATCAAAACCACTTGTTTTTTTAAAACACTAAGGACTGAAAGCATGAAGCAGTGAGACACATTTACTCATCCCCGAAAATTCACAGTCATGTATTAAGAGTATTCGATTATTTATTAATAAGTGCATTTCTCTAAAGAGAAACCAGTCAAACAACAAGTATGAATTATCTCCCAGGACAATGCCACGTAGAAAAGTCCTTAAGTCTAATTTGTTTTACATTAAGTATTCCTACTGGAGATGACTATCCCAGCTATTCACAGAAATCTTAAGAAACTGAACACCATGCCAGGAGATACTAGCAAAGAGAACTAGTTCAATGGAAGTTTCTTTATTTCAAACTGTTATAGTGTATCTCACTTAGGTATCTGAATAAACAAAGTTAAAAAAGAGGTAATAGCTGGTTCTGCTCGAGTCTACTGTGCTCAGGTAGCACAGAACAGCATCTCAAATCCCCAGGTTCCAGCTATTCCAGCATGAAATGCATTTACATAAATGTTGCAATTACCTCACACAGGCGAAAGGGCTGTTTGCTATGAGCTTTATCTCAGGGGTGTGCTTTTACAAGGGAGAAGGAAAAAAAAGGGTGTAACTGAGTACATTTTTCACCCTCAGGTTTCAACAAGTATTTGGTGATGAATTTAAAAGCAGCCATGAGGTGTGTGAGGCTGACTTTTCCCACTGGGTGGGGTGCATTTCCTTGCAGTCAAATAAACTTTCAGAATTTTCTCATCAACTTGTCAGCAGCAAGGGCACCTCACTTGCCAAACAATCTCAAATGACAGTTGTTGAACACATTCAAAGGTCAGATGCTCTTAATCACACCAGAACTCTGCCTGTCAGATTTATGTGCTTCTGGTAATAAAGCACAACATTCCATCCAAGCCGGATTAAATCAGGCATCTAAGCCTTTTTTAAAGCATGTGCTAAAGCCATTACGGAGCGGTAAGCAGGCTGATTTGGTTTGAATTATTAAGCATTACTTCACACTTAATTAAGAAAGGTTGGAATAACTTTTGCCACAGGTGCCACCTTACTTTTGTGAACAAAGTCAGCTGTATGGAATAAAATGTGCTAATGAAAATCGGCATTAAAGCACCAAAGCAGAAACGAAGCCACGGGAAGCGCTGCAGAAGGTGCACACGGGGGGTTTCCGCTATCTCCATGGCCTGTCCTGCCATCAATGTCCCCCTGGGAGAGCACACAAGCTCCTTACCATCGGGATCCTCCGCGGGCTGGATGCTCATGTAGGGCTCTCCCTTCTCCATGCGCGACTGCCGCTGCCGGCTCTCCTCTTCCAGCGCCGCCTCGGCGCGGCTCTTGGCGTTGATGTAGGCCAGGTAGGCAGGGGAGTTGTGGTAGGCTTTCATGGACTCGTTGTACTCGATCTGAAAGGTGACCAACACGGTTTGATTGCACCACTGCATGATTCCCACCTTGCCACTACTGCGCTCTGTGCAACTCACAGTGCGGTTACACAGACAAAGCTGAATCTGAATCGTCTGGCTGAGATACAAATGACCAGATTCTCTCAGCCTGTCTTTTTTACAAGTTAGAACTTCTTCTACAGTTGTTCGTGTTTTAAAAACGCAGCTGGTTTTTAGGTCCTTTTCAGTTTTACTACCTGGAAGTATTATGACAGCTTTGTTTTCTAAGATTTCAAATTCAAACACCTCAGAACATTAATGATCAAGTTCTGTAGCAAACCCAGAATATTCTCAGTAATTGTCTGGAGTTCTAACTAAATCTGTGATTCAGATTTCTTCTCTTTCCTTATGCCAGTATGTTATGAACCACTTTTGAAAATCACTTAAGATTTGTCCATTCTTTGACCCATCCCTGCTCTGGGATGGCACAGAAAGCTGCAGCCAGACTGCTGTCTCCTCCTGGTAGCAGGACAGCAGCACTCTTTTCACTTTCTTTGAAATACCTTTTCCCCTTGAATTGCTTTCTTTAATCTCACTTTTAAGATTTTGTACCGTGATTTGAGATATTTCCAATGAAAAAATGGATATAATCTATGGTATTGTTAAAGGTACCTAAAACACTTGTTTATAATCAGGACCAGAATCCTTCTGCCTTGGCACTGCACAAACAGAAACCAGCTGGCCCCTGCCCCAAGGAGCTTACAATCTAAACATCATTACCAAGGTAAAAATAGAATTCTTGGAGTATTTTTTCTCAGCTAAGAGCACCGAGTTTTGCAGTACTTCTCTATTGCCTTGGAATAAAACCAGCTGAGATTTGACCAGGTAGCCAGAGCCTCAGGTGCCTGCCAGGTGTAAGCACAACACATCAGCTGGACCCCTTCTCCGTTTGTACCTGAGAATCACAAGAACAGTCTCGTACAGGTGCTCAACACTTACCAACCTAGACACAAGGCAGCTGTCATCTCTTGTCATTAAGATCAATAAAAGCAAAACAAAAGCACAAGAAAACCCTACAAGTGGTAGCATTTTCTATTAAGAAACAAAACACTATTGCCACAGCGTGGAGTTCCACCAGGAAAACCAAACCCCACGTGACTGGAAGTCTCTTAGGAACATGTTCATGACAATAGCAGTAGTTGCAGAGCACCAGTTTTGAAAGAGGATTTTGGTGTTGAGACAATCTTTTCAATACTGATGTTGTACAATCAAATCCACTCATTAAACAGTTAAAATCGACCCTCAATTATAAATACTTCATTTTGAATTAGGTCTAAAAACTGACCAGTCACAGTTGATGCACAGTTATTTAAAAAATCTAAGAGACGTGTCAGGACAAACTTCCATTTAAGTTACATACAGGGCTCTCGTGAATGCCTCAAACACCCCTGCATGGGGAAGATGAATTTTTCTTCTCAGACCAGTTCCTAGAAGAATCAGCTGTAATAAACATCCCAGATTTCTTCCATTTACCTTTTCAGCTTCATATTCATTCAAATACTCTTGCTTCTCTTCATCAGTGAGATCTCGCCACATTCCTCCAATAATCTTGCCAATTTCCCATAACTTCAAATCAGGATTGGACGCCTTCACTTGGTCCCAGACCTTAACAGAAACAGCTGGAGCTTTACTAATGATATCTAAATACTTCCAAATTAAACATTTTATATTGTCATCTCAGTGTTCTTTCTGGAATCACCATGAAAAACAGGATAAAGTTAGGAATGAGTCTGGCTAAACTATCTGGATTATTTTCTGGGGCAGGAAGTCAGTAGGAAGCCAGCTACTGAACCAGGCAATTGCTGAGTGGCTTTGGTCTCATGGGAATATTGCCTTTAACCCTCTCAATTCTCTTCTTAAATGAACATCGCTGCATCTCGGGGAAAAAATGCTACTGAGTAAACACATCCAGCAGTAGGTTATGACAAAGAGACTGAGCTTTTCAGATCAGAATGTAACATTTCACAATATTTCAGTCTTGCTGATCAATCTGAGTTCCAACAAGTTCTGACTCCACCAAAAAGGTTTCTAACTTTATAGGGAAAAAAAAGGAGAGCTGCCAGTGTAATTTCTTGCTGCGCCACTTGACTCTTTTTTTTTTTTTTTTGGTGTGTGTTGATGTTTTTTGGCCTAAGACAGACATGCTGGTAAAGATACTTTACCAGAAGTGGAAGAAATTCCTTCTGGCTCACCTGCTTCAGCCAGGCTGCCATGCCCTCCCCATGCCCCATCAGATTCCAGACTCCACAAGAGTCTCTCTCCTACTTTCTGTCAAACAGTTCACAGAATAGCGAAGCAAACGTTGCCACGGGCTAGGGTGGTGAAGGAGAACATGCAAAGTCCACTCATTGCTACTCTTCAGTCCAGCTACAGCACTGCACCAAGCCCAGAAAACGCAAGGAATACTTCCTTTATATAAAAAAGTTCTGTCAGTAAGTCACAGGAACTTCTGAATGTGGCGGGGTGGATCCTTGTCAGCAGACAGTGGTAGGAATTAGCATTTTAGCAATTTTCCCCCCAGAAATTGGCAACTGTGTGACCAGACTACTGCTGCCTTTGTTCTGCAGGGCAGACTCTGTACTTTACATCCCCTTAAGAGAGCGCAGGCTGTTAGGAGTCAACGTTTAGAAGCTGAAACTAAGATCATAGCAATTAATTGTTAGCACAAACGAACACTGACTTTATTACTGATGGACACTGTAATACCCACCTTCCGGCTGTACCTCATGTAGGGCATCAGGGGCTTGTCTGGGGGTTTGGGGGGCTTTGGAATGGTAATACCAGAGGAAGCCTATAAAAGAACCGGATAAATCCATTCGTTAATGGCATTGCCAAACAGTTTCTACACGCACTAGTTTTGGAAAACACTCATTCTTGTGCATTCACACACCCCCACCAAGAGAAGCAAGCAACATCACCAAAGAAACTACCCAGTCTGTAAGTGAACAAGCACTGGCTAGAGCTGGTCCTCACAGGAATAATTTCCCAAGTAAGTTTGTCCTTTTCTCTGTAAGTTTACAGAGCAGTAACTAGATAAATCCTCAAAAGGGCTCCATGTTTTTAAAACTGACCTAACAGCTTAGGAACTGACATGGAAACACTAATCCCAGCAGGTTGTTTTTTCTCACTTCTGATGGCTAACTTATTCTATCTGTTTTGACAAATTTAATGTGGCTACTGTACAGGTGAAAAAAAGTAAGAAGAAAGTTTAAAAACATTAAGTTAGAGACATTATCAAATAATTTTAGTAATTATTTTTATGCAAAATTTGTCAGTAGTAATTTGGAGCCAATTAACAGTCTCTTTATGAAAAGAAAACAACTCTATGCAGCTAAAAGGTAAATATGTGCTCTACTTGTAGGCAAGCTGTAATGAATTGTCCCAATTAGCCTGGAACATGCTCCTGTGCTCTGTCTTCCTTTGGCTCTGTGCTGCCAGACAGTGCTGGCACCACACAAAAAGCCACTGAGCTTTAACGCTGCTGCTGGAAAGCTGCTGGGTCCCTTTGCATCCCCTCAACCCACACAACACCTGACAGGGCTTGCTCCTAAAACAGTGCAATGATATCACAGCCCCCATCAACTGCAGGGTCTGAAACTCTCCACTCCACCAGCACTTCACATGCCAGGAGTTCTATTAAGTGGGAGTATTTACATGAAAATATAAAGCAGGTTCAAGATCTTTGAGGGCTGTGGCCTGTAGATCAATACTTGGGTGTAGCCCAGAAGGCTCATGTTCAATACTGTTTTCCTCCTGATAGATTTTTTTTTGTTTGCTGAATTTATGGAGCTCTATGAACAATGCATACAGAACTGTGTATAAATAATGTGCATGAGGTATATGCATTACCAAAATGTATACATAGATACACATACAGATGAGTTGGAAAAACATTAACGGAAACTGTTTAATGCTTTTAAATTAAGAGGGGTTTAAAGACACCATCCATATACTGGGATATGCATGGCAGAGCAGGCTGTGTATGCTTGTGACATACAGAAACAATGGAAGTTCTTACACAAAACCTGACTTAAGTCTTGTATGAGGAAAGTATCCATTCGGACAGTCAATTCCAGCTTGTAGGAGAAGGTCCTCTCTGTAAATGCTTTTAACAAATTGGATGAACTTCATACATGAAGTTTGAAAGAAGGTTTATATGAGAGGCATAAAAAGACTACACTTCTTTAAAAGCACCATGTATTTGGTCCTTGAGAAATCTTTGTATCACCTTCCAAACTGATCAGAAGTTTTCAGGTACGAAGTTCTACATGGAAAAACCTTAAAGTTGTGAGATATTTAAGAAAATACCAGGGATTTACTCTGTTTCTGTTATGTTATAGAAGTGTTAGATTTCCCCTGTCTATTTTTGTTTCCTAACTGCATATAATGCTAGGACTTGATTCATGTTTGAAAGAAGCTGTCACCTCCCTCATTGCTTGTCTCCATCTCACTTTGTTTACTCCATGAAAAATGAATGTAACATCCATTTCCCACACACTGACACATATACGAGCCGAAAGGATTCTATTTTATTATCAACATCACAGTTTTGTTGAAAAAATAATGACTGAACTTGGACTGTGCAGTTATTACCAGACTAAGACTACAAAGGAAAATAAAGGCTTGTACCTCTTGCATGGCTCAATAGGATGATGCAATGACTATCAATGATCTCCAGTTTGCAAAATGTTCTTCCTTATTCTTGTGCCAATGAACCTCAGCAAAAAGAGCAATTCCCTCCCTCCAAAAATTCATACCCAGCTACAGAACCTTTTCCTATGCATGCAGTGGTCACTGAAGACCAAAGTCTGTCTTTTTGGATGTCTGCATCATATACCATTACCAGTTTTCCCTGCTGAGTAAAAACCCATTTTCCTGCAAAAAGTTTCAGAGTGAAGGGGAAGGGGGGGAAGGTGAGGAATAAGAATCAGAGGCTGGTTTTGGGTTTTTTTTATAAAGAAGTGGCAGCAGCCAAGACTCCAAAGAACCTAACCCTAAAGCCATTTCTGGTCAGTTCCTGGTGTTTGCTGGAGGATGTAATAGTTGATTCTCCTACCGTGACCCGGCTGTTGGTGCCCGGGTTCCCTCCCAGCCTGTAGTTGTTGTAGGCCAGATGGCTGTATGGATTGTATCCCACAAACCCTGGGGTGCTGGGCATTTGCTGATGGAAACAAATGAGACAAAAACACGAATGAGAAATGAGCTCAAACGAGGAAAACACAGAAATGAAAATGAACTGCAATATGGCATGCAAAAGCAACCAGAATTCAAACAAGCAATGAGGTGTAGCAGTTGGTGTCTTCTCAACACACACAACTTACTCCAGTATAACCTAGTAAGGAAACAGGACTTTTAAGCAAATGTGTCACTACAAATTTCTGTCTGAAACTGGTGATTTTATTTCTATTAACTGTGTAACTCATATTAACAAGTACTCTGTAAATTCAGCTCATGGCTAATAAAGTTTTCCAACATAAGCCACCAAGGAATTCAGAAGACTCTTGTCCTCCAAGGGTGAAATTCGGGCAACACAGCACCCAGTGATGGGGCAGAAATCCTCAGTACCCACATTTATTACACCAATGAAAACCCCTGCCTGCTTTTCTTCCCAGAGTTCTGCTTTCCCAACAAATGGAGCAGGGAAGGAAATCTCTCAAAGCACCATTTGTGCTCCACTGCCAGTGGCTGAAGACAATTCCCAGAGACATCCCTCTGCTATAAGGCAGGCTGTAGACTGACAGAGCTGAGGAACTCTGTATCTGCAGTAAGACCTGTAAGTTAAAGACTTTGAACTAGTCTGAACACATCATCAAATCCAAGACAATTCAGAAGTTAATCAATACATCTTCATTCATTCATTAAAGTGGATTGATTTGCTCTCACCTCAGTCACGCAGAAAAAAAAAAATCTTGTTTCTTTACATTCCCTTCTCACTTAGCAATGGACACTCAAGTTTCACCAGGTTCCCTGTATTCCCCTCCTCAAATAATTTTTTTTCCCATTATTCCCCCCTTTCTCAATCAGATTTTGTTGGAAAAATAGATAAACTATTTAATAGTAATTGTGATTAAGTCATGACTGTGGTGGTTCTATGATTCCATTCAGATTCACAAGAGCCTGGAGTGTTTCCAGACATTTAAATGTCATTCCCACAGTGTCCCACTCTCCAGCAGCCCTAATAAACATTCCAAGAACTCTTTCACAGGGATTCGCTGACTGGACCTGTTCCAGATTACAGTTATAAAAATTTGACAAATAGGTTCAGGACTCTTAAGAACCAAAGTATGACACATACAAACACTGAACAGAAGTGTTCTAGGAGCTGGCTACAGTGACTAGGAGGTTTCAGGTCAATGCAGACACACTGCAGGAGTTTATTTCTAAACACACAAGTGCAGAGCAAAATGATCCTTTAACAGTCAGTCTTCAACAGAGATTTTATTGCCAAGCTTTTTAACTCAGTCACAGCAGCTGATGTGCTCATCTGTATGCCTGGGCTCATGACATACACATTCACTACTTAATAAGGCACCATTTTACTACAGTTTTTTGTATTACCATAACAGGTTTTGAATATGTTGAACTACACATTTTCAATAAAACCAGGTGACAATTGTAATCTCCATCTGCTTAATTCTTTATTTCTGCAAGACAGGATTTAACTGTTACCAGGAACTACCTTGCATCACATGGAGAATTTTTATTTCAGGTACAGTACTGCACTTTTGAGAATTACTGGGATTTTGTTGACTGCAGCACCTGGAACTGGCTGTGGAAGAACAAGCAAGGTTATTTGGCTACTTTGTGACTTGCATTAACAGAGCACAGACCATCATGTGGAGGACTGTATAAAATAAAATAGAAAATAAAAGATGCTTGTAAAACAGGAAATGCATGTCACTGGTTGCAGTTCTGACATGTACTTCGTGTATCCTTCTGGAGGGCTGTACCACATCAACATGAACCATTAAACATCTGTATCCATGCATTATTCCAAAGGAATCACATGTGTGTGCACAGCTTTCGATGCAGGAATCCAGTGGTCAGAGTGGATCCATCATGTTCCTTCTAACACTGCCACAGATCTATTTCGCTGTGTGCAAAATGAAAACTCTGAGCAAACGATGCAAATCAAGTTTTATTTATGTAAACTTATAAAAACATAACTTGTATTTATGTATTATATAATTTTCAAGCCTCTTCCTGTAAAGTATGGCACAATGAATTTGAAGGATCACATTCCTTCTAACTCCCATCCTGCAGAGATCAAGGACACACTACTGGGTAACAGTTTTCTAATTTACTTTGGTAAAAAAAAATATTCACTACAGCATCTTTGCTCAATCTTCTGTACGAAGGATTTGTCCTAAAACCCAAACTATTCAGCAATGTGACCAAAGATGTGCATTTACTTTCAAACAGCTCCTGCCCACAGCACACTGGTACTGCAGCACCTTTGTACATCCAGGAATGTCACTGGACGGGATTCAAAGCTCCTGTTCATGTTTTCCTCAGTGTCAGGCCATGCCACGTTACTAGAAAGTAAAATGTTTCCCTTGCCTTACACTCCAAAATACCAGTGACTTCAAGGAATGCAAGACTGGCGTCAGGAGCGTTTCATTATTGTGACCCAATATAACAGGATGTTTCATCATCCTACGTTCCACTCAAATGCAAAAGAAAAAGCAGCTCAGTACAACTGAAATGTGGAAAAATGCACTGTCTGCCCATGATTTGGGAACAGGCTGAGTAGGATATTTTACAATCAAATATATCAATTGATTCTTAACTATTCCAGTACTGCTGCAACCCACTGTGAGTCATTTCAGACAAGTGACTGCTCACAGAAAATTCACTGTCTGCGAGATCCAGCCTTAAAGGCAAAACAAATTTATTCAGCTTCTCTTTCCTAAACTTCTCAAAAAAGAATTATATTAATTTAAACAATTCGTATCGCGTTAATATTGTGTTTCCCATATAGGAAGGTGATGTAAGTCCATAATTATTGTTCTGAGAAGTTACTAAAGGCTCTGTGTTAATGAGAAAAATCACTATACTTACGGTTGCAGGAGCTGGGGTGGGAGGTGGGGCATAGGATGGCCTTTCTGTTAAGACAGAAATGTAAGCACTTTTTTTTTTCTTGAAAATCTGAACAAATTCTTAGGCATCTGCTGTGGCCAATATTTTTAAGTGAATTTACAAAAAGAAGCAAATTCTACTCTGAAAGACTTTGCGTTTTGCCACTGAACAGCAAAAAGCAACGCAAGAAAGAGAAATAAAGAAAAATTGAAACCCCCCCATTACTCTAGTCCCAGCCTTTTATTCAAGCACAAGACTGAAGAATATGGAATTCATTTATATGCACACCAACTACATGGAGGGAAAGCAAAAATGCAGTCCAACAGGATTCAGATGCTGTGGTATCTGGATTTCCTACAAAAACAATATGCCAGGAATCAGCCACAGCAGGATTTAAGGCCAAGGGTTTAGTCACTACACTTGCTAATTTCTTTTAATGCCAGGAATATTGGCATCATCTTACAAACAGGTTCTGCGGAACCAGATCTTTAAAACATCAAGTTAAAGAAAGAAAAATCTTAAAAAAAAAAAACTTACTTGACATTTTGATAGTCAAATTTTCAGCCACCTGACATTATATTTGTACTTCTGCAAGACAAAAGAAGATCATGCTAGTAAGTGTTGTGCCTTTCCCCCCACCAGATCTTTGAAGCTTCGCCTGCTATCAATACGAGTGATTATCAAATTCTGTCAATTTTGGAATACAGACAAAAGCATTTTCAGAAACCAAGGTGTTATCTCCTTGAAAAATTAATGGACTTTGCAAGGAATCTGACCTTAAATAGCTGTGCAAGAGGGCACAGATTTAGGTCACCTTCATATTTAAGGGTCTAAGTAAATATATTTTGTCCCGTAAGGAATAAAAAGAATATACCACTATTTTACACTCACAGTTTCAGAAATCTGATATTGACATATAAATGACCAAACGATGTATTTCTTTTACAGGGTACATACAACAATCGAGCGCCGCAGCTGCGGTCTGACAGGCAACGCTTAACATTTTAGCACCGAACCCGGGAGTGCGTCAAACAGCGCTGTAACAATGTGGTTTTTCGGCGTTTCTCTTCAAATAACGCCACGGCAGCTGCAAGCTCCTTCAGAATCCCCCTAACGACGTGCTCCGGGCTCGCACACGGGGCTGGCTCCGGGAGATCGAGCGGAGCCTGAGCGGGCCCAAGGCGGCCACCGGGGGAGCCCCTCGGCCCCACCGCTCCCTCCCCGGGCCCAAGGGTCCTCCCGAGCCCCGCAGCGCTGCCGGAGAGGGGCCGGGGCCGTCCCGAGCCCCCCGGTCAGCCCCGCCGGGCCCCCCGCACTCACCCGCTCGGCTCGGCCGCGCTCCCTTTGTTCCCACGGGCCGGGGCGGCGGCGACAGCGCCTGCGCACTCTGCTCCGCACTTTCGGCACGCCGGCCCCGGCCCGCCGGTGACTCCCTGCTCACTATGCAGAGGGGGCCTGTTCGGCTGCCCCGCACCCCACTGAGGGCCCAGGGCCGTCCCCGCACCTTTCGGGACGGCGGCGACTCCAGGGGCCGTGGCGAATCTGCGGCATGAAACCCGAGCGCCGCGCGAGGGGCGGCCCCGCCCGCCATTAGCTGCGCGGAGGCGCTGCCTCGCGGGGCGTCACCGGGGTTCCCGAGGCGCCCCAGACCCGCCGGGCCCAGCACTGCGCTCGTCCCCTTCCCCCGCGCCGGGCACCCCGGTCACGGTGCCCCGAGTGGTGTTGCCGGTGGCGATCTGCGGCGCAGGGAGGGCCTGCGGACGCCTCGTGCCCGCTGCGCTTTAGCGCTGTTTTCCCTTCACGGTCTGTGCCCGGCCCCTGAGGGGGTTTTGGCGCCGTTTTCCCCTCACGGGCTGCGCGCGGCCCCTGAGGGGGTTTTGGCGCCGTTTTCCCCTCACGGGCTGCGCGCGGCCCCTGAGGGGGTTTTGGCGCCGTTTTCCCCTCACGGGCTGCGCGCGGCCCCTGAGGGGGTTTTGGCACCGTTTCCCCCTCACGGGCAGCGGGCGGTCCCTGAAGCTCCCCAGCCCCCCGGCTGCCGTGAGGCCACGGGAAAACGCTGCGGGGTCGTGTCCGAGCCCGAGTAATATCCCATAAAAGCAGCGATAGAGTCAGGTGAACCGTCCGTCAGTACTGCGGGATCCCGGTGTGTGCAGAGTGTGGTACCGAAATGGCTGTTTGGCATGGCAGCGCTTCCAGAGGCGGTTGAGTGGAGCAGGTTGAGCCCTGAGGGCAGCGGGAAGGTGCCGGTGTGTGGGAGAATGTCAGAGGAAAGGGATGGCGTAAGGGACGGCTGGGAAGGCAGCGAGATGGACCCCGGCTAATGAATATGATAATATATGATTATTGTCAACTAAATCAGCCTGACCAGCTCAAAACACTCTGCTGCTGAATCAGACAGGATTATAAATTGCCCAGTAGTCTGGGAGCAGTGGGATTGTCCACAGTTCCGTGCAGAAATCAGCAAAGTTACCACACACCGGTAAAACCCTCACAAATATCAAACAAGGTGAAGCATGCGGCTCTGAGGGTGTGAGGAGAATGAAGAGTTCCAGACCTCAGCATTCAGCTTTAAGAGCCTTTTACACTGAAAATTATCAAAGTGACTGAATTAAATATGAAAACTTTGGCAGTGAAACTTGAAATTGAAAGTTTGATGTTCAATGTTTGACGTTGAAATGGGATGTTTGGCATTGAAATGCTCTCACGTGGCCAATGAGATACATTTCTAGACATTCTTGAGGGAAAATTTGGATGAATCTGAAGTAAGGACAAGGGGGATTGTTCCTGCCTGACCCAAAAGGATGGTAGAAGGCAAAAAGAAGAAAAACTAACTGAACATGGGTTGCTGCATGTTGGGTCTATTTTTCTTGATGCCTGCAGTTCCACTGGCTCGGTTTTCATGCTTAAATAAACTTATTTTTATGAACAAATAAAGAGACAAGAGCTCTGCCCTCGTCTGCTTAGACTGCTGACTGTACCCACAGTGGACATTTAATGACATGCAGCAGAATGATCTGTGACTTCAATTTGGTATCAAAGCAAGAGTTGAAAAAATTTCTCAGCCAACAAAATACATCACACTAATTCACCAGCTTCACTGGGGCAGGAAAAGGTAAAGAAAAGGTGAGAAAGTACTTGTAAGAGGTGAAAAATAATCTGGTTTCTCCCCTGCTTTTGACCAGGTTTCCCTCTAGTTTTGTACATTCACTTTTAGTTTATTAATAACATAGTTCTGTTGGTAGTGTAAATTGCATTTAATGTTAAATTAAAAATTGAATTTTTAAATATTAATTATTTAAAATTTAACTTTAATTTTTAAATTTTAATTATTTTAAATGTATTTATTTTTAAAACGGAATTGTTTTTCATGGTGTTCAAGTATGTTTATGGAAACTCACATTCCATACTAATAGTTCTAAATCATTATATGTTTTCAAAGCCACCAGCGTATTTCATACTTTGTTTTATTCTCTCTTTTTTTTTGAGGCTCTTTGCCTCAGTTGCATCCTGTGATTGTGAAAGGTTTTACCAGTGTACACTTTTTAATATCCTGTACAATATATAAGTAGTTTTACTGATTTAATGGAATTGTTTATACTGCACTGTGCTCACCAGGGGGGATGTAAAAACTAATTCTTACCCAACTGTTTTAATTACCAGCAGTTTCATAAGCTCTGGAATGAGGACAGACATTCACTGGGAAGTAGATTGAGACAATAAAACTCGTTTTTACATCAGCCATTTGCAGGTGCTGGTTGGCAGAGGCTCAGCTGGTCTGGATTTAATTAGAACCACAGAAATGAAGAATTCTCTGCCACAGTATTAAGCTTCAGTGTTAATTTTTTTAAAAATTCAGCTTTAAAGTGACCTAAAAATGAGGGTGAGATGTTATTATTTTGATGCCCATGTGGAGTTCACACTGACACTTGTGGAACTTCACTACTTCGTGAACAAAAAAGAGTTCTTTACATTTGAAGAGATGGAATTTGTGAATAATGCAAAAATAGATACTTATTGAAAGGGGTGAAAACTTAGTTAAAACCAGAATGCCCACTTGAACCAGGCCTAGAGTAGCAGAAGCTACTGAAGTCAGTATTAGGAGGTCACGTGTGAAGAAAATAGCCAGGGTGACTGGATTTACGAGGAAAAAGGAGTGAGTTTTGGAGCAGGAGGACACTCACATGTTATGGTAAAGATTCTGAGGGAATTTGTGTTTTTCTAATTGCAGAGAGGATCTTAGAAAACACTTGTTACAGTGCTACAGGTTTTCCTATCTGCAACTGTTATTTTGCATTTTTCTTTTATTTCTTTCCACTTAAGGAGAAAACATTGACACTCACAAAATATGCATGGACTCCAAACTCCATTTTAATACTTTTTTTATTGTAGTACTATAATTTACTTTGGTAAATTCGTATCCCTGTTTAAAGTGCCTTAAAGCAATTAAAACTTAGTTTAAATTCAAGTATTGTAAAATGTACAGAGTCTAAGCACAAAAAAAATCTGCATAGTGAAAATACGGGAGCAGGCTGATACATTCAGGATGCCAAGTACTCAAGTGGTAACAACATCAGCTCATGATTCAGGTTAAGGATAATTAGCGAGTTTGATACAGTACAGACAGGACGGGGCAATATCGATGCATTGTTCTTACCATGAACAGAGGATAGAAGCATAAATTAACTCTGAAAGAATCTGCAGTATCACTTCTGTACACATGCCATAAGTAATAAGGCAGATACTGACACTGAAGTCAATCCTTTACATGCTGCTCTAATTCAGCAATTCCTGTGTGTGGGTTTTCCAGACTCTGAGCCCCAGCAATCCCAGTGTTCCAGTGGGAGCTGTGATGTCCATCCTCTTCAGAATCCTCACAAACAATCATTCTTGTCTTCATACAATCCTGTTTGAGTCTTTGTTTGAAATTTGTCCTGTAAGGTTTTAAAGAAGGATGGCTGTTCCTCTGTGTACCGGTGCAGGGTTTCTGCTGGGGTTTGTGTTTGCCCACAGCTACTTTGGGTAGGAGTGGGGGGTACTCAAGGGGTCTGGTTGAATTGTACTTTGAATTTGTAGCCCTTATTTTGCCCAGTTAATTTGAAGTAGTAACAGTTGTACCCTGGCGTAACAGTGACTTGTCACATGGACTTGATCAACAGCATCACTTACCTGTAGTGTTTGTCAGAAGAGGAATTTGTTGAAGATATTTTAATGCACATTGTTATAATAAACAAAATTAATGGAATACCAGCATTCAAATGGTTGTTTGACTCCTCCCATTGGAACAATTAGAGAGTAATTTCATTTGCCTTGGCTAAGAGACTTGTAGTACGGGTGTGTGTGGACACATAAGAAAATGATTGATTTTTCAGGGGAAATTACTGCTTCAAAATCAGTGGAACAATATGGCTAAAATGTTACTGGATTGTAACAACACTTTTAAAATGGATGTATAAGGATGTAGAGGAAAGACATTTTTGCTCAGTTGTTGCCTGAAAAAAAGGAATTTAAAAATACTAGCCACTTTTAAAAGAAGACTCTTTGTTAATAGTTCATGTATTTTAAGAGTATTTTTGTATGTAGTTTTTGCTGTTAGAAAGTATTATTTTAAAATATATTTCTAGAAGTATGACAGCTGTGATATAAATTATTGCAAGGATTCACCAGTCATTATATGAATATTGAATAATTAAGAGAAGCAAATAGGCATTTCTCATTTTTGGAAAGAGAAAACAAGTTCTCTTTTACAAAGGCAGAATATGTTGAACTATAAAGTTCTAGTTTAATTTTTGTAATATTTGGTGAAATTCTACAAAACAACAACAATGAGAAAATGAAAGGGCTGTACCCAGAGTATAAAACCAGTAGAAGTTAGGTTTCTTGGAATCAGAGCCCCCTTGCTCTTCACCCTTTAAAGGACTTAGATGGTTTTATTGTATTGATCCAAGTGCTTGGTGAGATGTTGTGGTTGTAGCAGACAGCAGCCGTGGGAATCCATCTACAGTTTATTTCCGGAGCCCGTTGTGGATGCGCTTTGGGGGAATTGGCTGAGGTTAAGGTTTGATGGATGGGATGCTGCAGGATCTCCTCATCACCAGCCTGACTTCAATGTCGGGGAGGGTTTTCTTTTTTGTGTGCAAACACCCTTCCTCTGTGGCTGCCAGGTGGAGATCAAACCGCAAGGAAACGGACTTTTTCCTTAAGCGAGGGTTGTCCTTAAAGAAAGAACCTTCCCATTCCTTAATAACTTCATCCACTTTTTCTGTCCTGAAACAATAAAGAAAATGTATTTATGATTTTTTTACGCTATACTAGTTATGTAACTTCAGAACTGCTTTTAAAACAGAGAGAAATGGCATCATAAAGAGTTGAGTTATTTTATATGGTACTGAGATACCAGAGGTGTCTTTTTTTTTTCCAGATTCATTCTCCAGAGAAGCTAAATAAAGGGTGAGGGTTCATTATGTTCTTGTTTTTGTACTTTTAGGTAGACATGGCTGCAAAACCACTGCTCCAAATACATTAGGCAGTTTGTTTCCAAGGAGAAAATTTGGAATCCAAGCTCAAAAATTTTGCAAGAAACCTCAGTACTGCAGTGGGCAGGACAGAATTCCTGCATCTGAAAACCTTCAGAATAGGGAGGGGAAAATCTACTTTAGACTCAAACCTCAGAATGTGGAGCTATATTACACTAAAGAGAGAAAAGGGCAGAAGTAAAATAAGGAGAATTGAAAAGCCAACTGATCCAGGAATATTGAGGCACCCAAATCCTGTTGATTCAATTCTCTATGTGTGTGTCAGAATTCAGAACTGTAAGTCAGGCTCTGGGGCCTCGCCCAGCCGAGTACTTCACCCAGCAGAGTAGCTCCGTGCAGATCTGAGTGTGTGATGAACAAAGCTCGTGCACAAAAATAAATGTCACCTGTGGGATGTCTGCTGGATCTTATGGTGACATTAATTTTTTCAGCAGCTGATTATGGTTCACTGTTAGGAATGGCCCACTACACTGTGTCTAAAGGTAACATTAAATTAGTCTACAAGAAAGCTTAGAGAGCAGCAGGAAAAATAAATAAAATGAGGCAATGCAATACTATTAAAGTAATTTCAGGTGAATAACGCATCCTAACAGACTTTCACATGCCTGCTTGGGAGCCAAGCTCTCCCTCCCCTGTTTGGGGAAACGTAGGAGTTTCCAAGGAGCAAGTTGGAGCAGCTGAGTCTGAATTTATGTGCATAAATACGCCCCAGAGGGACTTCCCAAATGTGGTCTGGGCTCTTTGCTTTCAGCCTTAGCGAGATGAATTATTCATAGTTTCATTCTTAACAGAAATTGAAATTACAAATCAGAAGCACCAGCATGGTATTGTTTGTTTATGAAGCCAATGCTAATAAAAAGAACTTTTAAATGCAATGTATTGTTAAACACTGCCATTCAGTGCACCTTCAGGAGCTCTCACTGTGCTTCTGAAGCTCCTGGGCTATGTGGGCACGATATAACAGATACCAAATAACGGAAAATTCAAAGCTACTGGCACGTAATCTCCACCCTTTACTTCCAATTGTTATTTTGTGAAATTCCTGTTTATCTTACTGTACAGTGCCATGAGCTTCAGCACTTTCCTTCATGATATTTCCATCTAGGATTGCTTGTTTTGTCATCAGTTCCACCTTCTTTGGTTTGTGCTTCTTTACACCCTCTGTAAAGGAATATGCAGATATACAGTGAGCATGTAGAAGGGCAAGGGCAGTACACAGGACCTGGAGGTATTTCCCATGCATTGGAAAAGGTCCTTTTTTTAATATTCAGTAGTTGCAAACAGTTAGGGCCAAAATCCCTTAAGGAGAATGTGCCTGAAACTCACCTGAAGGCAGCATAAAGGTGATCTTGCTAGTGCTGGGCTTTTTGTCATCCTTCTGGGCAGGTATTGAGCAACGGAACCTGCAAAAAAAAAAAAATATAACAGGCATCTAATAGTATTGAATTACTTTAATTCATAACTTGTCATATGAACAGCTGTGAGAAATTTAAAAATGTGAGAATCAGGAGTTCTGTTTTATGGTGGTAATTTGTTGAGATTTCCCATTCAGAGCCCAGAACTGGAGGAAGTTACTGACAATATCTGTGCAGTTTCCTGCAGGAGTCTGCCCTGGTCTGAAACATGGACTCCCTGCCCAGCACTTCACGAGTGTGGACTGGCCCCGTGTGCTGTGACACCTGAGGGGCCCCAGGGCCCCAGTGTGACCCACAGTGCCTCGAGTGAGCCCGCAGTGACTGAGCTGCTCTCTGCAATGTGTGTGAGACACTGAGCGCCAGAAACTCTGCAGTCAGTGGAGCTACCTTACAATGAAACCTTTTCTAGGATTTTCTACTGTGATTTTTTAATTCATGTTTAGTTCATGTATTTACAATTCTGATTATTTGAGACCTTCAGAAATGGAAGACAAATTTGAGATCTTTTTCTCTAAGCAGCGAGTACCTGCTCTCTTCTTGCTCCAACAGACTGCGATATGTCGCTATCTCCTCCTCCAGCTTCATCCTCGTGTTCAGGAGAATTTCGTGCTCTCGAAGCTGTTTCTCAATTCCCCTTCTCACTTCCAACAACTCTTTCTCCAAGCATTCAATCTCACCTTCCAAATTTTGTAGCTGCATGTGGTACTGCTGCTCCGTGGCCCGCAGTGAACGTTCCAAACCCTTTTCCTATGAGATTTAAGTCATATTTTAAGATTTGGAAAGTTTATGGGTGAAGATGTTACAGACATACATGGTTTCATTAACAAACTGTATTTTTACATAATTTCTTGTAAGATTATTCTTTAAGAGCAGGAGTAAAGCTTTCAAAGTAATACTTTGGCTGAGAAATTTTCCAGTAAAATCTGTGGTAATTTAAGATGAGATGAAAGTGTAGCCATGTCTGGCACAGAAATCCACTGCCTTGAGCTTACAGATCTCTGATTTTACAGAGTAACCAATGTCCATCTCTGTGCTGTATGAAGTGTCTGTGTGCTCTTAGAGCTCTTCTGTACTGCTGAATTGAGCAAATTTCTGATATTTTATCACAAATGAATTGATAAATCTGGTCCACATATTAAAACAAGATCATAAACATGTTATGAATTGGTAAGGGAGAATGACAGGAGCTTGGTGGGGGAGTATCCTGCAAATATTGCTTGGGGAATGTGAAAACAGGACACCACGTGTGTCTGGAGAGGCAGATCCTGCTCCAGAACATGTGCTGGGCCAGCGTGTGTGAGCGAGGGCTCTGTGAGGAGCTGGAGCTCCCCAAAGCTGAGCGTTCCTGTGATGGATTTCTGCTGTATGGTGGCTGTGCCTGGCACAGAAATTGACTGTGGGATAGTTTACATCAAGGACAAGACTTCTTTTTCCTGTGAGATTTCAAGTTTCATTTCTGATCCTTACCACAGCGTGGAGAGACTCGATTTCGATCTGCATGTGGTGCCACTGCCGCCGGGCTTCGCACAGTTCTGCTCTGGCTGCCTTTAGTGCTTCTGTATCTTTGTCCATTCTTTTACTTGTACCTTCTTCTAACTACAGGGGACATACAAAAGATAACAATATTAAAAATATTCAAATAACGATAATAAATTGGCACATAAAAATGTCTGGTTGGAATTTATTTGTAGAGTTGTACAAATGTGTGAAAGCTCACAGTGAGTAGCTAATATTTTCTTTACTGTGTATAGGGAAAGACCTTATCCCACTGTGGTTGGCCACATCTCTATCCCTGGCACCTTTGTCCTAGAGGAATTCTCATACAAATTACCCAATTCTATTGAGACCTTACCTGTGGAGTAAAGGGGCTTAGAGGAGGTGCAGATGGTTCAAGCTTCCAAGTTTGAATGAAGTGCTTTGATTTTAATGCATTTTTGAATTCAGGATTTTGGGTTTTTTTTCCTTTTATCCTTTTGAAAGTAGTTTTTAAAACCACTCCTGATCATATGTGGGGACATTTTAGATTTAGACTTATCTTTGATTTTGATAGTATGTTCCTGCATGTAGCTTCCAGAATGATTGTTTGGCTTACTGAAGTTATTTTTCTTTCTTGATTCTGAGTTTCCCTGCAAGCGGTGAAGATGCTGTAAGCCCTTGAAACAGCACTTGCTCTTTTGCATATTTTACTGCTTTATGCAGGTTCTTATGATGGCATTGACTCTAAGAAAATAATCTCTTTAATTCAGGTCTTATGAACTAAGGAGAATAAGGGTTTTGTTCCCCTGTGCATGACCTATTGCAACTTTACTAGATGATAATTTTCGTGAAAAATCTAGATTTGTCTCATCCACAAGTGACCCCCCACTGTTCTTTGCTTCTCCTTTCTTGCCTGGGTACTGCAGAATTTGTGTGACAGAATCAAACCAATGTGCATTGGCTGCTTTGTGCCAACACAAGATAAACTTGGCTTCCCTGTTGGGTGTGCAGCTGCCGTGTGTCTGGCACTGCTGGTGGATCAGCCAGGCTGCAGCAGCATCTGGCCTGTCCTTAAAACAAACCTCTGCGATTCCTGCAATACCTGAATACAAGGTGACAGAATACCTGATTTCCCCCTGAATTTCTTTACATCTGATAGCTCAAAATTGTTTTGCCATTTGATTTCAGCTGGGGTTTAGAGTTGTTTGTATGTAAATCCCTAACAGCAGCATTGTGTGTTGGTAACATTTAATCAAGCTGTATGAGAGGACAACTGATATTGCTGAAGAGCAAAACATAGTTTTTACTGTGAGCAATAAAAAATAGTTCCTGCAAAGGTACTTTACTAGAGGGCTAAAAATGGCAAAGATTGCTGTATATAAAAAGATTTTCTTCAGGATTCTTTTTTTCTCTGAGATAACTACATGGAGCTAGAGGTTACCCTGTTACAGCCTATGTCATCATCCCTTAAATCCCAGCAATAGCCCGGCTGCAGGGACAGAAAGACATCCTGATGAATTACACAGCATTCGTTCAGCGTGAATCCATACCCTTGACAAAATCTATTTCCGATTCGTCTAGTTCACATCTTACTGCGGTAAAATCCACATCCCTTCCCCGAAAATCTGCTGCATTGAAAGGAATTACTGTACCTCATAGAGGCTGCGGGAGGAACTGTACGGCCAGGGAATGGCTCCGTACTCTGCAAGGTGTGTGGCTGTGAGGAGGCTTTACCTGCGTCCTTGCTGAGCTGACGGTCTTTATCTGATTGCGGGTGATGAGCGATTCATACTTTGCCCTGATCTCTCGGCGGAGCCGAGCAGGCTCCATCCTCCTCCTCCTCCTCCTCCCATCCTCCCCGGCTCCCGGCTCCGCTGCCGGCGGCGCGGGGCTGCGGCCGCGGGGCCGTTAAAGCGGCAGCGGCCCATTTCGGGGAGCGCGGGGGGCTCAGAGCCTCAGCCCGTCCTGGCAGCGGGTTAATGCAGCAAAGGATAGCACTAAAATAATTCCTAACTCATGTGCCAAAATGAATATATCAATGTCTTAATGGTTTTGTTACGCTGTAACTGTGGGGTTTTATAACCTCAGGAATGTGAGCGTTAGACAGAGAAAGCAAAGGATAAAGTTGCAGCTGCCCAGCATGAAGTGCTCTGGCAAGAGGACATGGAAGGACAGAGCCTCCCGGCAGCACAGCTGGGTTGCTGTCAGTGCTGCTGGCAGGTGCCTGCACCACTGTTAGGGATGTCACAGAATTTCCATCCCTGAAGGTATTTGAGACTCAGTGAGATGAAACGTCGGGTGTCTGACCTGACCCAGTGTTGAGGACTGTCCCGTTTCAGAAACGAGCTGGTCTCCTGGGAATCCTCTTTTATGGGCAGAAACACACGAGGAGGGAGAGGAACCAGCACTGCTGGTGGTGAGTAGTGCTGGTGCAACTTGTGGTAGGTAAGGGCTTTGGCTCCTCTTCTGCAGAGGGCAAAGTTCTGGTGAGTACACTTCAGACATCACTGCTGCCAGGAAAAGGGTCTGGGTTGTCTCTGACCAGAGACAACCTGTGCCAGGTGTTGGTGTGCTCAGTACACACAACGTGCAATGTATGTGGGGTTCTTACCCCTTTCCTGACAGCTCCCAGGCAGGTCTAGCACAGGTTGTCTGGTGTGCTGTTCTTCTTCATTTCCTGCTCCTTGGAGCACTGTGTGATCCCGATGATCTTGTCTGCTAAGAATAGCTTGTACCTATTTAATTTTAACTCTTGCTTATTTAATTTTTTTCAGTAGTGCACATCAGATATGCAGTAAAAAATTTTCCAATTTCAATAGAAATTCAAAATTTAGCAATGAGCATTTTAAGCTCTAAATGAGAATATACCTCAATGAAATGATAAAACAGGCAGTAATTTTTCACAAGACAGACATCTTTTTAGAAGTCAAAGTATTGTACCACTTAAAAGTCTCCTGGTGTAAAAAGGCTTCCCTGTTCTTGGCTGTGTCTGTTGGCACATGTGAAAGGATTCTGTGTTAGGATTTTATTTTCCTTAGCTGACTGTCTTCCAGTTGACCTGGACTGAGATGGAAAGGTTTTGTTGTCCACTCTCTTTTCTACAAGTGTCTCAATTATCCTTGTTCTGTGTAGTTCTAAACCCAAAATATTGTCAGTGTTTGTCATTGATGGGATGAGAACAGTTACATAAGAAAACAATTAGGAATCCATTGGACAAACACAAGGTATTGCACTTGGGATGGTATAAACTAATGATTTCTTTTTCTATCTTTCTTTTCAGGTGTAAAGAGATTCCTGAAGGCTAAAGGTAGGTAGGTGCAAGCAATTGCATTTTTCCTAGGACTTATGGAACTTTGAATTCTAGCTGCTTTCAATGTTCATATTTTATTGCTGGCTCACCACAAAGCTGGAGGGGGTCATGGAGAATAAAGGGACACTAATACCTTAAATTTGCTGAATCCTTTTTATTAAGGATTAAAACTGGAAAATGAGATAAGAACAGCAAAATTATTTTATCTATTGATTACTAAAGATTATAAAAAGGCAAATCTGATTAAATGTGTGCTTCATATTTCTGGTTATTGAAAAGAGATCTGATATTTTAAAAGAACACTGTGGAAATCATACAGATAATGCTGACAGAGTGAAGCAGGAAATTTCATGTCTGCAAGGAATGAAAGTGCCGACTTTGTCTTATCTAAAAGATTCTTAGTACAAAGCCAAATGTTTTATCACTTCATACAAAAGAATAAAATTATTTATCCATTTTGGCTTAGAGCAAATGGATCCTTTGCCACATCAGATTGTGCCTTATATCTTCTCTTCAACTTCCTTAACGTGGGATGCAACAACTTTTCCATCTACCACTTCTTCGACAATTGTCTTGATCTTTCTAGTTTTGGTTGGATCTAAACATCATGAAAAAAACCAAAAAATATTTATCAATGTGTTAAAAATGATAAACCAAAGCAGCACATGACCGGGTACCCCCTTTTCCTTTCCAACTGATTTTAATGAACTCTATGATATAGTTAAACAGGATAACATGTATTATTTAATTTATAAGAATGACTTTAGAAACAAAATCTTATTCAATCAAGTTCTACCTACCTTGAGAAGAGTCTAGTGATTGTGTTTGAGATTTGGACCCTGTCAGGGATGAGCTTTCAAGTGTAACTGCCTGTCCAGCGCCCCTAAAAGGGAATCAGAGATATGCACTATTGCAGGATGTTCGATAGGATCAGGAGAAATTCCCTTTTCCTGGTGACATTGATAGATTATTTAAATAGTGAGCAGAATGGCTCACTGTCCTCATCATAAACCCAAGGAGTTATTTAGTGTCAAGCAGTTCCTTACACCAGCTCGCCATCCAGCAGGCGCCGGTAGGTTTCAATCTCCATTTCCAGACGAGTCTTGATGTCTAGGAGCTGTTGGTACTCCGCGTTCTGGCGCTCCATGTCAGCCCTGACCTGGAAAAGCTGCGACTCCAGGTTCCCGATCTGCATTTGGATTTGTGACAGCTGAGTGCAGTAACCACCTTCTGTTTCTGCTAAAGTGTCTTCCAGGGATTTTTTCTGTGTAAGGATATTAAATAATCTCTGGTTAGGGGAAAAAAATCTCTTTACAAAACCAACTGAAGTAGTTTAAGGGAATGAGCACAGCTGCATTACTTAGAAGGCTTTATTTTCTTTTTGAAAACACCAGTTTGAAAACTGTCCCTTGTCACTTCCCTAAATGTGATGTAAAAACTCATCTGCTTTGAGACACGCTCTTTGCAATCCAGTTAGATATACTAGTGCTATTTAGGAACTAAAAGAATATAGGATTTAATCAGAAAGAAATGCAAATCCTCAATTCTATGGAAGAGGATTAGGTCTAAAAAGACTTTTGAAGTTGCTGAATTGGTTCTGAGCAGTCAGCAGCTTCCCAGAACGTACCATGGCGAGCTGAGACTGCAGCTCTATTTCCAAGCTCTGGAGAGTCCGTCTTAAATCTGTGATCTCGCTCTTTCCCGACTGGAGCTGCTCAGTATTGGTAGAGATTTCCCTTTTCAGCTCCCCGCTCTGAAATGACAGGGAAGAATAGGGTGTAATTTTACTGTTCCAAGTATTGAATTCATTTTCCCATGCATTTTTCTGAGTTTGCTCTCTCTGGTTGTTACTTTTTCATTGAACCACGCCTCGGCCTCTTTACGATTTTGCTCGGCAATGACTTCGTACTGTCCCCTCATATCATTCAGAAGCTTGGTCAGGTCAGTCCCTGGAGCAGCGTCCATTTCCACACTGACTTGGCCAATTTCACTGCTTTGGATGCCCTGAAGCTCCTGGAAAAATTGAAAATAAAGAGAAGGTTCTGTCAATAAAAGACAAAATAGTTATACCAAAATATATGTAAAGAAATATATGTGATATAAATTCTGTTTCAACAAGGATCTGTAGCTTGTTTGTTGCACTCCTTCACTTAGCAAACTCCAAAAATAACAGCAAACAAAACCTATCATGAAACCCAGGAACTCCCACTGGCTTAAATAAGAGAATAATTTGATGTTTCACAATTTCATGTGTCTTGTTATGAATTCACAAAGGAAAAAAATTACCTCTTCATGATTCTTCTTGAGATAAGCCAGTTCTTCATTCAGGCTTTCAATCTGCATCTCCAGATCTGCCCTGGTCATGGTCAGCTCATCCAGGACTCTGCGCAGACCATTGATGTCGGCCTCCACGCTCTGCCGGAGAGCCACTTCATTCTCATATCTATGCATAAAGGGATTAAATATTATTTTTTACCTGGCCAGTGAGGTCAAATGCAAACTATTAATGTGTTTTATTTTAGCTTTAATATGAAAACTTAATACACATAATTATTATAATATTGTTCAATAATTCTATTACAAGTATTCTACAAGAAAAGAGATTTTAAGTACAAAAGAATTTTTTCCCCAAGAAGTTTTTGTAGCCTTAAGATATCCTTACTTCAGTCTGAAGTCATCAGCAGCCAGTCTGGCATTATCGACCTGCAGAATGATCCTCGCGTTGTCGATGGTTGCATTGATGATCTAGGATACAAACAGAGTTTAGAGAATGATGTTACAGCCCAAAGACTTCATGGCTTTATAATAGCTTTAAACATTGTCTTCTATAAGAGTTTGTAGAACTGCATTCCATCACTGCCTTCTCCTTTATTCAGATTAGACAAATCACTGTGTGACACAGCTACAGAACTGCTTTAATATACAGGAAAAATTCAGCACATGTCACCAGTGCAAGGTGACAGAGGTCACTGCAAGTGTCAGTACCAAAGGATAAATGTGCACTTGGTTTCAGAAAGAAATTTGCTATTTTCATTCATACTGTTAAGTGAGTTACAAATATAAAGATACATTAAATACATTGCCTTGCTACCTTGTTTCGAAGATCTTCAATGAGGGGGTAAAATTTACTGTAGTCATTCCCAGATCCAGGGGTGCCAGTGCCAGGGCCATTTTTCTCATACCACTCACGGATTTTGCGCTCCAGCTCAGTGTTGGCATCCTCCAGAGATCTCACTTTGTCCAGGTACGCAGCCAGACGGTCATTGAGGTTCTGCATCGTCTCTTTTTTTGAGCCAGAAAGAATGCCACCATCGCCAGCACCAGCAGGGCCAAACCCACTTCCAAAACCAGTCCCTAAGCCACCACCAAAGCCACTTCCAAAAGCAGCACCTGAACTGCTGCCAAAACCACTTCCCAAACCTCCCCCAAACCCACTGCCTACGCCACTTCCATAGCTACCACCCAAGCCACCAAAGCTTCCACCAAAGCCACTGCTTAAGCTGCTCCCAAACCCTGTCCCTGAGCTGCCCCCAAATCCCCCACCAAAGCCAGGGCTTGAACCCATCAGAGAAACTGCACCAAACCCTCCACTAGACCCCCCACCAAACCCAAGTCCACTGCCACCAAAGCCTCCTGCACCACTGGAACTGGACATCCTCAGAGATCCCCCTCCAAACCCGCTCCGAGAGGAGAACTGCCGGGACCCGCCACTTGTGCGCACGGAAAGGGCCATGGTGCTCAAGGTGCCCGGATCTGCCTCGTGGGGGACACAACAGAGAGCAGGGTAGAGCAGGAGCAGGGCCAGCTTTATAAAGGGACAGCAGTGGGTGTTCCAGGAGGAGTCCCCACCTCCTCGGGAGAGCATTCACTCTCTCTCTCCCTCCTGTTTGGAGGGGATGTCATTTTAGTGTGTTCTGACCAACCGAAATGATATGTGCAAACCAAAATTGCCAATGGGAGTGGAAATCTGGTGCCCTCCAGGTATTTGTATGAGGGGAAATGGGTGGAGTGGAGCTGAGACGTCAGATTGTGTTCTGCCATGTGCAATGGAGCACATAAAGTTCTTTTCGCATTTAAATCCCTCCTAAATAATTGTTTTGTCATTGCAGATTCAGTGCTTCCTGCATTTGGGGCTGTTCTTACAGGAGTTTGCCAAGTCAGCAGAGCTATTCCTTTGATCCCTGCTTCTCAGCTTGTGTGGCAGGAATGTCTTTCTTTTCATAATGCTCTTCTGGCAGGAGCCTCTGTTGAATTAGTGCTCCAGGATGCTTGATAGGAAGAAAGAAAAGTGACCATCAGGTGTCCAAGGACACATGGATGTTCAGTGAGCTGCAGGGTGATCATTAATATGAAAATATAAATATACCAAATAGGATTTGGAATTGGGGTTTATGCCCTAACCCTTTCATCACTGAAATACCTCAGAGTGATATGCTTATAGTCTATAGCATATAGTCTATAGCATATAAGAGTTTGTACTTTGGAGCTGGGAACTGACCATTCTATCTGCTAAATAGTTTGCTGTTATCTCAAAATAAGAAATCTGATTTCTGTATTCGGTGCTTTTTTATAATACAAATCTAAAGATCAAATGTAGCATTTCTGGGTGTAGGTTTGGGCATGGGAACCCTCCCAAGCCAGTATATTTTTCTTTTGAAGTTATTTTGATAAATGGAAAATTGTTCTTCTTTGTCCCGGCTTAATTATATCATTGGATTTGTCAACTGAAATGTGTTAATTTTTGATTTATCCGCACTCAGGAGCATGAGGTGCTTTTGGGGCAGAAAAGAGCGGAAGATCAAAGGTGTAAGTGAAGCATTTCTGTGGAAATGAGCTAATAGCCTGGTCTCAGTGACTTGGGGCAGTGAAAGCAGAGGATTAGTTCTTTGGCAGCTGTGTATGTACAGTACATAGCTCTGGACAGGTGAGGTTTCATGGGAAGAGCTTTGTGTGTTTATGTTCTCAAGAGGAAAATATAAACTCCTGGGACTGAGAATCCAGGTGTGGCACAGGGGCCTCCCTATGGGACAGGGAACTTTATTGGCACAGAAAGGTTTGAGAGAGAGTGGGATCATTTCAAATATATTTTTATTGATAAAATATCTTGGCTTGCCGTAGTCCCTGGTGACATAATCATTCACAGAATGTGAAAAATATCAAATAAGCTTCTTCAATTTATTTTTTCATGTTAATATATTATGAAAAGCAAATAGACACTTCTTATTTATTTGAAAATCAGGTTTGCATGAAGTGAAGCTGCTTTATGTTTGAGTGGGAGTTCACATTCAGAAAAGGTGCGCTGAACTGATGCCTTAATGCATTTTAAAAACCTAATACTTCCATTTTTATCTATGTTGGAAGCAATTATACCTTCATACCAGGCCGGTTTGATTTTCTTCCATCAAGGTACTTAGTCACTATGAAAGTAAACCCAAAGTCTTCTATGTTGTGACTTACAGATTTTTATTAAAGCTCCCCCACAAAAACAAGAACAACAAAAGATTTGATATTTTGGCATTTTTTAATCCTTCTGGGGTTTAGGGTGAATTAGGTCAGATTCTTTATATATTCTTTTCATTTTGGCAGCAGCTCTAGGGAACTCAGAGGCATCTTTTCCGCTGGTGCCATTTATATCTTCTCTTCAACCTCTCTGACCTCAGAGGAGACAATCTTGCCATCAACCACCTCCTCAACAATTGTCTTGATCTTCTTAAATTTACTTGATTCTGTTAAGGAAATGGAAAAGAGAAGAATTTAATGCAATGTACATTGACAGAGTAATATTGCTGCAGTAGTAGCAGTCGATGAGGAAATATCAAAAAGCATCTTCAGTGCACATGTCCTCGAGGTAAACTTTTGCAGTGTGCGGGGTGTGGCTTCTCCTCTTCTGGATATTGAGAATGTTGCCCATAGGCTCTAGTGGACACTTGTCACACGTCGGTATAAGGGACAGAAGAAGGCAACAATTGACTCCATGATTCAGAAGGTATAAAAGGCATTTTTTAATATTAATCGCACTTCTTATAGAGAGGATTGTGAACCTAAGACCTGATTGGTCTTTAGCAACACTTCTCACACCATTAGTCAAAGGAACACCACCTACTTGTAAACATCTTTCACAAACACCAGGTGCAGAGATTGAGATAATAATTGTTTTAATTCTTTCTCTGCTTTCCCAGGATTAGCCTGGGAGAATATCTGTTTCCCTCTGTTACCAGAGACTGAGAATATCCACAGACACTGGGTTCAATAACTCTCTAGCACTCTTGATAGTTTTGCTTCAGTTTAGCACAGACTTGTAGACCTAAAACCTTCGAATAGACTTACACCAAAGTGGAAGTTTTTGCTATGAAACTGGATGTGTTACTTGGAAGTCTCAGTCTCCCTGTGCATCTAGCAGGGAGAAGCAGATGCTCCTGCAGTTCTCCAGAGGGGAATTCAGTAACTCTCTGTTGTTCTCTTGGCCCTCTGAGGACTCAGAGAATCACAGAATGGGTGAGTCTGTGATTTTACAATGGGCACCTGAATTGTATATATAAACTCAGGTTTATAGCCCTCATAGGGTAACCATACAGTTGATGTGAGATTCCACTGGCTGATTATTTGCTCTGAAGTTGTTGTTTTGTATCAGGCTACTTCATTCCATAACATTTCAACAGGCAGCCATCAAAACAGAGGGAAGTTGGTGGGACATACCTTTTTCAGCATCTGCTGTCAACGATGTCACTTCTAAATGCCTGTTCAAATTGTAAATTAGAAAATGTAAATATATGGCAACTCATGTATTGAAGAAACATCCTTGTGCACTTCCTATGTGTTTGATCAGGACAGCTAATCCCCTTTCATCAAGACATTGAATCAGAAGATAACTCAGTAAAACGAGCTCTCTCAGTTGAAGTGAAACTTGCTAAGCATAAGCTGTAGGTGCAGTTAATCTGCAGACTCATCTCTGCAATGCCAGGGCTTCAGGTCACACAGGTGATCTAGTTCCTGAGCCAGAAGAGCTAACAGGTAGAGTCTGGAGGGAAGTTCCACTTTCTGCTTAACCCACACGGACAAGTTGATCAAAACCTGCATTACTGGTGTTGCTGGTCTGTGAACATCTACACAATTCCCCAGCTCACAGAGTCTGTAGTCTGGGAGAGCCACCTCAAAATTCCACTGCAGCTTCAGCTGCTTCTGCCTGAACAGCAGCCTGCTCTGATTCTGTGGCTGAGAACTGGGCAATGGGCTTCCCCACGCCAAAGCAGTTGGAGAGAGGCAGATTTGGCACAAAACCCAAACCAACACAAAGCCATGTGTGTGCTCACCCACTTTCCTCTCCCTCCAGCAGCCGGCGGTACGTGGCGATCTCCATCTCCAAGCGAGTCTTGACATCCAGCAGGAGGCTGTACTCATTGTTCTGAGCCTCCATGTCAGCTCGGAGCTGCCTCAGCTGATCCTCCAGGCTGGAAATTGCTCCCTGTATCTGCTCAAGCTGGAGGCTGTACCGTGCTTCCGTTTCAGCCAAACAGCCTTCCAGGGCCTGTCTCTATAGTCCATGGGAAGAACAGTGACATATTATTGAGAGGATACATTTTTCTGTTAAAATAACATTTTGATTGTAAAGCCCCTCATTTCTCTTTTTTATCTGTGTAACTCTCTGCTATCCACAGTCCTTATTTTGCTTTTTGTTATTTACCGTGTTCAGCAGGGACTGTAATTCCAGCTCCAGGCTCTGGGAGACCTGTCTCCGTTCTATGATCTCTTTCCTTTGGACCTCCAGCTGTTCGATATTGATGGCAACTTCCTGGTTCAGTTCTATTGTCTGGAATGAGGAATGGAGGGACTGTGAACTGCAGCCAGGCATGACCGAGGCTCTTGCTGGTGTTTAAGCAGTTGACTTTACCTGCTTCTCAAAACGTTCTTTGGCTTCTTGGCGGTTCTTTTCTGCCATTTCTTCATATTGCTTTCTCATGTTTTCCATAACAGCTGCAAGATCAATGCCGGGAGCAGCATCCACCGCCACGTTCACAGAGCCGCCGGTCTCTTTGCGCAGCCTGGCAAGGTCCTGCAGCAATGGGGACTGTGTTAGCACCAGCTGTGGGAGCTGTCCCTCCTGGGCATTGGACACAAACTCAACATCTACACACATAGGGCTAACCCTTAGTAGTACCTTGGGGCAACAACTTAATCACCTTGTAAATAGTGTTTAGTGCACTTCATCTTAGAACAATTTACTTACTTGATAGCAATAAATGTTATAGATAAATGTATCATAATTATTTCCTCAGAACTGGACCTGTGGAATGAGGGCAGAAGTCATGGCTCCCATTTGTGTACTTTTTGGGGTAGCAATTCATGAACCATAAATTTTTCTTAGAAAAAACTTTTGCTCCTTCATTCTTGGAATGGAGGAGTGTTAAGCCTTTGATCCCTGACAGCTTGAATGTCCCTTAGGGTCACACATGGTTATGCTGCTTCCAGGAAGGATAGAAATGCTTCCTAGTGAGGTTGTTTGTTTGCCACTCAAAACTCCTCTCCCTGGCAGTGGTCAGCTGTTCTCACCTCCTCGTGGTTCTTCCTAAGGAAAACGAGTTCCTCGGTTATACTCTCAATCTGGGCCTCCAGGTCAACATTGGTCAGAGTCAGGTCGTCACGGACACGGAGCAGTCCGGTGATGTCGTTCTCCACACTCTGCCTGAGCAGGTGTTCACTCTCAAACCTGTACAATACAGTGCCTCTTGTCATCATTGGAACGCCACAGTTTGGGGTAAATGTTAGAATCAGTAACTACCACAGTCATTGTGAAATTCTCATTAAAGTTAAAGTTGGAAAATGTTCACTTCTTGGCACCGATTCCAATAAGTGGGAGCTTTCCTAAAGGAGAGGAGCATGAAAGAGAATTGATATAAAATCATGGAACTTACTTCACCCTAAAGTCATCAGCAGCCAGCTTGGCATTGTCGATCTGCAGGACAAGCCTGGAATTTTCCATCTGGGCATCAGAAATCTAAAGGGAATGGTGGAGAAGCAATGAAACTTTGCACAGAAATTCACACTTGATCCTTTCCTGGGAATGACTACTGTAAGTGGGCTTCATCCTCCTTCACTTCAGCTGTCTGTTGGTCAGCTGGCTCTAAGCTAAGTTCCATCTGAAGTGCATGAAAAGAATTAGGGATGTACAAAAGACAAATTGTCCTGCCATAAAATAAGTGTATTGAATAGTTGGAATGAACTGCTCTCTGAAGGGATCTGCTTTTAAATATTGGGAAGTAGAACTGATGAAAAATAAAAGGGAAAAGACTGAAGGAAGTTCTGGAAACATGATTAAACAAACGTGTCAGTTGATTGTTGGGAATATTTTGTTGTTTCCAGTGGTAATTTACTATTTTAAATATTGGTCTTTAATTTTTTTCTGTTTGCCCTTCTCTTCTAAAAAAACACTTTGAAATAGACTGTTGCTAAACTATATTTAAATATGTAGATTACCATTAGTACTTTCTCTAATTTAAGCCACCTAAGGCAAATATCATAGAACTAGTTAATTTTGAGTCACAAATTTTTCAGGTATGAGATTACTCACAACTGCAGGCATATATCTGGTATTACAAATTATCTGAAATCTATCACTAATTTGTAGCTGATCAAAAATAAACTTTTTCTTCCCAGCTAGGCCAATTACAATTTGGAAAAGTACATTTTCTACAACAGATTTTTCTCTATCTCGCTGATAATTGCAATTACTATATTTATGGAGGGCTCTATGATCTCTTACCTTATTTCGGAGTTCTTCAATTGTTTTGAAGTAGGAGCTGTAGTCCTGCCCTACTTTTATGGTGTTCTTTTCATACCATTCCCTGATCTGCTTCTCAATCAG
Source organism: Dicaeum eximium (assembly GCA_013396995.1). NCBI lineage: Eukaryota > Metazoa > Chordata > Aves > Passeriformes > Dicaeidae > Dicaeum > Dicaeum eximium. The sequence continues at coordinate 46,709 of VWZP01007500.1, read as the reverse complement.
GGAGTTTGACTTCTCCAGTGAGCGCACCCTCTCCAGGTAGGCAGCCAAGCGATCGTTCAGGTTTTGCATGGTTGATTTTTCGTTGCCAGCGAGCAGCACATCGCTGCCAGTGGTGCTGAGCTGGAAGCTCCCTCCCAGGCCTTTGCTGGTCGATATGCGGGTGCCATAGCCCCCGGCTCCCCCGTAGATACTGGGTGCCTGGATCCTCTGGATGGACATTTTCCTGGAGGTCACACTGCTGACACTGGGTGCAGAGGGCTGGACACGGCTGCTCGTACCCCACTGGATGCTGCGGGTGGAGAAAGCCATTTGTGCTCTTTGTCTTCTGGACTGGAGCAGGAAAAGCAGCACAGATAGAGAGGGCAGCAAGGAGCTGAGAGTGCACACTGTGCACCTTTATACAGGTCCAAGAGGAAGCACAGTGACTGGAAACCCCACCTATGTTGACACAGAGTGTCGCTGGTATCAGCACAAAGAGCACACAGGATATTGCCCCCACTCCCCATAATTTAGAGGGGTTCTCATCTGTTCATCTGTGTTTGAGGAACACTCCCTGGGTAGTTTGCTTGCTTTGTTATTTTGTATAACAGATAAACAAAAAATGATCTGTTGAATCATTTATAACCATGTACCTGCAGCCAGGCCTCTCTGTAGCCCTTTGGAACAAATGAGTAAGTTCTTAGCCCCCTGTGCAGTGCATGAATTTAAAATGAGAGTTGCCTGTATGTGACAGGAGACTTAAAATATTTATATTTCTGTTGAGTAAGCAATGACTTGGGCCTCAGGACAGTCTAGAACAGTGTATAAATTATTAGAAAGGAAGCAGCTGTACTACCATGTGAATTCATTTCATAGTAAGCACAAACCAACATCTGCACTGCCAGTGAAGAGTGGAGGCTGTTGCTATTAGCTTGGATTGAATATGCATTTGTCTGGTATTAGAAAGCTCTTGCAAGTGGAATTTGATCATTCAGTACAGCTGAAATTGAGTGGGAAGGGTATTTCTTTGTCATTAAGCAAGGTAGGAGGAATGAGAATATTGGAAACCTCTACAGCCCACTGTGTTTCACATGTGAAATGCTGAGGTCCAATAGAGCGGCAGGAAGTGTTGAGTTCCAGCTTCCAGCAGAACGAGCCTCAAGCCCTCCTGTGTGGCTGAAGTTGAAGCAAAACAAGTTTTCCTCCTGCCTCATCAGAGACCACCAGCTAACAAGTGCCATGCATGTCATTAACAGGAAACCAGCTGCCTTTCCACGGCATGAAGAGACTTAACAATCCTACTGCTGATCATGGAGGAGGCTTCTGGGCTGACTGTGCTGTGCAACTGATACAGAAAGTGCATGGAGAGTTTGTAAAGCAAGGGAAGAACCTGACTGCTGGGGAGTTGCTAGTGCTGCAGGAGGCAGGTGTGTGTTGGGACAGTGAGGAGGTGCAGCTCCTGGGGCAGTGCACTGACAGCACTGGTGTGTGTTACTGGTGTTGTCAGGTAGAACAATGAACACACATGGCTTAGTGTGACCAGCTGCTGTACTGATCTCCCACCTTAGGGCAAGGAAATTGGTGAGAGACAGAGCTTTGGAGGCACTGAAATGTGTATTGGAGGCACCTTCAGCTTTCTGAGACCACCCAACCCAGAATAGTTGGGTATTAGGGAATACCCAGTATATTAGGGAATCAGTACTGCCAAGTTTTAAAGTTACTGTGCTAGGGTTAGTCTAACTGGTCTTGGATCTAGGCAGAGAGGTAAACTCTTGTACTTGGCTGTTCTGGAAACACAGCTTCCAAACCAAAGCAATCAGTGTGCAGGACAGGATTTTTATTTCTGAGGTTGCTGTGGAGTGTCTTTGGACCTTGAACTTCTTTGGGTGTAACTTGTAATAAAAAGCCTTTATGATATGTGAAACCAAAGTACATTGGCCATGACATTTGGTGTGTCATTACAGAGACTCAGGGTGGGTTGTCCTTTGTCCATTGAAATTATTCAGGCTGAGTAAGAATTGCTTATTTTAGTAGAGAAGTATTTTTTCTAAACATAATTTGGAGGGTCTATTTTTTTTTAATTTAGTGAGCAAATGAAGAAAGAAGTCAATTATCTGAATTAAGGTGAGCATCAGGCTTAGGTCAGACATTTGCCTTGTGTTACGGTTCTGCTGCTTTTGTTCAAGCTGAACCTCCAGCATTTATTTTCCTCTAGACTATTCAGCAGAAGCATCCAAAATGTATGCAGGTGGAAGCAATGGCATCATGCAAACCTAACATGAAAAGATACAAGACTGAATTTTCTTAGTGTTCTTTTTATTCTCATCCCTCAATTGTTTACTGACAATTTCTCTGGTCTTATCATTTTACATATGCTTCTATCCTCCCCAAAAAGCTAGAATATTTGCAAGAATACTTGCTAGGATCAGAATAGATTCACATCAGAGGTGGGGTTTGTTCCTGGTTTTGGTTCAGTACACTTTTTTCCATGAAATGTATCTTGGCTGGTTGTATCAGTCACTGGAAACTGCCAGAGGGAGCCCTGAAAGCTGCAGCCATGGCAGTGAGGGGAGGGTGAGGGGCTCCTCAAGGTGCCCGTTGGGAGTGGCCTCCTCCACCCCTGGACTATGCCCAGGAATTATCTGCAAGAACATGGGCTGCCTCTTTTTTATTTTATTTTATTTTATTTTATTTTATTTTATTTTATTTTATTTTATTTTATTTTATTGGTTGTAAGAATAAATGATCCAAATAGATTTTGGGCAACTTAAAAATCTATTGTGCAGTACTGCAGTTTTAGTCAGCATTGAAGAAATGCTGTAAGAGTTCGCTGGTGCTCAGCTCAGCAGAGCAGGTTCAGCTCCAGGCTCAGCTGTGGGAGCTGTAGAGGACGGTCTGTGGGTTCAAAGGTAGCACTTCCCTTCAGTGACATGCTTGGTCAGAGTGCATTGGCTATAGACATAATAAAACATTTATAGCAACCTTAATGAATTGTTTGATTTCATGAAGAAATGTCACCTGTGTGACGGAAGTTTAATGTGCATTAGAGGGCCATGGAGATAAGTTCTGCAGGGCTCTGATAATGTGGATGCCATTCCATCTGACTCACCTGTGCTAACGAGCCATGGGCATGGAGTCTGGAGAGTTCAAGGAAAAAAGACACACCCAGCTGTGGGTCTGCTTTTGCTGCCTTTAGGTGGAACAGATGCTTTTCTTTTGGCTGACATAGACACTGAAATAAAGCAAAGTCTTTTAGCTGGGTCTGAAGAGATTATCCATTCTAGGAGTGAAATCCCACACCCTTTTGTTGGTCCCTGTGTTTGGGTTTAGCATCATAAGAGTTTGATTCTGAAAGATCCACACTAGAGTCCTGAAAGGACATTGCTGTGCAAAATGCATTCAAGAGAGATGCATTCCATGTTCAGGGTTCCAGCCTGATTCCAGTATTCAATATTTCTGGGTCTGAGATATTTCCCTCCTTTTCTTAACTGCCTTTGCACCTCCTGTTAATGCCAATGCCTGTGAAGCCTGCTCTCCCCAAAGAGCAAAGCAAGGTATTTTGTGCTTTGCTCAATGGGATCAGAGGAGAAAAAGTTCTGGATGATGTCACCAACTCAGCTGGCTTCACCTAAGCCATGAACATTTGCAGCTCAAGATCTTACACTGTCTGCCTCATATATTTTTTCCCCCTCATTTTCCTCTCCTTTTTCTCTTTTGTCCAGTGAAAATATATCAATTATCAAACCACTGCACCTTATTTCTTTCTGCTTGGAGCTTTGACCAGAGGGGTAAGTTAAAACATTACATATTTATGGTACTTAGAGAGGTGTTCCAGCTCCAGGAGTGGTGCGTGAGGCAGTGTGTGGGTTCCATCCCTCCCCAGCCACAGGTGGAAAATGAAAGTCAGGAGCTGCCTTTCCTGTCTCAGCTGCTCTCCTCGAACAGAATCAGATCTCAGTGCCAACAAAAACAGCTCCAGGCCACACAAACGAACCTTCTTTTTTTTCTTCCCCAAAAGTGCCATTAAGATCAACTCTAACACAGGACTGCTGGCAGATCTCTTTCCCTTGGAAAAACCCTGTGCAACTGAAGTCAGGGGAATGAGAAAACCAGTGAACTGGAGAGAATTTCAGCCTACTGACTCTCTCAGTTCCATAATTCTGGAGTACTTCAGTATCCATGAAAAATTTGCATATTTCTGTGATTCAGGAGCAAATACAATTTTCATGGCCCCGTGCAAATATAGGTACACACTGATTGTACACTGTAAAAGATAGGTACAGACACACTCTGTTGCAGGTATTCATATCTGTGTAGACTTCTTTGCTAACTTAAAAAAGAATTCTTGTGGTTCTGAGGATCTCACTAGTGTCACACTTGGAGCCCCCAAATCAGAAGAAAAACTCAATTTTTCCCCAGGGTAAAACTGCACTCATAATGCCAGGAGGTGCCTGGGCAGAGGCACAGCTGCAGCTTCTTGTTTGGGCATTGCTCTGGAATATCATCCTTTCAGTGCTGCTTGGAACCCAAAATACCCTCCCAGCATCAAAATCTCTGTCAGGAAAGCAGATACCAAAAGAGCAAAATAAAGTAAAAGCCGAGAATCCTTCTCCATACTGCCCTGGAGGAAGTCTGGCACTGTTAGTAACGTTCATTGCACAAATACTGCAGCAGAAATTTCCAGTTGGAAGCGGTTCCCCAGCGGCAGGAGGAGCGGCAGGAGCAGGGACAGGCACCGGGCTCCGTGCGGATCTACCTGGTTGTCACTAGAGGCCACCACCGGCCTTCGGAACGGAGCTGCCTCCAGCCCTCCCCGTGCTGGGCACCGCGGAGAATCCGTGTGGAACTTGAACGACGGAATAAAATTTACGGATTACATAAGAAAATGTCTCTTATTATCCACTTTCCTGGCCCTGTATCCACAGGAAATTTAGTTGCATCGCTCTTGTGACCAAAGGTTTAGAGGAATGTTTCTCTTCAGAGCCACCAGCCATAATTACAGAGTTCACCGCTGTGTATGGAGTGGGTTTGGAAGCAATGGCAAGAAGAATGGGCTATATTTCTAAATTCTGACAACTGAGTCTTTGAGGACAGGAAGTGTTGATTATCCTTTTGAATTACACCCTTTTATATGACTGATGCTTGAGTATCTCAATTTTTAGGGAGCGATAGGTTGTAGACATTAAAGAAAAGGTTTCTTTGGTTGTGTTCTGTTCTGTACAGTAACAGAGGATACATTCTCAGAATGTCTTGAAACTCTCTTGTGAGATTAACCTGGAAGCAGAGCCTGGGTGCTGGAACAGCTTTCAAAAATTAGTCATTTTTCTCATTAATAAGACATAAGAATGTGTTTTCTTTCCTGCACAGGTAACTTTATGATCACAATTCCTGTCTGCTTGCAGCAACGTTACAGATTTCCTGCTTTGAAATTGTTCTGGCAAGAGTCACTCCCAGTTTTTTGTTTGATGCATTTGATGTTTTATTTTCTCCCACGTTGGTTTGGGGGTGCAAAACTGAGCCAAAGTGGGTACTTCTCTAAAGACAGCACACCTTTAACTTCTGTTCTAAGGAGGAACTGTAGTTTGTAGCTACTTCAACCTGTTTGTTTCTCCATTTCCCTGCCTGCTCCAGCTAATTATGTCTCTTAATTGAAACACATTTTTTCCAAATTATATTCCTCATTTTTGTTGCTTTCTATAGAGCCTAATTACAGCCCGTCACATCGACTCCTTTGGACTTGTCCTTAGGACATTGGAAAGCCAAAAAATTTACCCCCAAAGTCTATATAGTTATTGAGAGTGTCTTTACCACAGCTGGTGTTATGATTTTATGCCTTTAAGCTTCTGATGCATATTCAGACATTCAAAAAGCAAATTAACATGTCCAGAAGAAGCAGCCCTGCACCTGCCTTACCATTAGGTCACATCTCACACTGGGAGCTCCTGCCATAGGGACACTCCAAACTGTCCAGCGTTGACACTTCTGTTTCATGGAATATTTTTGAAGACAACTGGTTTGTGCCAGTATGCCAGGGGCTCAAGTAGGTCATTTCAGTATAGTCACACAAAGATATCATAAAAGTACAGCTTGAAAAGAATTAAAAAATTTACAGAGGGAGTAATGATGAGGAAACAACACATGGTAAAACTTTAGTTGGCATTTCACTAAGCCAAATGTCCAGGTAGAGTCAATAATTAAGATGCTTTTGTGGTATAATGCAGGACATGGGGGGACACGGGGTGCAGCCTCTCCAGCATTATTCTTTCCTTACTTCCCTGTTTATAGATTCGTCCTGTTTCTAAATGATTCATACACAGGAACAGGCATCTCCTAGCCAAACTTTAGAAACCTTTATAGGTCAGGGTGTGGACATTGTGAAATGTTTTACCAGCTCTTCTACCTATTCTCTCTGCTTCAATAATCCATAGAACCCATGGGTTTAGTGTGCTACAAAGACAGGATTTCTTTTCTTCTCTTTCTGAAATGACTTTGTTAATTTTGCATCCGCATTAACCAGGAAGGCAGAAAGCAAAAATTTTCATTCTACAGATGTGGCTGTTGATAAATAAGGCTAAACCCCAGCAGTGTGGGGCCAGCTCCCCAGAAGAATGTGTGATTAATAGCACAAACCATGACTGCATTACCTCATCGCACACTTCTTCCAGGGGATCAACACTTCACTTACCAAAGCTGCCTATTGTAATACACCTTAATAAGTTTTAACATTTCTACAAGTGAAATGAGCTGTGACTCATGCCCAGGCTGGAGTGCAGTCAAGGCTCTTGGAAATCATGCTGAGGATTATTCCGTGCAGGACTGCCTTAAATGGCAGGTGAAACTGCAAGGAGCCGGCTGTGAATGCTGATGGTTTCAGCCTCCTTTTATAGGCCGAGTTCCTGTATCTTGTTGGTTTGCAGAAGTGTTGTTGCATCATTCACTTAGACTGAGAAATGCTGCTCTCTCCTGCTCATGTTTCTTTGCTATCCTTTTCCATTTATGGGAAATAGAATTTATTCACTTGGAGGGTGTTTCTAATGATACTTCGTAGTTTTCAAATTGCACTTTCTTTCTGCCTGGGTCCGTCATTTTCTTGGTGTGGAAATGGCACCTCTGTATGTATGGAATACTGAAGGAGAACAAATATGAGCTGGCAGAGGTCAATCAGTTTCAATACAATGAATTAACAAAGTCATTTTTCAAGGCATACATCATCACAGTCCGGAATATTTCCTTCCCTTCAAGCCACTGCTCTGAAATCAGAGGCAGCACTACCTGTGCTCTTGAAGTCTCCCAAATACTACAGAGCTGCCAGCACAGGGTTCTGTACAGGACGCGTTTCAGTCAGGCTGTTGGCACAGGTACATTGAAGAACATCATCAGAGTATGTGCAGGGTCCTGACCAGCCATAAACACTTGGAATGAATGAAGGGCATTATCTCTTCCAAGCCATCAGACACTGACAGGATTGCTGTGAGTGGGGAATGGCTCTTCAGGAAGTTGTATTATCTAATAGCTGGGCTAAGTAGAAGCTGTGAAGTGATGGATTCTAATTTAGTGGCTCTCAGTGACTTTCTTTGCAGCCTTGAGCGAGTTGTGTCATCTCTTTTTCCAATTTCTCAGGCAATAAATTGGGAATGATAATACTGCCCCCGTTCATTATCTCCCTGACTTCATCTCTCAGCATGGTGTGAGAATGTGATGTTAACACTGCATGCAAGTGGTAAGTATTAGCATCATTATTTATTATTTAGGGTGCAGACCCACCCTAAATACATTTAGGAATGCACAGCTTATCTACCAGAGCACAAATTCAGAGGTAGTGAGTAACCACCAGATACAGGGCACACATGTCTGGTGACATGGTGTCATGGGCTCTTCAACACAAATAAGATCTGCAGTTGTACAGAGCATTCTGAAGCTATGAAAGATTCCCCAGAAATTAGCAATTTTTTCCAGAAACAAGCAGAATGTGGTGTAATGCCTATTTGTGTGTTTAAGGAGGAGTTGGTTTACTCCACTTAGTAAAAGACACTTGAATGGCTGTGTTGGAGCCATCAGTGCACGATGGTGTCAATAACGGAGTGAGCTGTGAGGATGGTGCTGTGAGCTGGACTGGTCTGACCTGTACAGAGAGCAGCAGCACAGGTGTAAGAGAAGGTTAAAATCATCAGAGTGGTGGAGTGGTGTGGGAATTCTGCTGCCTCTTAGCAGGAAAGAACTGCTGCCTCTTCTCCAGCACTGCTCAGACCACAGCCGAGCGTGACACGGCACGGGGAGCGCATCTCACCTCTGCATGAGGGGACACCAGGGCAGAGTAAAGCCAGAGCATTGCTCAGGAATGTGAAATAAGGACAGGCGTGTTCCACAAAGCACTTCAATTATTTGCTTTTCCTTCTTTCTTTCTTTCTTTCTTGTAGTTCAACACAATAAACCAGCACAAAGCACATACTTTCCTTTGATGTAGAAATAAGGGGCTACTTAGAAGTTTTTATAATTATTTGTGCCACAGCGATGTGCCTCTGCTATGTAGATCTGATAAATGAACATATCTTTAAATAACACAGAAAATTGTTCAAGACGACCTGGGCACATTTTGTCCAGATGCTGCAAACACCAGGTCTGGTTTGTTAGATCTGGTAAACCATAAGGAAGGACACTCTTAATTAGCCAGGAGTTACTAATCCTGTATTACAAGTTTTACCCAGTTTAAAGAAACCATTAGGTAATCCATCCAATGCTTTTGGGATCTCTTTGTGCAACAAGGGTGGAGAGTTGGGGTGCGGGGGGCAAAGGGGGATCAGGATCTGGTTGGAACATGCTAGTAGCAGAGCACCATATCACAGAAGTGGACTTTGTTCAGTTTAATCTGCATTTCCTTTGAGATTTCCCCTTTCCTTTGTGAGCCCTGTTTTGAAGCAAGGCAGGTAACAGGAGCCCTTTTGTGGGAGTCCGTGGTGCGTGGGGATGACGGGACATGATGACAGTGTCACTCATGAATGCGAGACTGCCCTGGACACGCAGACGGTGACTTTGGAATGCAAATCCCTGACACACTCATTATGTTCCATTTGGTCTCTCTTCCTTCTGCCTTACACTCTTCCTCATCTAAACATCCTAATGGTATTTCTCTTTTCCTTGCCCATAGTTCATCTTTGCATAGCTCTGGTGCTGTCAGGGTCTGCTGCTGACTCGGGCATTGGGCTGAGCTGAGAAAAGGAGGAAGCCTGAGTTCAGCTAAGGCTGACAGTTCTCCCTGATGTTGGTATGCAGTGTAAACACCAGTCTGGTCTGACTGCAGAACCCTTCAACAGACACGGTGAACATTAATTTGAGACCAAATAACTGAGATGGTTTTTTGAATTACCTGGCTCATCAAGAAAGAATGAGTGTCTGGAAAAGTACTTACAGGCTCTGAGGGGAAGCGTGTAAAGACAGTGCTAGAAAATGTCTCTCAAACTGAAGAATAAAAAAATGTTTCTGAGGGACTATTTTTAGTAAAGTGACTTTTCAATGCTCTTACGCATATTGTTTCAAATGGTGACATTGATAAGTTGTATATAGGGAAGTTGAATAGTTTTGTTCATGTAAATGTCACTTGTAACGTGTGTCTCCTCTTTTCTTTTTTGTGTTCTTGTTTGTCCCTCCTGCAATAATGAGGCTTTGGTTGTCCTGAGCCATGTCAGTGACACTGCCACAGTGGACTGGGCTTATGTAAGGGACAGCAAAATCAGATATTCCAAGGACCAGAACAAATAATGGATAAAAATTTATTGGCTGCAGTGAGGTATATGATGAGAGGCATAATACCAGGAAAAAAGTTGAGAGATTATTCCCCTTAAATTATAGCTAATTTGCAGAGAGATAACTGAATCCCAGATGGATATTCCTGCCCTGGGGGGATGTGCACAATACATCTGTCACTAGCTCAGCCAGTCACTTTAATTCAACAGCTTTTCTTCAGCATTTTGGTGACTAAAAGCTCTTTAAACTACCAATATCAGCTATAGCCAGCTCTGTGTGGCACTTTGCAGTGTTTGGCTGCAGACCATTTGAGAAGCGTGTTCACTACAGGATCCCTGTTCGACGCACGGGGAGCCAGCCCACGGCACAACATTCCCAGAGGGGCCGTGGGAGCTGCTGCCAGGAAAGATGGGGGTGGCAGAGCTTTCCTTCAGGCTTGTGGGGGCAGCTCATTGATGGTGGAGGACACCACCTCCCCGTTCACGCTGTCGTGGACAATGGCTTTGAGCTTTCGGTTGCTCAGCCCGGAGTGTTCTGAAAGAAAAGAAAGTTTAATTAGTCAACGAGCAATGCTGAGTCTAGGTGATGCAGGGAAAGCCTCATTTACAGTCATTTGCCTGCTGCCTCCTCAACGAAGTTTTCTTTACATGTTTTCCTTCAAGTCAATATTTGCTACTGCACTGTGTGAAATGTGCTGCCAGAAAGTCACCCTGGGTCTGGTCCAGGTCAGGGCAAATGAATAACACAAGGAGAGCCCAGCCAATGCAAATCCATCAGATTAGCCTGGATGTCTGCAGGTCATGCCCATGCCAGAATATGAGTTTCCAGACATGCAGATTTTTGGTTTGCTCTCAAGCCCTAACCCTGTTTTAGTCACCCAGTGGAGTCTCCTTGCCTCCTCATATCCCAGGAAAGCTTTAGTCTGGAGCCTGAGCTGCGGCCACGTGTGACTGAGCAGGGCTGGGGCTCAGGCAGCCCACGGCAGGCACAGCCAGTGGGCTCTGCAGTGAGCCCTTCACAGCAGCCAGGAACTGCTGAAATGCTTCTCAAAGGCCTGTGTGAGTGAGCCTGCTGTGCACACCTTCCACACTTCACTCAGGTGAGGTTAAAATTGCCCTGAGTAAAATGTCATTGGAAACGACAGTAATTAAGAGTCACTACAGAGAACAAAGTAAGGAACTTTTACCTTGAGTTTCAGATTTTCTTGCCGTCCTGTGAAGATAAGGAAATAGAAAATAGTGTTACACTAATTTAAAGAAATTATTTATCCCTTTCTCACTGTTTCTAAGGAGACCTTATCCCACTATGAGATAAAATTAAAAAAAAAAAAAAAAGAAGGAAAAAAAAGATGCTTTTATACCATGTGAGCTTTCCCTTTGGTAGATACTCTCACTGGAAACCATCCCTGGGCACATTCACTGCTGTTCTCAGGGACAGGTGCATTGGTTCTTATGTATTTGGAGTTGCTCAGGTTGATCCCAATTTGGTTTGTGACAAATACCCTCACACTTGGGGCCACTCTGTCCTGCTTGCCTGAGACTTTCAGTTCTAAAGGCTGCTGATCTTCCTTTTTTGACTTCATACAAATCAGCTGAGAGAATAAAAATTAGGCCAGTGTTCTCCTATGCTGAGATGGCCATGCTGTGGGAGTGGAGAATTTTATTCTTTTTAAAATAAAAAGTTATATTAATTTAGGTAATCCAAATTACATGGGTACCAGTGTCTCTGTACTCTACCTGGCTCCGGCTTTTTATTATGATCCATCACATTAAAATACCAACCCTTGATGTAGTATGGGACTCACAAGCTTTGATTAAGCATAAACAAACAAATAAATAATCCAAATATGAAGACTCTCATCTGTTCCAGTCGGGGCAGCTCTGCCTTACCCGTCAGCATTCCCTTCCAGCAGCAGGCGGTACGTGGAAATTTCCTTTTCCAGGCGCGTTTTGATCCCAAGAAGAACCTTATATTGGTTATTTTGCTGCTTCATGTCATGACGAACCTGGCTCAGCTCTTCCTCACACCTGGAGATGATCTGCTGCATGTTTTGAAGCGCAGCAGCGTAATAATTCCGAGTGTCAGCCAAGGTGTCTTCCAGCATATGTTTCTGACGGGGCAGATAATTCCAAGACTGTGATTATTATTTATGTGGTAGATACAACACAGAAATACCAGCAAATTTGGTCTCTAGCTAGAAGATTGCAAAATTAAGGCTGTGGTAATTTAAACACTTACGCATTTGCATAACTATTCTTGTGAAGGCAGCAGAACCACAAAGCTGTGCCGTGTGTGCATGAGAGGCAAAACTGAGTCATTTATCCCTGCCATATCCGTTCTGCTCAAAGCTCAGCTCTTGACACTGCTGTCTGTCCTGTCTGTTCTGCATGAAGTGCTCCAAAGTCTCCAGATCTCTGGGATGTGAGCTTTAACCTGTGTAAGAGCTGGGTAATATTTGTTAAAGCTCCCCACCAATATTTTTCATGCCTGATAACAGGGCTTGTAAATATGAACTTTGCATTCTTTGTGTTACTGTCTCTCTTCTGGACACATTTTCTTTCTAGACCTGGAGTCAGTTATCCCTTCTCTTCTTCTTCTTCTCCTCATATTTTTTCATAAGAAGAGACATAAATTTTTCACTTCCTGGTGATGGTTGCTGAATCTATTTTGCATATTTTGGCAAAGTCGAGCATGATCTGAATTCCACTTTCCCTCATACTTTAACAACTGCAATAAAGTTATGCTAGGCTGTGGATTTAAATGGAGAATTGGTGCATGACAACTTCTGAGAATATATGAAGTGAGTGAGCAGCCCAAGATGTCTGCAGCAGATACCTTACTAATCTGTGCCTGCAGCTCGATGTCCAAGGACTGCAAAGTTCTCCTTAGCTCCTTGATCTCGTTCTCGTTGCGCTGGATCTGCTCAGGATTAGGGGTTGCTGCCAGGGACATTGCTGCACTCTGTGGAGCAGAAGCAAGAGAAAAGCTCACAGACTCTGGTCAGGCAGGTACAGCCACAGCGGACTTGGAAATGAGCAGGGACTAGCTGTTACCTGTTCTTTGTACCAGTTGTCCAGGCTTTGACGATTCTTTTCAATTATGGCCTCATAATCTTCTCTTATTTCTGCCAGGATCTTGCCTAAGTCTGCAGGAGGAGCCGCCTTTACTTTTACATTGACTTTGAAGTCTTGTGAGGAGCGATTGGCTTCCATATCCTGTTCATGTGTTAGCAGAGGGAAAAAGCAAACTTGTTTATGGAAGTAGAAAGTTTTCAGGGAGCCACAGAATCCCAGAGAGGTTTGGGGGGTAATTGTTATATATACATTAAGTTAACATTATTTGAAAAAAAAATATATATTGATAATACTCTGATGTGACTTAAACCAGTGACATAGCTGCTTCTGTGGCAGAACTCAATAAAAAACATGCAAGAAGACCTTTTCATAGAATGTTTCTGGAAGAAATGGACTCAATGGAGAAGCACTGACATTTTTTATTTATTTATCTATTAGAAACCCAAAACCTTGATGAAAATCTAACAGTAATTTCATCTTTCTTACCCTTTATGTTAATATTTATGGAACTATAACTAAGTTTACAGGAGAGTAATGTAAAAGTTCTATGTAATTGTTAAAGGAATAATTGGATTAAAGCATATAATTACTGTGTAAACAACATAATTACAGGACCAGTCGGGCAGGTAGGGTAACATTCCTTTCAGTGTAGCACAGCCCTCTGTGCCTGGTACCATTTCAAAGCGCCCAGGCAAAGGAGCCTTGCAGGGTATGACATCACGGAATGCGGATCAGCTGGACACAGGGATGGCTCTGCTGGTCCCCTGTGCCCAAGAACTCTGCTGGGCTGGAGGGGAGTCAGCCAAAGGCAGCTGCACCTACCTCTGTGCACCCCCTGTGGTTTATTCTCTGCTTTAAAAACCCACAGACACTGAGCAGGACGTTTGGTCCGGTGTTGGGTAATAACTGCAAACAACACCAGATCAAGCGAAACCAGCCTGTTTCAAGCAGTGGAATTATAAATGTGGGAATAACAGAGAGCACTGAGTATAGGTCTGGAGAATTCATAGTGTGGCTTTTGAGAATTATCTAATTACTGTGCCTAGGATTTTGCAAGAATGAGTAATTTTGCCTGGCTTCACCAACCAGTCTTTTTAATTTTGATCCTTCAAGAATTTGAGATCTGTTTTCCTCAGGTGAGCCTGTTCTGGGTGACTCTGCTTGAGTTTAGGGGGTGGACAAGGGGGCCTAAAGAGATCCCTTCCAACCCTCAACCCCTCCATGCTTCTGTGAGTAAAGGAAATGATATATTCATAACTGTGATGACTAAAACCCGGCAGCACTCTGTGTATTTATATCTAAGTCTTTCTGAGAACATTTCTGTCCAATATGTCAGTTATTATTAGCTGTGTATGACAGATGGGTGGAAGAGACTCCAGCAATCTGTTCTCTCTGAAACCCCAGTGTAATTGGTAAGGCAGACACAGGCTTTTTTGCTTCACCTGTCTCTCACTGGTGCCTCAGAAACACGATTAGGTCCTGAATCATCAATCCCACTTAGAGATTGTGGGTCTTACTCAGTTAATTACATGGTAGTAAAGATTTGTGCAATAGGATTTTACCAAGTGGAACTTTTTCTACCTCCTCATGGTCTTTCCTCCTGAGGATGTGCTCTTCTCTCAAGCCTTCAATTTCCATTTCCAGATCTGTGGTAATAATGGTCATGCCGTCGAGCTCCTTCCGCAGGTTCTCCACATCCAGCTGCACTCCCTGCCTGCGACACTTCTCGGCTTCGTATCTTTGTGAGGAAAGAGAAGGCACAACGTGTGTGTTGAGAACTGCCCCATGCAAGCTCTTGTGTAAGGAGAAGTAGACTTGCTTAGTCCATGTAGGGAACTAAAGAGAACAACCAACCAAAGAAAGCAATTCCGTTCTTAACATATGTTATTTAAATATTTTTAAATAGTCCTAACAATAAAATGAGTTTTATTAGTTTGGTATTTTACTTTCCTTTCTCCCTTGTATCTCCTCCTGTATGGTAGGAAATAAAATTACTTTTTAAATTTTAATTTATATATATTTCTATTTTATTTACTTCCCTTTTTGCATGTTAATATTCACCAGATTGTGAAAGCTTTGAGAATACAGTTCTCTGAAAACACAATCAGCAAGGACTGATTTAATGCTTGCACTAAATTAAGCATTGATTTAGCTGTAGTTTTTCCAAAATGGTAACTTTTGAGTCCTTCAGAAAATCAAGAAAAATGTGATAGAAACCAGTTACAAACATTCCTCTCTAACCTCTTGCAGTGTCTGTAGTGAGCCAAAGGAAGGGAGATGCTGCTGTGTCTTCCCTTGGGCATGGGAAGCACTTTTGCTCCTCAGCATCTCTCATGTTTTGTGGGCTCTATTGGTGCTTCTCCATTCACCCAATAAACTCAGTCTGAGTCCCATCCCTCAAAGTAGTTCCACTGGTTCCTTTTGTGACACTGCTGACTGATAATGAAAGGCTGGCAGTGCTCAGGGTTTCTGAGTTTATCACAATATTACCAAAAGCTGAGATTATTTTTTATAGCTGATCACCAACTGCTAGAAATAAGACAAATCTTCTTGATTCCTAAGAAGTCTTACTTACAGAAGTGTCAAATCCTTTCCTTTGGAAAGATCTGCCTGAAAGTGTTCTGTACAAACATTTTGTCTTTTTAGTTGATCTGAGGACTCTCTTTCAATGTACTGAAAATCAGCCTGTGCTGGCAGCCAGTGATGCACTGGCTCAGTCACTGTGCACAACATACAGGACTCCAAAGCAGAAGCTGCACAAGGACAGGTGTTCCCTGCAGAGCTGGACAGAACAGGTGCTAAATCCAGGAAATAGATTTGGGCTGGACTGAGAAGTGCAGTGCTTAGAGGGGATAATTTGTAATCCCAGATGACAGTTTGAAGAGCCTTTTGTCACAAGTATCAAGTGCCTGCTGTCAAACCTGCTCGTCAGGACCTGCACTAAGTATCATAAACAGGGTGACTCAAGGTCCTTCAGAAATCATTTGTGGGTTTTACATACTTTTGGGTTTTTTCCCCCTGTTCTACATTGTTTTTATTCATCCAGTATCAACAGAAAACATTAGTAAAATCACTTCCCTATTGGATTAGCAAGAAGTAGTTTAGTTTAATCCTCTTTCAAATCTAATGAGGGAACCAAAGAAGAGCTTACTTGAGCCTGAAGTCTTCAGTTGCCATGTTAGCATTATCGATTTGTAAAAGGATGCTGGCATTGGTGATCTTGCTATCCTCAATCTGCAAAACAGAGAATCCAGCAGGAGAGTTGGTGTTGCCATGGGGTGACAGTAAATAATGTGTGCTGGTTTAGCCTCTTTGCTGCTCATAGGAAGCATCTAAATAGTGGAATTCCCATGCTAAGGAGACCATAGGAATAAAAGCAGTTCAGTTTCCTGATTCACCTAGGTGTTTTGCAATTTTTGTCTGTAATCTTACTTTACTCTTTTTTCTTGCTTTTTTTGAGGGTATGAACCAGGAGGCATCATCTTATTCCTGGCCAGGTAGAGGATATGAATTACATTACACAAACTTCATGGTCTATTACAGAGTAACAGTCTCTGCCTTCCTCTGGTTTTGAGACCGGATTCTGATCCTGTTCAGCATCCCTGACAAAGCTGCCTTGGGCATCTTTAGGGTAAATTTCAGTAAGAACTATTAAGCTGTGTCTGAGCACAATCAAAATACTGTTATGCTAAAAAGTAGCCTGTGCATGAGCACTCTGCTGAGCTGGTGTTGTGATGCACAGAGGTGATGGTGGCAGCCACTCACTGGCAGGACCCTGAACTCACCACAGCCTTCAGCCTGGAGTTGCATGCACAATACCACTGGCATCTGGCTGTTGTGGTCCATTCAGTTATGCACCTATAGTTGCTCTGAACTGACCAGCAGCGTGCAGAGATTGATTCAGGTGCCTGATTTTGCTTTGGGATTTGAAAATTGCACTAAAAAGTGCAAGATGAAGCACAATCTCATTCCTTTGGTGCACTCAGCACTCACTGGAAAGGCTCATGTGTCCCTGATAACATGGAATAGCTTTTAACTATAGATCTGAATGCAAAAAGTTCAGTATTCCATGCCAAATCTTTGAAAGAACTCCAACAGGAACTCATGCATGATTATCAGGAAATCATAAATGCAGGGCATCGTGTCCTTTTCTAACACAAAGCAAAGAGAAGTGTGGTTGCCATCCCACCAGCAACCTTCCCTCAACATCCACAGAGCAAACCAAGGGGCACTGTGGCTGTACAGAAGTCATTTACAGAGCTCTCAACACCTTGGAGGAAATTTCCCACACCTCAATTAATCACAAAGAAACAAGGAAATGACAAAATTCTCCTGAAGTGTCAAAGGTTCACCTCTGTAGTGAAGAAGGTGCTGTGGAATGTTGAACTAATCTGCTAACAGACTGTGCATTCCTGTGCAATTAGCAGAGCCTCAGATACTGCCCTGGGACACCAGGGCCAGCTCAAGAACTATGCCAATACCCTGAATGCCTGGAATTTGGTGACAAAGAGGCAATTCTTGAATCCAGCCTTGCAGAATGTAAAAGGCAATGAGAAAACAACATGAGTTCTTCAGCTTTGTGCCATGTACAGAATTGCTGTGTGACTCTGTGCAATCTGAGCACTGGTCAGTGCTTTGCCCACTGCCCTGTGGCCCCAGTGGCTCTGCAGCCAGCAGGGGATCTCACACGTGCCAGTTATCTCTTAACATGGAATTCCTTACTGCATCCATCATGGACGTGGCTGTGTCTCTAGTACCAGTCTGCAAACTGTCAGCTTCATTAAGAACTCACACATTATTGTATAGGAAACACACTCCAATTCCTTCTCAAAACAGGGGTTTTCCAAGAAGGCTTCCTGCACTGACTTTACCTCTCATGTCCTTTGTCCTATCTCCTGGAATGCTCTGTAGATCACTTTGCTTACTTAGCAGTACAAGATGTTTGAATGAGACAGTTACCTGAAGAAGAGGTGCTATTTCATTGTGTATCTGGGTTAGGATGGAGCAAGGCTTTTCCAAAAACTTGTTTCTCCATCAGGCATTCATCCTGAGTTCAGGTATCCAGGAGAGTGTGGTTAAAAATGTAGGACCCAAATTATTATATGCCTCCAAGTTCAGACAGGCAGCATATCACAGACATTCTGGATTATTGGATATAGGACCCTAAATTTAGTCTAGATTTTATTTTAGGTGCTAAATTAGTTTCACCCTTTAAATTAATATTTAATTTAATTATGGTTAATAATTAGATTATATATTTTCACTCATTTTACTGGCAGACATGATGCTAATTGCAATATTTTATAGAGAAAGTAAAAATTCTGGGTTCAATCACTGAATTGTCACCTGTAAATTATCCTTTCCTGGCCTTTCATTCCACATCCAGGACAGCCACCAGCCTCCAGGTGTCTGTGGCCAGGGACAGCTGTTTAAGGGGTGAGTGTTCAAAATAAGCGGTTTGGGTACAACCTACTCGAAAGTGAGGGCTTCACCCCAGTCAGCATCATGGTTTTATGCTTACTGTCTTCCTCAATCTTTCTGATTTAGTAAATCCAAATCAACCTGAACACATATATGTTCTTGATGAACAAGTTTTTACTTTTCTTTCTGTTAAAAATGGAGGTGCCCAGGTGCTAGGTCCAGGCATGGTGACCTTTCTTTATCCTTCAAACAGAAATGAGTGCTGACAGTTCTGGCTCTGTACACAGGCTGTGGTCCGAGCAGCTCATCTACTGCCTGGAGGCAACACTTTTAGCTGTGAGCATGGAGTTTGATGAAGTCCTTGGCCCTCAGTCAGCAAAGATGGGAATTAATACCATTTCCAAGCCTTTTTTAAAGGAATTTCTCAGGATTTTGAGAATGCCAAGTAATTGTATTATAAAAAGTGGAGGGCAAATGACAGCATTGCTTTTGGAAGAGCTTTGTGTTTTGCCCCATATGGGTATGTAAAGTTAATTACACTCATTAGTCACACAGATGGTTACAGTACTAAGGATGTTCATTATGAATACAGATTAATATTATGCTTAAATTTGAAGACACGTGAGTTTGGGAGATTGAAAGAGTTACTGTTGAACATTAATATTAACTACTGGCAGGAACCAGAAATTCTCCTTTTAATTATAGTGAAAACATCCACAAGGAATTTGTCACTGCTATTTTCTTAATTACAATGAAGTATTTTTCCATCTGATTACATAAGCTCATTGGTCCCAAAACTCCTGTAGTTTCATTGTCTGCTACCGCAGGAATCAAAGAGTTGGAATGCCCCAGTCTGTCTGGAGACAGCGGCAGGAGAGGGGCAGGCTCTGCACTCCTCCTGCTTTGTAATTTGCTCAAGACTTGTGCAGTCAAAAAGACCAAGTTCTGCCAGCTGCAGTTACTCAAACCCCAGTTTCAGTACAGAAAGGTGCACTTGGCAGCACACGGATCTCTTTATTCTGCCAGTCTCTGCAGAATCCCCCTCGCCCTCTTCCAGCCTTTCTTGTGCCCAGTCTCCTCCTTGTGAACACAAACAATGTTTGTGCCCAGCTCCTGGAACTACCTTCCTGAGGATTTCTAACATTTCCAAGGTTTTATTCACCTTTTTTAAAGAAAAGCCATCAGCATAAAGGAGAGCCCCAATT
Organism: Dicaeum eximium; assembly: GCA_013396995.1. NCBI lineage: Eukaryota > Metazoa > Chordata > Aves > Passeriformes > Dicaeidae > Dicaeum > Dicaeum eximium. The sequence goes on along the minus strand of VWZP01007500.1, from coordinate 27,289 downwards.
CCTTAGAAGAGCACAGAATGACACAGTCCCAGCTGTGACTTACCTGTCTTTGCATGTCAGTGACGTTTTGCTCGTACTGGTTGAAGTCATGCCTCTTTCCATGAGACTTTGTCTTGTGCCACTCTAGGATGCAGCTCTCCAGCTGAGCGTTGGCTGCTTCCAAGGCACGGACCTTGTCCAGGTAGGCAGCCAAGCGCTCATTCAGGTTCTGCATAGTCTGTTTCTCATTCCCACCCAGGAAGATGCTTTCCCCATGGTGCTCGCCGAAGCCTCCCCAGGGTGCCCCTCCTGCAGCCAGCCAGAAGGGTCTGGCGGAGGAGAAGGAGGGATGTGTGCTGCTGGCACCACCATCTGCACTTGATGCTCTGTAAGAAGTTCCTTGCTGGGCCAAACCACACCCTGAACTACCCCTGAGGGACTCAGAAAAAAATTGGAAAGGGCCTTGGCTGGTGCTCATGCTTAGCTCTGTGTGAATCGAACCCCAGGTTTGGCTGCCTAGCACTGAGCAGCCTCTTCGCCTTCCCTGAGCAGCTTTATGCCTTTTCCTGTGGGAGTTTCCCTTCGATGAATGACTACAGCAGCAAGATTGTGTCATCACGAAACGTGCTTCCTCTTGGTCAATTCTGAAGCATTTATGAGCCTGCACGCTGTTGTTGTTTGGAATCAGCTACATACCGGGGTGCTTTCCTTTCGCTTGTTTGGGTTTTTTTTTTTTCTTTTTCTTTTCATATGATAATAGTGAGGTGTGGCCAAAATCTGTAGGTGTGGAACTGGATCAGCTCTGCCTCAGACTTCTCTCTAACCCTGTAGTTAGTATGTTATGTTTTCCTGCTCATGAAGGGAACAAATGGGAAGCTGTGGCAGGGATGGGGCTCTGCAGATACTTTCTGTACTAATTCTTGGGCTGTAGAATTACAGCAGCCCGTGGATCCTCAGACCTGTGGATTCTCAAATGCAGTGTGTCTTATCAGCCACCAGACAGCTTAGAGACCAAACAGCTTCAGCCTATGGGAGATGTGAGGCTTTCATAAAGTCATTCAGCTTCTAAACTAAAAAACCTCCAGTCCAGAGTTAGTAATGCCCAACTGCTCCATTCAGCTGCCCATTTCCAGGGGAAATACATGAGAATTAGGTACTTTTCTGATTTTCTCCTGATTTGAGATGCTGTCCTGTTTCAGTGGTCTTGTAGGCAGCAGTGCAAAGATTTCTTGCTGTTCCCAGCATTAATACTATTAAAATATTTATCTTAGCTATAGAAAATATTTACACTATGAGTTTGTAACAACACTCAAAAGATTGAAGTGATTATTTAAAAGTACCAGCCCTAAAAATTGACCTGGCAATCATGCAGGAATAGTCTTTATCAAAAGTCTCAGTAACTTTCTGTCAAACTTTGTCATCCAACAGGGAAAGGTGCAGTGTGGCTGTTGCAGATTGTCCTATTCCTCATGCTGGTAAGGGGCGTAGACTGGGGAGTGGTCCCGTGGCAACTGCTGGGTTTAGTGGCTTTGCCTTGTCTTGTTCTAATCCATGACTGAGGGATAGAGGAGGAAGACTTGGGAAGAAGCATGAAGCTGAGTGGGCACAGGCTCTCACAGGAATGCTGCAGCTGGTTTCCTTACCTAGGGGAAGGCTAAACCCCTTCCCCAGGGTCTGCCCTGGCCCTGCTGCTCATCCTGGCTGGTGAGGTCAGGGAGGCCGCCTGGAGCAGAGCCAGACTGTCCGGGGAGAAACAGGAAGGGATGTGTTTTCCCTGATTGTTTCATTTGGAATGCTGCAGCAATTAGGAATCGTTGCTCCCCAGCTTCTCTGGTACCTCTGGGCCTCGCTCCTGACGGAGCAGGATTCGGGCTCCTCCTTGTGGCTCAGGCTTGGCTCTGCTCAGCACCTGCTCCTTTCCTTTTCCCCAGCTTCCCTTACATTGAGCACATGCTCCTCTTCCTTCCTCAGACACCTCCTTCTGTAGAAATCCTGTCATTTCTAACTATTTGGGGAAAGAAATCACTGAAAATCGGGGTTTCCAGTGAGTACAAGATTTGGCTCTCCCCAGATATTCTGGTTACAGCCACTGTCCATAGCTGCAGTCTGGGGTCAGCCCTGCTGCTGGGGAGGGGGATGAGCTTGAAGCATCAGACAAAAGCTGAGGCCCTAACTTTAAAAAAACCCCAACATTATAATAGAACTGATGTCATCCATCAGATCTCACCAGAGTTCAATTTCAGATTGAATTTTCAGTTTAGCAAGCTGGTGTCAATGAACTAACACACTGAGATGGAATTACACATGGATGTACAGAATAGAATGTGAAATAAAATGTGTCACAATGAACAGAAATCACAGAGACACAGCAAACTCTAGTATGGGAAAAGGTGAAGAAGAGAGAACTTTATTTTGATTTTTGTATTATATAGAGTTTTGGGAACGGCCATGGATTGTAGAATGAGGTCACCACTTCTCCAACCACACTGGTCAATTCAGAAAAGGTCCATCAAACCTTTCTCCTTCCAGGAGAAAGGAATGAAAAACAAAGAGACAGTTAGAAAAACATCTGCGTGTTTACAGAAAACCTAGTGAGAAACTTTATCATAAAAATTAAAATATCAGAAGGCTGAAAATCAGGGCGACAAAATGAATCCTCTGTTTCACCTGAAATTACTCCACGGCAATCCCACCTTACCTGGCAGTGAGGGTGGCAATGTGAGAGAGCACAGAGCCTCAGTCCTGAGAATATCATGGAATTGATACATCATGAAAACCAGATTTGTATTTTCTCTTGCAATTAATCAAAAGTACAGGTGATCTGGGACATGGGAAGTGCTTCCCCTGAAGCTCAGCCTTTCCAAACTGCAAAGATGCCACACAGTTTCCATGCACAGCTGTTGAGGATCGATGAAAAAGACCAAACAACTTACTTCAAAATCTGACATGACTCTTTGTCAGGCTGCAATGCTGAATTTGGGTTTAGTCAGCTCTTTAATCCAGAAAAGAGAATGGAAGTGACACTTGGAGTAAGGAATACACTGTTGTCAGCAGATGGCACCCTCGGATGGGAACTGCTCTGCTCCCTGGGAGATGGGTGCTGCTCCACAGTCCCGGCTTGCTTCACCTGGGAATCATGATTGTTTTACTGGATTGGAACATGGGAAGCAAACTGAGCTGAATTTCACGGCTGCAGTTTAAATACAGGCAGAATATTTTGACAACTACATTGTACAGGTCAATGTCCTGCAACAATCACTGGCTGATTCAACTCCTCCATCTGGAATACAAATGGGTAGACGGCTGCCTGTGGCTGTAGGAATTCCCTCTCTTGCTGTTTGAGTGATACAAGCAATAGTCACCCAGGTTTTGGATCAGGAAAAAACATCATTTATACCATTTGGTTTTCCCTTCTAGTGGATTGTGATGTTGCTTTGCTGCAGTTTGCCAGAACCTCTTCTGAACTCTTTCCAGTGGGAATGCCAGCAGGATGTGCATTTCTTACAGCAGCACCAATGGTCTCAGGGCCAAACTGGTGATGCCAGCAGTGTACATTTATTTTTCTTAAATGTCAGAAAATAGAAGACACAAAAATAGTGTCTCTAAGGAGCTTGGAAGGGAAATAAAATATGTCATTCTAGAAATTATATCATTTTTGCAGATACTTTAATGTGGATTGAGTGTCCACTGATGGGGCTAAGGACACCCCTTTTTCAAACACGTTATGTGAGCGCAGTCCAGCACTTCGGTAACTGCTTTGTGTGCTTCTGGGATTCACCAGGCTCTTAAAGTTTGATCAGCATCTCTTCAGTTCCACTGGTGGGGGATTTGTAGCTGGGAGAAGGTGGTGTAGCTAAAACAGCAGTGACATGGGCTGGGGATGTTCTCCCTGATGGATGAAAACCAAAACAGTTGCAGCAAACTCTGAGCAATTCATTGCACCTGGACTGTGCCTGCTGCTTCCTTAGGAGCTGAGGGAATCTACCTTGGTGCTGCAGGCAGTGCAGGAGCACAAATGTATGTATTTTTTCCAGAGATGCATTTTATTTGTGCATGAATTGCAGCCCTATTGTGCCCTTGGAATTGAGAGCAAAGATCTTAAGGATTTTTTATGTTATCTTCTCTGTTTTTAACTGCTACCAGCTCCAGATTGCTGGCAGAATCTAATGGCATGTTATCTGCCCATTCATCACCATCTTTATTATTAATTTTAAAGTTATTATTGTTATTACTGTTGTTATTCCCAGAGTATCCCCTGGTTGGGTTCCAGCAGCCCATGCTGGGAGGGCCTCTGGCCTGTGTGTGGCAGTGCCACAATGGCTCCAAAAAACACCATTAGACTGGATTTATTTGCAGAAGCAGAACAGAAACTTTATTGTTAGGACACAATAGAGAACCAGCAGAAAACAGGCTTGGCATCTCCGACCCAGCGAGCCAGTGCTCATGTACAAAGGCAGAGTTAATCTAAGGAAAGACATTCTTGGATACATTCTTGTGATTTGGGGAAGTGAAAGGCTCTTTCAGCATTAGCCAGTGTGGAGGCTGCGCTGGCTCCATGTGGGGATTTGGTATTTCTGTATTAGAATCTCCTGTCACGGGTAGAACCAGATCTTCCATCATCTTCTGTGCCAGAGCGACCTATTCCACTGATCCCAAGTGCTGTTGTAGGGGGAATAAAAAAAATTAATTGGGAAAAAAAATCACTATAGCCCTGCCAAGACCCTGAGGAGCTGAACAATGAGGTTGTGTTTGTTTGTTTCCTCACAAGATCTTTCACATATCAAAGGCAGAACTGCCTTTATATCTTATCCACTTTCCCTGCTGGTCCTCATCCAGAAAACCTTAGGAGTGCAAGTCAGATATGGATTTGGAAGCATTTGTATGTTATGTGAATCAGCAGAGGAACTTAGGAATCTTTGGGAGATTTGGGTATTTTAGAATCCCATGAGCAGTTAATGCAATCACTTTGGAAACCTACTGGTTTCAAAAATGCACATAAAATAAAGTATTATATTTTTGTCTCTACATGATATAGAACATGCTCATTTTGGGGAGAATGGAATCTATGGTAGTAAGAAGAAACCCAAGGCTAAAAGGTTTATTTAATCCAATTTTGCCTGCTGGTTTCAGCCCCTCATTAAATAAAAATGTTTCTTACCGTCCTTGGGGTTCAGTCCTGACAACCTGTAGAAAAGAAATATTTGATTAATGACCATTCCTGACCCTGTACCCTGAAACCATTGAACCATTGGACAGCCAGGATTTCACACGGCTGCTCTCAATGGCTGGTTCTGAGGTGTGTTGTTACTAGAGGAGGTGTTAAGGTGCTTTCAGCTTTGAAATCCACCCTATGTACTTGAGAAGGAATGGGAACAGTGGTCAGACCAGTTCCTTGGCCTGAGGTGTCTCCTTATACTGCTCCTCTCCTCAAAATGCCTCTTCTAGAAACTATATAAGGAGCAGATTCCTCCTCAGAAATTAATCCTACGTATAGATCAGATATGAGAAATGGGCATGAAAATGTAGACTTTACTGAAGTAAGCTGCAGTCTGTTCCAGGCTCTTTTCTAGCTGAGGATACTGGTGTGTGAGGATGAGTATTTTCACCTCTGTGTACAAATGGAGAAAACCAGGAGCTAAGGAAATACTGGGAGCAGGTTTTTATAGGTTGTCTCAGGCCGAAGGCTCTAATTCCAGTGCAACCAGAGGATTAAATGAGATATACACATGGAGCCTGGTGCCTTTTGTAATTCAACATGGTCAAAATGGTGACATTTATATTTTCAAATCCTCCACACCACTGATGTGCAGATTTAGCTTGAGTTATGGCAACACCAGGGACTTTGCCAGGCACCTGCTTTGCCAGTGCTCCAAAGGCTGCGTGTGCAGGGAGCGTGTCTGAGGCAGCCTGGAACCAGCCTGGCAGCCCAGCTCCTGCTCCACAGTGTTGTTACCCTTATCTGCTCATCAGGGCTGGGACAGAGTGACATACTGGGAGTCCTGGCCCTCCAGCAGCCGGCGGTACGTGGCGATCTCCTGCTCCAGGCGGCTCTTGATGTCCATGAGCATTTTGTACTCCTGGTTCTGGTGCTCCATGTCGCAGCGGAGCTCGCTCAGCTGCTCCTCCACGCTGGTGATGAGGACCTGGATCTGAGCCAGCTGCGCGCAGTACCGGCCCTCCGTGTCCCGCAGGTTGGCCTCCAGCCCAGCTTTCTAAAGAGCAGTAATGGCAGACCAGGTTAGAATGAAGTTTGTCCCACGAAGGGGGAGTTGAGGAGAGGGGAGACAGCGAGGGGGGAAGGGGACAGTGTGAGGCAGCGCCTGTGGCGTGCTGGGGGCAGCTCCGTACCATGCTGAGCTGCGACTGCAGCTCGATCTCCAGGCCCTGCAGGGTGCGGCGCAGTTCTGTGATCTCTGACTTGCCGGTCTGTATCTGCTGGGTGTGGGTGGCAACTTCACGGTTCAGCTCATCAGTCTGAAAGGAAAAATAACTGTAAAATCACATACAAATGTATAAAAAATCAATCATTTTGAGAAAGGGAGGTAGGGACCTGCCAGGGCGGTAATGCTGAGGCAGTGCATTGCTGTGCTGTTCATTGGTGTGACCGTACCTGAGTGAAGAACCAGGCCTCAGCATCCTTACGGTTCTTCTCAGCCAGAGCTTCATACTGTTCCCTCATCTCAGCGAGAACTCTGGTCAGGTCGATGCCAGGAGCCGCATCCATTTCCACGTTGACTGTTCCAGTCAGCTGGTTCGAGTACTCTTTCATTTCCTGCATGGGCAGAAGGCAGAGGACACAGGAAGATCAGGTTCTTTCCTCCTGCACTGCTCCTGCCCCCAGCAATCCCCGCTGTGGTACACAGCTCCTGTGCTATCAAGGTATCACAGATGGAACACACATAAAACATTTATCACATTTTCTCTCTCATTGCACCAGCTTCCCTATCTGTGTGCACTCACACAGGACGCACGTATTTACACGTGACTTACATGCAGGTTTCATTTACAAGAGATAAATTCCAAAGGGGAGTGATCTCCTCCCTGCACTGTCAGGACTCTCACCTCTTCATGGTTCTTCTTCAGATAAGCCAGCTCCTCCTTCAGGTTCTCAATCTGCATCTCCAGGTCGGCTCTGGACAGGGTCAGCTCATCCAGGACACGGCGCAGGCCGTTGATGTCGGACTCCACGCTCTGGCGCAGGAACAGCTCGTTCTCATACCTGCAGTTCAGAAGGGAAACAAGCACTGGAACGTGTCCGAGTTTGTATTTGGTAGAGCTATAAAATGATCACATGTAGCACATGTAGGAGGAGCAGTGGACTGTAGATGAAAACATACAGATTTAGAAGTGTAAAAGCAATAAAGCTGTTTTCTCCAATATCCAGCTATGGCGTAAGGAAGCCCAGACAATGCCGTACAATTTTGTTCCTGAGGAGGACATGACATTTCACCTTGCAGAACCTAATAATGATTATCAGCATCAATAGAAACATTGTCACACAGGACAGGAGTTCTGTAGTGTCCTCCCAGATTTGGTGTGTAGGAAAGCACGGGTGGGCCAGGGCTGCCTGGGACACAGGAGGGAAAATAGAAACCAGCAGGTGCATTTCTGCAAGGAAATCCAATGTACTGCTGAGCCTGGGAGCTGGAAAAGCCCCACCTTACTCTAAATTTCAGACTCCAGCAGAAAAATGCTGCAGCCCCACAGCAATCTCTTCCTAAATCCCACCTATTCCTGCCTCCTTTCTCCTGTGATTCAGGCTAGTAAAATATTTGAGTATCGCAAAAAAATGAAGATATGGGCTATAAATGATCATATAAACAGCTCAGTGATCTGAATGCTATGTTCTGTCAGGTTTATACTTTGAATTGGTCCTTCATCAATGGATTCTGGTTGCCACAGTGTTTTGCATCTGAAGTTACTAAAGAAAAAACTGTTTTGAGAGAGTGAAGACAAGTAGAGTGAAGACAAATGTGCTCCAGGTGAACTTACTTCAGTCTGAAGTCATCAGCAGCCAGCCTGGCGTTGTCAATCTCCAAAATGACCCGGGAATTGTCAATGGTAGCAGCAAGGATCTGGCAATTAAGAAACATGGAGAAAACTTCCCGTGAATAATGGTAAAATATCTGATCCATGTTCCATGAGCAAACCAGAGGGCTGTGAAACTCTGTGCAACACAGATTAGAACCGTAATAGGGAAATGTGTTTGTACAACACCTGATCTTATCTGTAGGCAGGTGAATTATGTTTCCAGCCTTTGAGGCCTACCTGTCATATTCTTTACTATTCGATTCCTGAATAAATATATTGATAATTCTAAACACATTTTGCTAACTTTTACTGCAATCATCTTAATTTCAACAAACATCACATTGTTAGGATAAGATATTTAGTGTTTAAATTGAGGAAGGCTAGAGAGTTCAGGACTCAATGTATTTGGGATGAGATATTCACCACTTCTTTTGTAATTATTCAATTCTATTTTAAAGACATGGAACATGCAGTTCCATAATTCTCTTGCCTTCCTATAGCTCCTCTACATATGAATGTCATACCTTGTCTCGGAGATCTTCAATTATCTTGTAATAATGGCTGTAGTCACGGGCAGGGCTGGTGGGAGCTTGTTTCTGGTACCAGTCCCGGATTTTCACTTCTAAATCTGAATTGGCCTCTTCCAGGGCTCGTACCTTGTCCAGGTACGAAGCCAGCCGGTCGTTCAGGTTCTGCATGGTTATCTTCTCATTGCCAGAGAGGAGCCCATCGCCGCCACCAAAGCCACCACCAAGGTCAAATCCTCCACCAAAGCCAGCGCCACCTCCAAAGCCGGAGCCCCCTCCAAAGCCGGAGCCCCCTCCAAAGCCGGAGCCCCCTCCAAAGCCGCAGGCTGCCCCCCCTCCAAAGCCTCCTCCATAGCCCCCCCCGAAGCCGTAGCCTCCTCCTGCAGAGGAGACGCACCTGGCCGAGGAGATGGAGACGCCGCGGCCGCCGGAGCCGCCGTGGATGCTCGGGGCCCGGCAGGTGCCTCCGGTGCGCACCGAGGACAGGCGGTAGCTGCGGCCCCCGGCGCCCCCAAAGCCGCCCCCGTAGGTGGAGGAAGAGCTCACGAAGGAAGTGGCCATGGCTGAAGCACGAGAAGGAGCAAAGGTCAGTTCTGCAGCCTGGCAAGAGGAGATAGCCTGTGCCTTCACTGCCCTGTGCCTCTTTTATATCCTCATGATTGGGTGTTGGGAAACAAACCCCGCTGCAGCCCTCCCTCCAAAATTCCTCCTCCCTAGAGGTGAGGCCTATGATGACATTCCTTACAAGCAGTGCTGGCAGCACATCGAAGGGGCTTGGGGTTTCTTTTTTTAATTAAACAAAAGGCATGAATCAGATGATGTTTTTTCTTCAGGCTATAGTTCTGAAACTTGGAGTTTACTTCTCTGACATTTAAGAATGGAAAAACAAAGTGAGTTCAGCCCCACCCACTTGCCTATTTACAATGCTCACCATGGCTACCTTCAGAAAATCAACTTTCTCTAAAAATGAGCCTTAAGTAAAATTCTCCTTTTGTTAAAAAATGTGCAGTCATCTCTTCATCTCACCCTTATTCCTTCTTTTCTATCTGCATTTTTTCCCTTTAAAATTTTGGAATTGAATTAGAAATGTTCTTATGCTTGATTTTTTCTTGGAACTAATATTTAGATTTTGGAGTCTGAATTTTTATAATAAAAAGCATCTATTCATGGCACTGCGTGAGGAACAATCAGCATCCATCAGTGTGCAAGGGAGAGTGGAAACAGTAAATTTATTAATAGTTGTGAAATAGTCCAGAAAGGTAACACAGATTGAAACAACTCACTTAAAAGAGTAAATGTGGGAGGACTAAGATCCTGTTACTTTGAAAAATGTGAAGAGAATGGGTTTAAGATAACATGGTTCTGATAGCAATACATGTGTTTAATGCCAGTGTGCACTAGGAAATGGAGTGGTATTTCAAAATAAGTCTTGAGAAACCCTCAAAAGAGACACCTTAATCCTTCATTTAAAGCAGGAGTCTGAAACAGAAATACCTCTCAGTGAGCTCAAATAAAGCTTAAAGAAGAAAACTGATACATTTGCTAAAAACATCATAAGATCGTTGTTTTTAGCACAGTCTTTGGCAGTACAGAAACTGAGCTTAGAACTCAGCATGGGGATTTCAGCTAACCCAAGGCTCCCAGGAGCTGTTGGAATAAACCAGGGGGTTTGTGACATTTCTGAGATGTTAATGCAGGCGCAGGGAATGCACAGGACGTTCACTGGGAGATGTGCCTGGGAGGGAAGGGATGGCAGAGTCCAGCTGTGCTGTGCCCTGGCAGGCTGGCTCTGGGCACTCAGGGCTGGATGTTCTCCGCCCTGGGAACGTGTTTCAAACTGAACCTGGCCCTTCGCCACACAGCTCAGTTTTGCTGCTGGGCAGATTAATGGTCTGTGTACCTTCCAGATCCCTGTCTCTCCAAGGGTTGGTGGCTCAGGCAACAAGTTCAGACAAGCCCTCCTGAAGATAAAAAATTGTCTTAAAGACCCCTGTAATGTCAATGCCTTGAAGTGTGTGCACTGCCAGGGGCTGTTCAACCGAGAGAGCTCCCAATAACCAAATCATATTCCATTAAAAACCCCAAGCAATAAAACACCACAAAATTTAGTAAGAAACTTTGGGGACTTTTCACTGAGTCTTCTTTCACTCAGGTGTGATAATTCCCTTGGAGGGTCAGTGGTTAAACAAACTTTGCTGCTTTCTAACATGCCCCAGGCATCATGTTGGATCAGTATCAGATGCATGCTTACAAAAACCAGGTAGCAGATAAAAGCTGTTTCTTTCTGTTGAATATTTACTATTGGGAAACAAAAGAAATCAAGCAGCCAACACAGATCATGCCCCATAACATAATTTAGACAATGATTTCTACAGCATTTTCTCCTTGCAGGCTGTACAAGGAAATAGAAGCCAAAAAAAAAAAATAAAAGGCTCTTTCAAGCTTATGCCTTTACTGTGGTCTCACTATCTTTGCTCAGAGATTCCTGATCCAATGTCTTGACCACGGACTCACGGACTCGTCCTTAGCACAGTCTCAGCATTGTACCTGTGGTACCTGAACTCCTTGGTTTGTCATCTTCCACAGAGCTTTCCTGGAAGACATTCCCTGACATGTCTGAGCTGCACAAACTCTTTTGTTATCTCTGCTGTGGGATTAACGGAGCTGACACACTCCAGCCCCTCCTCACAGGACAGCAAGTTCCAGTCAAGCAGCAGCTTGTTTATCATCTCAGTGATCACTGTATGAGTGATAAAAACCATCACTCAGAGGAGACATGACATACCTTTAGAAAACGCTTTTTTTTCCTGAACCAGATGCTAAAATTATAGTGTCTGAGTGATTTGTAGCAAACATTTTACCAGAAATCCTTAATTGCCTTACAGATACAGGAAAAAATCAATAAAAAATATAAAATAAAATTAAATCTAAGCTATAAAAACAAGAATTCAGGATTTTTATAGCTTGCATTATTGGAGCATGAGAATTTCTTGTCAGACTTGCACATTTGCAGCTGGACCAGAAATCTGCAACAGTGAGCTCCCACCCTGACTGGTTTTGTCACAAGAAATTGCTCTCAGGGAATGGGATTTGTTAAGATTAAAAAAACAAACCTGTAGCGGTTTGTTCTTTCATGTAGGAAGGTGTCCAGGGGATAAGTTTGGTACAAAGCATGTGTTAATGTGTCTGCACTCAGCAACTGCCTGTACTGAATGCACGAGATCTTCTCCTGGCTCTTCCAGAAGTGAACCCCACAGAAATGGGTGAGATCCTGAAGGATCCCCTGCACCCTGTGTGCCTTTCAGGCCACTGCTCCCTTTGATTCTGCCCATCTTTCCCCCTGCTCTCCCCATCTTGTCCCTTTCTCTGTGTCTTTTTGATGGTTCTTCTCTCCTATCACAGTTTTCCCCTGTCAAAGTGAAGGCACTGCTTAATGCCACCATGCTTCATTCCAGAGGCTGAGCTGGGATTGTAGGTGTCAGTGGTGACAGCTGATGTTGGCAGGTCACCTGGGTCACTGCTGAGCCAAACTCAAGCACCAGCACCTTTGGATTGAGGATTGCCCCACCCTGAGAGAGGAGGTCCAGAGCTTGGGGTGCTCCGAGCCATGTGAACACTCCATTAATCTGTTGTGAACATCTGGTTGTGAACAAGGCATTGTGGGCATTCCCCAGGGGCAAGGAGAGAAGTGCTGAAGGGTTTTATGGTGTCTCCCTGAAACACAGACTGCAAACTGATCCACTCTGGAGTAGAGCAGTGTTGGGATATTTTCAGTCTGGGCATATCCCTGTTTTCAGTCCCCCCCAGCTGTGGAGCCAACTGTGCCTCTGGTAACAGCAGGAGCTGGGAAGGTGCTGGTTGGGCTGGAGCCATGGTTTCAGCACAATCCCTGAAAACTTTCTTTGGCTGTTAGTTTGGGGAGAGATGGTAACAAATAAAATCAGTCATTTCTGGGTGTTGGAACTAAAAGTGATTCCACTTGGAATTTCAGCTAGGATAATATCCTTGAAATGGCATGTGAGGCAAGGAGGCTGAAATTGGTGCTAAAGGTTTGTAAGCTCTGTGTGAGCAGGGAATGGAAGTGAAGAATTCTCCCAACTGTGGCTCACCCATCAGCTCCTGCAGGAATTATCTACGAGCCAGCATTTTACTTTGTATTTTACCCTATGAAACATCTCCCAGCTCCTGCTGCTCTCCAGAACCACTTCCCATCCCAGTGCCCCTGCTTTGCAGAGTGCACAGCACTGTAGTGAGAAACCCAGGTCACCCTTGTGTCCCCCTCTGAGGGGCTGCTTCTGTATTCCAAGCTCCTGCCTGCAAGAGGAGCCAGCAAGAACCAGGATGGAGCCCAAGCTCCCACACTGTGAGCACTCTCAGGGAGGCTGGCTGGATAATTCCTGCCTGAGTAAAGCCACACTTCAGTGAAATATCACAATAACTCCAAAGAAGTAAAGATGGCAAGAATATCATCTTTATTTGAGTAGATGCAGCAATGCAGTACATGTAAAACATAGAAATAATTGCAAAGCTGACCCAATTCACATCTTAATCATCACTAAGTGAATGAATCTGCCTAAACTTTGTGTGGCCAAGAACCTTTTGTGTTTCAACAGTCATTTCCAGCAGTTCAGAGTGATTTCTCTGTCTCAATCCACACGTGTTGTCTGCTTTTTCTCAGTTTGCAGATGACCTTTGAAGGACCTTCATTGCTTGTCTCTTTTATCTGCAGTAACATGGAGAGAAAGAACAGCAATTATTTAAGCCCAGCTCACACAGACCACTCTGTGATGGGCACTGAGCTTGGTTGGGGCCTCATCTCATTCCCTTCTCTCCGAATTTTTCCTCCCCATCCCCTGGATGTGACTCATCCCTTTTATGACACTGCTGACCTCTAACAGCTCAAGGCAGGTTTTACTGGCATGTTCCTGCAATTCCCCCAAGCTGGCCAAGCTTCAGTTCCCGTGTCCTTTCATCTGGGGAAATGATTAAGTGTTTTGTGCTTTACTTAGCTTTTACTGTTGCAGAGTCTGAGATGTTTTTCTGATATCTGACATATTTTAATTGCTGAAATTTGTTCCATTCTAACCAGAGACATCATTTGTTACTTAATCTTTTTTCTGTGACAAATTATGCAGACCCCAGTCTCTAGAACAGACACAACTACCACTTATATGTATTTTAGAAAGTAAAACTTCTCCTGAAAGAGAAAGGATTCTTACCAGCAGTTCCTGAAAGGGAGCCAAACATCCTGTGGAACAAAGAGAAAAATTGAAAGGAGAGTTAATACACCAAATGCTGCATGAGATGAGGATGGATGAAAGCAAATTGTCTATCAGTCAGGTACACTGTGTGCAGTCAGGGAGGAGATGCCCATCTCCCTGTGCTCCTTCTCAGCAAAGGACAGGGAGCTCTGGTAGGAAATACATTTTTAAACTGCATTGGGAAAAGAAGTAACAGAGGAAACCAAAACCTTTCAACCCCTGCCTCCCTGAGGCTGTGTGAGATGAGATTGAGCTGTGCTCCCATGTGGGAGTCACACAGTGACTGCCTTCACTGTATTTGCTCCCACACTGATTCCTGTTGGGTAAAAGTTCTCTTCCTGGTAACAGGGACGTTATGGGAATTTGGTATTAATTTTTATATTTTGTAAAACATTATTAACTGCACTTTTCCTGACTGTGATGTAGCTGATCACTTCAACTGTTGCAATAAATCTACTGTGCTGCTTGTCAGTTCCCCTTCCTGTTCAGAAACTCTTTCAGGTCTCACTTAATGTAAATGGCAACTGTAACATTTCTAGCTCCACCACGGTCCAGAAAAATCAGTTTGTTAAAAATTGTAGAACTCCAGGAGTATTTAATTGTGTTTACCAAGGTGCTGTGACAAATGAGCACCGTGGCATGGTCAGGCTTACGAGGCCGAGCAAAAGGTTCTTACTGGGACTCCTGGCCTTCCAGGAGCTGTCGGTACGTAGCGATCTCTTGCTCCAGCCGAGTCTTGATATCCATGAGGATCTTGTATTCGGTGTTCTGGCGCTCCATGTCAGCCCGGAGCTCAGCCAGCTGTGCCTCGATGCTGCCAACCAGCCCCTGGATCTGCGCCAGCTGCGCCCCGTAACGCGCTTCCGTGTCGGCCAAGGTGCCCTCCAGTGCCGCTCTCTGTCAGGGAAACCACAGAGAGGAAAGGATGCTGCCAGTGCAGGACTGGGTAGGGAGGGACATATGAGCCCTTTTCAGAGGGGGGCTGGCAGGCAGTGCAAATCCTGACGTACCATGCTGAGCTGGGACTGCAGCTCGATCTCCAGCCCTTGCAGGGTGCGTCTCAGGTCAGTGACCTCGGACTTGCTGCTCTGCAGTTGTTCGGTGTTAACAGCGACCTCACGGTTCAGCTCTTCAGTCTGAGACAGGGAAAACACGACGTGAGAAATGTGGGGGGCGTAAGGCTGTCACAGCATTTTTCTGTGTGTTTTAGTAATTGTTTCTTGCATGGGTTTTTTGGTTAGTGTTTGTATAATATGGAGGGGTTTTACCTTGCTGTGGAACCAGGTCTCAGCATCCTTCCTGTTCTTCTCAGCCATGTGTTCATACTGCTCCCTCATATCTGCCAGGATCTTGGACAGGTCAATGCCTGGAGCAGAGTCCAGCTCAACGCTGACTTGCCCGGCCACTTGCCCTCTCAGGGCACTCAGCTCCTATGGGGAATGGCAGAGGAGACAAAAGAGGATACAATTGTAAACTGAAGAGGGTACAATTGTAAACTGAAAACATTATGAACCTTCTGTCCTTTCTTCAAGGGCTAAGGCTGACTGACTCCCCTGAGATACTGGCAGGAGGGATCCCAGTCTACACAGGAATCTTTCCTCACTGTTGGAGAGCCCAGGGCAATCCTGAGGGACCCCACATCTCTACAGGATGTTTTTCTAATGCCACTTTCAAACGTGTTTCTTGGGGTTTACCTCCTCATGGTTTTTCTTTAGGTAGGCCAGTTCCTCCTTTAATCCTTCAATCTGCAGCTCCAGGTCAGCTCTGGACAGGGTCAGCTCATCCAGGACGCGGCGCAGGCCGTTGATGTCGGCCTCAACGCCCACGCGCAGACCTTGCTCAGTCTCAAACCTTAAAAAAGCAAAATGAACTCATTCAGGCTCACTGATTAACCAGCCCACAAGAAACACTGTATGAATTTATCTGGGTTTGTAGGATTTATGGTGTAGCAAATGTATCAAGCATTAAACCTTTCTCCACATATTCCACATTATGCAAAATTTTCAGTGGTGCAGATGGTGCTCTTAGCAAAGACATGAAGGGTTGAACTGCATGCACAACATCAGACCAATGTTCATACAGGGGTTTTAGGGGCATTCCATTCCTGTTTCACTGCCCTTTGGCTCAACCAGGATTTTTGCCTACTCGTGAGATCTTTCCCCTCTCAGAAGTTACTCACTTGGTTTTGAAGTCATCAGCAGCCAGCCTGGCATTGTCAATCTGCAGCACAATCCTGGCATTATCAATGGTGGCATCAAGGATCTGTAAACAATGAGAGCTCATTACTGAAGCTGAAACAACTCTTATCAACTTCCCTTCTGTGCAGATAAGAGTGAAGAGTCTATTTAATCTGTAGCTACAGCAAATAGAGGTGCAGGGAATGATCAATGATCTATAGCAAATACACAGATTTATCACATTTTGCTGCCAGGATTCGGTTTTGGACACATCCTCATGTCTGGTGAATGAAGTGGCTTTAGGTAGAAGTTCCACAGTGAGAAAAAACTACGTACTGGCTGAGAGGCATAGGACTTTGAGAGACCATCTTTGATCACAGTTTTATTTCCTAGTATACCCAGGACAGTGTTTATTATTTTAATGCATCATGAAAGCCTCTGCAGGAAATTTTATTTAGAAGGAATCCCTGTTCAGTTTTACCTGGAAAGCATGTCTTCTATGCCTGCCACTTATAAAACTCAAAAGATCATCCAGCTGTATGGTTTCCCACCCCTAACTAAGAGGAGCAAAAGAAAGGAGGGAAAAGAATACTAACAGGAGGAAATCAGCAGGGCTCAGATTTTAAATCAGCAGAGAATGTGGATGGGTTGCAGCAAGGAGAAGCAACCTGTGTGGGAGCGGTCATGAACTCCAGGCTGAACTCAAGAAAACTAAACCTCAAGTTTTCTTTCTTTTATTTACATACTTAATCAGCTACTCCCTGTGTTATGCAGGGTGTGTATCACCTCAGCAATCTGTTATCAGGTACCCATGGGCTCCTGGGGCAAATCCTGCATTTATATATGGGATTGATTACTTCATGTCTGCTGTTTCCTTTTTTCCTAAGCCAAATGTTTCAGTTCACTTAATTCCAAGGTTAAGTATGGGAAATGTGAAAAAGAAATCACTCTAAACCCTAAATTTCATTGTTAAAGCAGCGTGTCTGGGCCTCTGAGGGTTTTCAAGCTCTATGACAGGTGAGAGGCTGCAGAGACAGGCAGGTTGCTGTCACTGCTTGGCTCTCATTACATATCAGTTTTTATATGGTCATACATACATTAACTGGTCATATGTGTGTGCATGACCAGCATGTATATAAACATATGCTTTGCTAAAGGTAAACACTCTCAGACTTCAGTACTTGGGCATCCCCCATGGAGTGGTTTGTACCTCCTCTTGGTTAGCATTTTAAAAAGTAGATAATTCCATATTGACATTACTTTATCCCCCCACCCATTCCTTGCATTTACATCTCATCTCCCTCTCCTCCCCATGACCTGCAATCTGCTTTCTAGGGGTCCCCTAAGGAACTTCTTGGGTTTTCATGCTTCCTTTGTAAGTGGAAATGTAAGATGATTTTTGATAAGTATTAACACCTACCTTGTCTCGAAGGTCCTCAATAGTCTTGAAATAAGGACTGTAGTCCCGAGCTGGGCTTGGTCCTTGTTTTTGGTACCAGTTTCGGATTTTGATTTCAAGGTCAGAGTTTGCCTCTTCGAGCGCACGCACTTTCTCCAGGTAGGAGGCCAGGCGATCGTTCAGGCTTTGCATGGTCGCCTTTTCATTTCCCGAGAGGAGCCCATCGCCACCCAGGCCACCCCCATAGCTGAAGCTGCTGCTGAAGCTGCCTCCGCCATAGCCCCCGCCGAGGCTGCTTCCCAGGCCAGAGGAGACAAACCTGGCAGAGGACACGGACACACCTCTGCCCCCAGACCCCCCGTGGATGCTGGGGGCCCTGAAGGTGCCACCGAAGCGGAGGGAGGAGGCTCCGGGCCCCCCCGCCACGGAGGAGCTGCTCTGCCTGAAGCTGTAACTGGCCATGGGGGAAAGAGCAAGGACCCAACCTAAGCTGCACCTCAGCGATTCGTGATCCCGAGGCAGGAGACTGCCCTGCTCCCCCACCGCACCTTTTATGCCGGTAACAATGGGAGTTGTCTCCAGGCTGTGTTATCTGAGACCCATGGAATTTATCAGCCCTAAGCCTTCTGCCAACACCGCGGTTCCCCTATTGGTCAGTGGCTGTTCCCTGCCCCAGCACCTCCACACGCGAGAGGCGATCCCCTCCCCTCCTCCGGACCGCTGCCGCTTGAAGCAAAAGGTGGGATTTGGAGGAGGCGTCTCCCTACCGAGGGGAGCGTTCCTAAACCTGGTTCGAGTTTACCTGCATGGAAACAAAGGGGTTAGGAGCGCACCCACTGCGGCCAAAGCGGACTCACACAAAGCCTTGTTTTAACAGTGATTCAGCCTGATAACTGAGCTTGTAAGGAGCCCAAATGGTGAACAATGTGTGTGGACCTTCACGTTCTCACCCCTCTGTTTCCCTCATTCTCCTTGAGAAAAGTTCTTATTTCAGAAAGGAAGTTTTCAGTCTTTCTGTCTTTACTCTCTGTTCCATTTGGGCTAACAGAGAACGTGTTGTGTCTGAAAGTCTGGTTTTCTACAGCCACAAGAATCCTTCTGAAGCAGCTGTGGCTGTATCTGTAGCAGAGAGAAGCAGTGACATCCCTGAGTATCTGGGGAGTGAGTAGAAACAAGTGTCTGATTACACACTGAGTCCTTTGATTGCTACTGAAAGACAGAAGCAAAGAAGAAACAGAATCACATAGTCTTCTGGTCTTTAAGAGTCATGAAAATGTTATTTCTAAAATTTTCAGGTCCTCTATTATCCAAGATGGATTTTCAAAAGCTTTTGTTACTCTGAGCTCCTCCCTGATCATCCCTAACACACAAGGGGATACTCAGAGTTTTCCTTCCATTCTCTTTCTCATTCCCTCCAAATTCTGTGGAACTCCTCAGAAGTGTTTTGGAGAAAGGAAGTTCTGGCCTGGCAGCACTTGCAGCTCTTGAGAGCAGCCAGGCCTTTCTATACCCATGAAAAATGCTCCAGGTGTTTCAGGCTACAATAGAGCTGCACTCCTTGTGTACAGAGGTGTCAAACTGCAGGGCAAATTCAGGGAGGGAAAGAGCAAACAGCACATGGAGGCCAGCCAAGGCACCTGTATCACCAGGTAATGAGGAGGCCGTATCAGAAGAAGAACTCTGCAGTGACTCAGGTGCAGAATATATCACTGATACACACAGGATAGGTACCATGCTTCAGCCCCAGGACACCACAGCAGAGCTCTCCTCTCTGAACAGACTCGTGCCTTCCCCAGCTCTCCATCCTGCACTGCAGCCTTTCCTCACAGGCCAGGGATGCTCCTGCTGCCAGAGACACGCCAGTTCCTTCTGGAGACCTGAATGTCCTGTTCAGCTCTGGGTGGGACAAACCTGCTCAGCCAGTAACTGCTCCAAGGGCTGTGAACAGATGAAATAATGGGTCAGGAGGCAACTGAGAAAGCAACTGGAGAACACTTATTTTTTTGTTAAATATTAAAGTCCACAGTTAGAGCGTAAAGAGCATCAGTGCATGTGCTTTTCTTCATTGAACAGAAAAGCAAGAAGCTGAATGGAGAGTAAATACCAGTGTGTTCTTTTTGAGATCTATCTCCTGGTGCAAGGAGAGATGAACATCTGTCCCTCCAGGTACTCCTTCAGCATTCCCTGGATTCCCATATCAGGACCTCAACGTGCTGTATTTTTGGGTTTTGCAAAATAAAAAGCTCATCTGTGATGCTGCTTCATATTTTATGATCCAGCTCATGAAAATTGGGATCTGGATGCTTCTGGATGCCCTCTGCAATATCTTGAGTAAAAGCAGCAATCACCATATATTGCACTGTCAGAATATTGATCAGGTACTGCAGGCAGGTTGGGTTTGCATGAGCTTGCAGAAAAGAATCTCCCAAAGAATGAACTGCAATTCTTACTTCTGGAAGTACAGCTGGAAATGCCAGGAGAAAGGCTTGGGACACACAGTTAAATGGATTAATCTGATTTGTAACACCAAATACAGCATAAGCCTCTATTACCAAATCAATCCCTCACACAGCATTTTTGCTAAAACTTAATTCTAAATCTTTTAACTTTCCATTTCTGTTTTACCTTAGTGGTTGCATGTGTTTGTTTTGGTAGGGACTCCCTTAGGGTGAGAATGTGTACTTAAATGCTTGGAAAACCTTCAGTACGGCAAGCTGAAGAATGTGCTGTTAGCATTCAGTATAGGTCTCTTTTTCTTCCAGTACTATAAACCTAATTTATGGTAGGTCAGCCTTTCCCCTATAAGGAATGGTCAGCACAGGAAATTTCTCTTATCTGCACCTTATCAGAGGGGAAGGGAGACACATTTTTTCAAGCAAAGTCATCCAGACACGCCCAAGCTCCTGGCTAAGACCTGGTTCTGCTTTACCTTTATCTTCTCTGTCTTGCCAGTCACTGCTGCTTTATAAAATCTTGATATTGTTTCAGGATAGCTTTATTAATTGTCCTGTAAACCCTTTTCTTCTTGCCTTTGAGGACACTGGTATATCCTTCTCTCTTTTCACATGCTGCTGAACTTGCTTCCAGGGGTAGCTAATGCAATTACACTTTAATGAACTTGCTGAATATTTTAACCAACTTTGTTGGTGTCTGAAGTTCCATGGATGCATCTACAGATGAATAAGCAAAGCCAATTTATTATTCTGCATTTACCTTTTCAATTTTTAACTGTTTGTCCCTTCTGGTAATTCTTCCTTTCTGCCTTTGCTTCCATCAATGAAAATGTGCTGCTTTTTCACATGCACATTTTTAATCTCCATCTCTTCTCTTGCTCATATGAGCTTTGTCCACCCTCCCAACCAATCATGTCACAGGCCCTCTTTAGATCACAGCTTGGGATATTTTGCTCCCCTTTTGAAGATCAGAGGCATGAAATATTTGCAGCTTTTTAATTCAAGGACAAGTCTGTTTTTTCTTTTAAACTTCCTTGAGGGAAAAACCAGTGACAACAAGCTCTGATCTGCAGCTGGTAGCAAGATAACTGCAGTTATGGTTTGCCCAAGATACAATTCTCAGCTGTCTGGCTTTTACAACCCATCATAAATCTTTTTGGTTATTTTTTTTTTTTAAATCCTCACAAACCTGGCATTGCCATTTATTCCCTGAATGTGCCAACAGATTGTGAGACAAGAATGCTGCTGTGCTGAAGAGGCAGGTCCCAGCACATGCACACACAGCTGTGAGTGGCTGGAGAAGAGGGTTGGGAAGAGCAGAGCAACACTGGCAATTTGCTCAAAATGACTATTTTTGCAAAATAGAGGGATTGTGGTGAAGGGAATGCATAGTGTCTGCACTGAAAGAGGTGAGAAATAAGC
Organism: Dicaeum eximium; assembly: GCA_013396995.1. NCBI lineage: Eukaryota > Metazoa > Chordata > Aves > Passeriformes > Dicaeidae > Dicaeum > Dicaeum eximium. The sequence goes on along the minus strand of VWZP01007500.1, from coordinate 6,040 downwards.
TCTTGTAAAGGTTCTGTGTTAACAGAAATTGTGAGAGTAAGACACAGGACAGGACATTTCTGTCCAGGGCTCTGGTTTGTTCATGGCAGGACAGAAATGACGGATCAATGATTTGAGCTGAACTGGAATGATTCCTGCCCAAGCTGCTGAAGTGCTGTTGGGGCACAGAATTTAATATCTCAATGATTGCCATTTATAGAACATTTGAACAGATTGGTATGAGGAAAATAAATAAAAGATCCTTCTGAAGATATCGAGCACTTAACTGGGAGCAGTGTAAATATTTCACAAATCCTTGAAACTGGCTGTGGTGTGGAAATGCTTCATTACTGTCCCTGTTTCCCTAGAAACATAACTAGCTTTGAACTCCTGACTCCTCCATCATTCCAGAACTCTAATGATAAAGCAAATCTGGGAGTAAAGTCCCTGAGATAGGAAAATAAACCAAATTTTCTTATTGTCTGGTTAAAGATTGTGTGGGAAGGAAGACTCAGTTGGGGCACCAAGCCCTAAGGAGTGCAAGTCAACTCACTGGATGTACTTTCACACTTCCTTTAACCTGTTATCTGGCTGGTAAATCTCAGCAAGGTATGATTGGGCTGGAAACTATTATTTGAGAGTGAAACATCCAACTGACAGGAGGATGTGTTCCAAAAGTCAGGTTTGTGCAGGCAGCAGCAAAGGCAGTGCAGGGGCCTCTGCCAAAGCCCAAGGGACTGGAGCTGTCCCGGGCTCGGGAGCGGTGGCTCTTGGCCACTTGCCACGGCCTCTGCACCCTCCTGGGGTTCTGCTGAGGGAGGAGGCCTGGGGCTACCCACAGGCGTCTTCCCATACACCACATGGAAAATTCCTGCCCAAAAATAAATCCTAGACTTGGGAAGGACACAGAGTAGCTGGGGCTCATAGCCCAGAGCTGAGCTGTTTTATTCTGTTCCTATCGGTAAAACATTTGTGTGTCTATTATTTATATCTATGTGCTCATATATTTACATGCACATACTTCTATTTAGAGACTTACAGATTATTATTTCTCTTGCTAATTTTGTAAAAATATATTCTGATCATAGGGGTAAACCACAGCTTCCAGTAAGGGCAGAGATTTGACTGTGCAAGCCTTAAATATTAATTTAAATATTAGTTCTGGATCTCATTAGAAAGCAAGAAGCTCTCTTAGTACCCTCCTGGTGGATCCTTCTATTTGGGCTTTCCTGATCCTACTGGTAGTTTCATACTCAGCTTTTCTTGACAGAAATTCTCAGACCCTGAATATCTCTGGTTGGGCTCAGTGAGCAAATCCAACTGTTGCTCTTTGAGGGCAAGCCCTGCAGCCTCTGCTTTGTGGAGCTGCTGCCAGGGAGGCGTTTTTGGTCCTCATGGCAACTCTCAGCCCATGGAAACCCCTTTGGAGCCCTGCTTCTGGCTGCCCTGGCTGGTCACACAACCCTAAGGGAACAAAAGGGGATTTCTCACTACTTTTGACAGTTTGTGCCACTATCATAAAGGACTGTGTTACCCATGTTTGTGTGTAGCAGGAAAGTCCCTTCCTGAGCAGTCCTGGCTGTTACCTTAACTAAGAGCCTTGGTTTTCCACCAGACTCTGACACCCACATTAAGCTTTAAATCTTCCTTTTATTAAAAACTGAGGTTTGTGCCAAGTGTCTGTGGTTCAGGCAGCCCATGGCCAGGAAAGCAAGTGACTGAAGTGCTTTCTGAGTGCCTTTTCATGCTTTCCTAATGGATTCAGCTTTAATAACTGATAAAATCTGGTGACATGATTTCTAACAGCATTTTTGACAGGAAGGAGTTGTTGGAATTTGTTTAAAATCTTTGTGTGTGTGTGTGAGGGCTGTGAACTTTTGGGTCCAGCTGTGATTTTCGATAGTCTACCATCGGGTTGTGAGAAAGAACTGAACTGAGACTGGGAATGTTGTCAGAAAATGTTGATTACTGGGGCTGTGGTAGCTTTGATCCCAGCCCTGTGCAGGTTGCCAGGGCTGGGAGCACAGGTGTGTGCCAGGGAAAGGTGTTCCCTGGAGCCAGGCTTGGCGGAGCGTGGGCTCCCAAAGTGCACCATTAGGAGTAATTGCAGCATGCAGAAACCTCTCTTTAGGCAGCACTAAAACAGCTCTGAGAGTCAGCTCCAGTGCACCTGAGACTACGTGTTCACTGTCACTTGTCCTTTATCGTGGAATCATGGAATGCCTTGGGTGGGAAGGGACCTCAGAGCTCATCCAGTTCCACCCTCTGCCACAGGCAGGGACACCTTCCACTAGAACAGGTTGATCCAAGCCCCTCCAACCAGGCCAAGAACACTTCCAGGGATACAACAGCCACAATGTGGAAACACTTTAAAAAATCCCAAGGTTTGCTGGGATTAGCACTCCAAAGTGTTATATATGATGTGAAACCTAACAGAAATTGTTACAGAGAGAAAGGATTTTCCTGCATGAATTCTCATACTTCCTTAACTTGGCTGCTGCTATTTTTCATGGTTATGGTGGGCTGGTAAATGTCAGAAATATCACAGGAGCAGCTTCCTTTCCTCTCCTCTCGCTTTTTGTTACAGGCACAGTGAGTCAGAGTTTCTTTTCTCCTTCCTTGAGTCGGTGGTGGGCTGAGAGGGAAATCTGCCCTGTCACCTCCGTGCTTCCATTTCCTTGTAGCAAGGAGTGCCAGAGCCTGGCAGGACTGTGCACAAAGGCACCAGAAGTAGCAGTGGGCTGCTCTACCTGTCCATGCCTGACAGCTGTCCTTGCAAATGGAAGCATTGCTGCGGGTCTAAATCCTGCAGATTTGTCAGGATCCTGATCCAGAGTGACGCCCCTCGGAGAACCCAGCCCACTGAACTCTGGGTCTTGTCTTGAATTTCTCTCCATACAGCCATTTCACCCACTTATCTTCATCAAACCTCCTGAAAACGTTGGATTATCCATCTGGAGATGATGAATTTCCAGAATTTAGCCACAAACCGCGGGATTTGGGGCCTTGGGTAGAGGGAGCAGCACAGAGCGCCCCCTGCAGGCCCGGCTCTACAGCACAGCCATCGAATCCAAGGCATGAAATAAAAATAAAAACGCGCTGATTTTCGTATTGATGAATCTGTTCTTTCCTTGTAGCCTAAGGCTTTAATTTAATTTTGAGAGTGTTTTGAGCAATAGGTATCACAAATCCTACTTGTTATTTCCTTAATTGCCATCAGAGGATGCCGGGGAGCTGACCCGCATGGACAGACACACAGTCTGTCACCCACAGATAAATCCTGGAGCAGGATAAGGCTCAACCACAGCATTCCCTCATGCTGGCACTGCAAACGTGTCCCACCTAAAGGAGAGCAGAAGGGAAGCAGGAGACTCGGGAATATTCCCAATAGACAGCCTAGAGCACAAGTGGCTCCTTTCTGGGATTACAGACATTCCTCCTAGTTAAACTGTGCCTAAAGAAAGTATTTGATCCCAAAGTCCATTATAGCTGGCTGATGCTGAGGGGTTTTGAGATAATCAGCATTGGTTGACAAGAGAGAGGAGTAAAAGGGACCACAAGGCAGAAGAATCTCTTACTTCCATAGAGTAGAAGAGTCCTGTTGTGACTCCAAGGAGAGGCAGATCTGCTTTGACTTTACAAACCTTTGTTTCCCATGGAAATAGTTTCTCTGACTCATCCCTTTCCTGCTGTGCTGAGAATTCAGCCTGGATTGTAATATGGAACAAGTTTGATCTATTTTAAAACAATACCTTGTTGTTCAAAATGATGTTTTTAGCTGTCCTGACTCTCTTTGCAAGCCAAAGCATAAGTGTAAAGCTGTGTGACAGGATAAGAAATGTCGGTGATTTAGGAGGTGTTCAGGGAACAATGAAGCCTCTGAGACCCACCCAGGGTCTGGGGCAGGGCGGCAGTGAAGTCACTCCTCTGCTATGTGGCTGACCCTGTTCAGCAGCTTCCTCAGCCCTGCAAACCAAACACTGAAATGCAGATTTCTCCGTCTGAAATGACTGAGAGATTTCACCCGTTTTCTTCCTCTGTTGAGCCCAAATAAGCTGAGTGTGGTACATGAATTGGGGCAGGTTTAGTAACGAAGCTTGACCCTTGCCTGCACCGTGCCATTCTTCACTCAGAGTTCCACACAGCATGGATCTGGGAATGACCCTATGGAATATAGGAATGCACTCCTCCGTGTGAACTTTCAGATAAAAGACCTGAGCTCAGCTTTTCCAACATGTCAGGAGGAATAATCCCAACAAATGAATGTTGGGTCAGTAGAACTTTCATATTCCTCACTCATTTCCTAATCTAACCCTTTGCTTTAAGTGAACAAGATTAGACAGAGCTGTCACCCAGAAGCTGGGAAAGGGCTGCCTGGATAGGATTGATTTCTTGTTCAGCCAACCTAAGGAAAGTGGTTTTGATTTGACAAAATTTTCATGAAATTTTGGGGCTAATTAATCCTAGTTTTTCACTTCAGCTGCTGAATTGGCAAATCAACTACTTGCACACCCCTTGCAACATATGCTTTGAAAAAGGGGTTCCCCCACCCCTTTGTTTCCCATAGGTGTCACCCTTGAGTTTAATGTGGATGTGTTTATTTATCTCCAGGATTTTATCCAGTCATCATATGATTTAGAATTCACATATTTCTTTGGGGCCATATTACATAATTCACACAACTTTAATTTCTTTGTGTATCTGACTTGTTATACCTAAATGTAAATAGAATATTAATATACCAAATAGATCGCTGGACACTGAGTTTTCTTTGCATTGCAGAAAAGTAAAGCTTTATTTGAGGGATTGTTGTTCAGTAGAGAACCAAGTGCACTGCAGAGGCCTGTGTGTGAGCACAGTGACCACAGCGATGGACAGTATGAAAAGGGAGGAGTGGATAGTTTTAGGAAAAGCCTAGTAATGATTAATTTTGATTTCATGATCAGCATTTGGAGAGCAGTCAGTGCATGGGGTGGGTGACAGCACGTGTGGGCTGTGCAGTGCCACGCTGTGGGTCGGCTGCTCCCACCGCCCTGACTGGATCAGGGAAGCCCAACACGTCGGTGGTATCTAACACACTCTTGACTGCCCTGTGGAAAGAAAGAAGAAACCATTGCTCTGATAAGGAAACCAAGAGTTTCTTTGCAGCACTGATATTTCAGATTCATCCACTATTTAAATATCCATTTATTAGCAAAAGCATGGGAAAGGGGCTTAACCTATCTCTGGAATTGGAGCCAAACCACTTTGAAATGAAGAGCTTTGATTGTGTATTGTTTAATCCCCACTGCAATTGCAGATGTGGAAACCATAGCACAAGGTTGGTATTAACGGGAAAAGGGATTAAACACAAAATATGAAAGCCATAAGTTTGGATGCTCTTTGGAAGATGTTTCTTACCTGCCTTGTCACTAGATTGACCATGACAGTGGGAACTAGAAGAGTGAGAGTGGGAGGAGCCACCTCCTCCTTGGAGACCTCCGTGACATGATCTGTAGAAGGAAAGGAGTTTTAATGAAGGGAACAATAAATACATACTGACATCATGTGCAGTGCATGTAACAGCTCAGCTTTTCCTGGATCTTGCAAATATATATTTATATTTTTTTTTCATTTCATTCCCTTCAGATGTATTTTCCTAGAAAAATTGTAGAAGCAGACAGAGCAAGAGACTCTTGCAGTATAGTTCTTGTACTCTCACAGTCCAGCTGTGCTTGTTCGTCTGCTGACAGAAGGAACTTCATTACAATTTGCTTTGGCACGGTGATTCCTCTCATGGAATTCACTCTATGCAAACAGGTCAAGAGGAACTGATTAACTCAAAACCTGGCAGTAACAATCTGCTCTGTGTTTCCCTTGATGTTTGATCTGCTTGTGAGGATTTTGATAGACACATTGCAATGCAGATGTCGTGAAAAAGAGTCGCTGAACTTAGATTTCAGCTACAGACAAGTAAAATATTCTGCTCTGTCGTCAGGGAGTACCAAGAGAGAAAAGCTTGTGATAAAATTTGTGCCCTTATTTGCAAACAGAGAACGTACACAAGATCCTGCTGCCCCTC
>VWZP01007499.1:411097-675367 GCA_013396995.1 Dicaeum eximium | reverse complement strand
TCTCTCTCTCTCTCTCTCTCTCTCTCCCCCCCCCATTGTTGAAGATGTGCTACTCCTTAGGAAGAATTAAGAGAATATTCTTTTCAATGAAGTTCAGACCACAACTTCTGTATTTTTGTCATTTGTGCTTCTTATAGTTGTATTACAAGTGACAGTGGTGGAGCAAAAACTTGAGCAGTGTGTGGTTCTGATGTGTCTTCTAATAACTCATTTTCAAGACATTAAAAGAAGACTGTATTGTAAAATGGACAGTCTACAATAGAGAGCTGTTGATTTGAGGGTAAAATCAATAAAAATGTTCCATCACTTTTCCCTCTATATTTCAATGATAATTTTATTTAAAATGCTGAGTATTGTAGGGACCAGAAAATAAAGCAGTCAGTACAATACAGAGCAAAGTTATATCAAGTGTTGGACTGGTATCAACCATTGGATGGTTAAGAAGTTACAGCAAAGGTGTTTGCTTTGTCAGCCAAGGAATGGAAGAACAGGCTGTCTTCTTTGCTGTGTTTTCCATGTGAAACTCTCTGCTGTGATTACATGCCAGCTCCTGTCAAATGACTGGCCCTCGACACAGTTGTTCTTCATATACAGTTTTCAAGTAATACAGTAAAGAAACAATCTCAATTTCATAATTTGTACATTGCTTGAAGTCTCGTTCCTTTCCATCTGCTCTGCAATCTGCTGCTGATAGTACATTATGAGGGAAGCCAACCAAATCCTCAGACCAGCCCCTGAGTTGTCAAGCCTCATTTTCCTTGCATTTTTTCTCAAAGGTACCTGTAAGCATGGTAAATAATTTTTGTTTAACAACTCTAGTTTCTATATCTCTGTCTGATTTTGTAGACTGCAGCAAGACTGATATACACCAGCCATCTTAAACAGATTTGAAGGCAAATATACATAACTGAATCATGGGATCATAGAAAGGTTTGGGTTGGAAGGCACCTTATAGATCATCCAATTCCAATCCTTATAGAACCTTATAGATCAATCCAGTCTACTCCTTTAAATGTAAGCTGTTGGCCATTTTCATGTATGACATCACTATGCCACAGAAGAAAATAATCTAAATTAACATCCTGCTTTGCATTGCCATCAAATCCATTGGTTGTGAAGGCAGCCTAGGAAGACTCGCATCATTAGGCAAAAGTTAATCTGTATGAATACCACCTGATCTCTTAAGAGAAGTCCAGACTCTATTGGACATCAAGTGCTTTATGCTTGGTTTGTTGGAATAAGATCCACAAAAACCCACACAGGAAACTCCTAAAGCTAGCAGTAGAAAAGGCTACATTAAGAACAAAAATATGTTAAAAATCCTGTCCCAATTTGCTTAGGCACCTCAATTTGGACTGTAGTTGTGATCTAATCCAAACACTATACTGACCAGTGGCATCCATTCTAGAAGTGAAGGAAAGGGAATATTTTTCTTATATGTGAAAGAAGGTATTTATACAAAGTATGGAATATACAGTTTCAGTTTCACCTCACCTAACACTCTCCTGAAACACATATTTCTCGTCGTCTTGTGTCATAATCTTTTCATATTGAGAATGGCAGTGAGGTTAAATTCTCTAACTCTGAAGGGCATTAAACCAGTGTCCCTTGGAATAGGGACTGGGTCTCGTGTGTACCCTACCCTTTAAGTTACATACCTCTCTACATTAATAGTCAGAATTGAAATTGCTGCATTTTCCAATGGGCCTTGTCTTAAAGGCAGGCTTGCACAGCTAGAAGCTAAATGGCCTGTCCCTGTGGGCAGTGAGGAGCTCCTGTGTATCCTAGCAGCAGAACTTCTGATGGCTTGGGAACTCTACAAGCAAAGTCCCCAGAGTAACTTACACAGCCCTGAGGCCTGCAGACTGATGAGCAGAGGTTTCCAGAATTACAGTCTGCTGCCTGATTTCAAAGAAGCATGTATAAATACCAACCAGTGATGCTCAGTTACAGAATCGGTCTGTCAGTCTCAGGTGCTCTGCACTGTGCTGTGGATCCGCCTTGCTATAGCCAAGCTGGTTTTGCTTCTCAGATTTTTGTGTTTTGGAGATTAGCCTGCTGATCCTCTTGTGGCTGTTACCTCTTTGATGTCTTGTCAAGCAAAATCCCTGGTTCAGTGCCTCTTAATTCTCTCTGTTCCGGTGTCATAGAAGTTTCATCTGTATGTCTAAAGCATGCACTGGGGATGGTTAGGGACTGAATCAATGTCTGTTGTGCTCTCTGTGCTGTTTGCTGGTAGCTATACATTATACCATCCTCATTATGATGTGCCAGTTTATAAGACAGCAGGTCTTGCTGTTTCTGGGTACCTTCCAGTTCCCCGTGGCTCTGACTTCAATTCCTAACATTAGAAGAATAGCTTTTCAGCTGAGTGAAGTGCTACCAAGTGTCTCATTTGCCATTCTGTCATTTTAGAGTGACAAATACAGATCAGGAACTGTATCTGCAGTCTTTTATGTATGTTTTCAGTTATTCTGGCACTCTCTGCCTCTTCTAAATGGAGAGTAATGGAAGCTTGTGGTGCCACATCTAAACACATTTTTTTTTGCAGCCTGTGTGAGCTCCTGTGCTTTCACTTGTTTGCCAGTGTCAAAGCATTTCACTTTGTCAGATGCACAAAGGAAGGTGAGTTCCATATAGATCGTCAGCTATTTAGGGGGAAGGCCAAATAATAAAACCACCTGAGAAAAGTGCATATCAGACTGCAGAACACGTACAGACTTTTTGTTACTCAACATAGAAGATATCTAGGCCTCCCCTCCGTTTTAAAGAGCATTAAGTTATCACTCTCTGTGGGTGCAGCTCTTGTTGGAGCTGTACAGAACATGCTCCATGTGCTGTGTGCCAGCCCAGTGCCTTCAGTACTCTCGAGTGTATAAAGGACCAGCTGAAGCTTAGTTAAGATGCATCAAGGTTGCTAAAATTGCTTTAAAAGGCAACTAAAACCTCCCCAAAGTGTCTGTGCTCTCATTGCTGTCCCTGGACACCCAGAGTTCAGTTCAGATGTGTCTGGGTTGTCAGTAATGTCACAGGCCTCACAAGACATACAGAGCTCTTTGGATTATCATCTGGAGATCAAGTTATGTCACTTGACTGGGAATCACTTTGTCACAAAGGTTTAACAGTGCTTTTTAATAGGTGAACATGGGCTTTTTTGACATGCTAGCCATCAAGAAGTAATGTAAGGCAAGTAAATCCTTGACCCAGTCTGACCAAGCTCCATAGAGAATTTGACTTCCTGGTTTATCCTTACATTTAAGTGTTTCTATTCAAGCTATAGCCCATTCTTAGATCCTGTGATGGTCAAGAAAACACCATCTGAGCACTGAGTTTTGGTCATGACATTTTTCCAGTGCTTGGAACAGCGTTGATAGCACCAGAGTGACGTGTGCATCTTTATTCAGTGTAAAATTTAAAACCTTCCATTTGCTTTCAGACTGTTTGTCATTTTAGCAGTGTCACCCTTCTTTGAAAAAATGCTCTGATATCTTCCTTGAACAAAATCTCAAGGCTAGTGTGGCTGTCTCCCTCTTTATCCATTCTGTGCACACTGCTGCTAACTGCAGAAACTGTTCAAATACACTGGGCTCATATGTCTTTGTACTGACTCAGGGTTATTAACATACCTTTTGCATCAACATGGATATAGACAGTTACTTATGATTTTTATTTTTTAAATCTGTTTTAGAACTGTGTTTGCCAAGTCTCATTTGTCTTTTGATTCCCCTCTTTTGTCTTATTCTGTTAAAATGGTGCTCTACCTTCTGCAGACTTTGGCCTGCTAAGACCACTTTCCCTGGAGCTGCAGCTTCCAGGCTTACTGTGAAAGGCTCCCAAATCCCAGTCACAAATTCGTCCTTTATCTATAATATTCACAAGTATTGGCTCCTCAGACTTTAATTATTTACACTCATCCTGTTTCAGAAGAGCTTTTTTACTCTGGGCTTTAACTGCTGTGTTTTTTCCTTAGTGTTTCCTTAGATGGTGCTGCTCATGCAATGTGCTTGTGCCTTGCTGCAGAGTACACATATGGTGGAGCAAACAGAAGCCTTTTGACAAGCTATAGAAAATCTGGGCTGGCCATGACACTTAACTGGAACCCAGCAGACCTTAGTCCTCCTGCAAGGTGCAGACATGGGTCCTAGCCAGGAAGAAGACTAAACAATTAAAGAAAACTACTCTAATCACTAGCTAAAGCTAGAAAAATGTGAGGATTTTCCACAACAGAATTGATTTTATGTTTGGTACTGTTATAATATGTATCCTGCTAGTATCATCAGGAAAACATGTCTTTTTTGAAAATGTCAAATGTTATTATTTCTATTTAAACTAAAGCCTGAAAATGAAAAGTGGAAGGTTAGGTTCCTTTTATTTTTTTTCTTTTTAATTCATTTTTAGCAGCTCCAAATCCCTATTTTAAAATAGTCAATTTCTCTTTGTGTTTTGAAAGAAAAATCATACTGCAGAGAGCATAAAAGACAGAGGGTGTAATGCTAACAGTTACTATTTCTCATAAGATGACAATGCTAAAAATATTCTTCCTGTTCATAAAAAGTTGTAGCTGTATTTTAATCACTAAATGCACTTAAAACATGCACAGATTATATTCCTAATAGCTTCTTTATAATAATATGCTATTTTGACACTAACTGAAGGTTTGTCAATTTGCATATTTAATTCAGGCATTAATTACTTGTAGACTGGAATGCACAATTCATACTAGGCTTCTTTGATGTTTTCATATTTGAGATGACAATAAGAACTGTTGGGAGGATGTGATGCTTTCAAGACCTTTCTGTGTATTTAAGTATTGTATCCAGCTCATTCAACCTTATTATAAGCCTTCTGATACTTCTAACATTTATAAAAACAAGTGATTACACTGAGAATTTCAATTTCCATTAAAAAGAGTAGCTTATGTCTGGGTTGATTTCTCTTCTGCTAAGTAATTCCCATATTCAGGGATCAGTGACCTCTGAGGTTTTTTGGTTAACCCTCCTTGTGCCCAGGGTGGCTGTGGCAGGTCTGCTCTCTATGCCAGAGCTGTGAGAGTCGCCCAATGGCCCATTTTTCTGGGGGTGTTGTACAAGTGTTTGCTTATTGTACACCTGTAATCATGTGTAATGCATATGAGAATGTGTAGTGCATGTAGGAAAAGGTGAGAACCCTGGGGTTTTGTATGTGTCTCCCACTGATGGAGGAGACTAAGATATGCTCTGCATTTGAGGGCCATTCCTTACAAATGACACTTATTGCTGTGCCTTCTTTGTGAATAAGGCACCTTCTTAAGGAATGCAGACTTGATTCTTTTCTGCCTTCCCAGATGCTACAAGAATGGCATGCCCAAGATACAGGAAAAAGGGAATTCCAGATATATTCCAGTTCTAAAGCATCTAGGAGAACATATCTGGGAGGGGTGTGCTTGCCTGTTTTCAATCTTCCTTTGTTTCTGCTGTTGCCCACTATTGGAGACAGAACATTGAAACAGGGAGACTTTGGGCTGACCTGATGTTCCTGTTCTTGGGTTCTTACATCCTTATTTATAACATGGTGAATTTAGGATACTGAGGATCTTTTAACTGCATGGAATGTTATTAAAAATAGTTTGGAATTTTTTTTCTTTTTTCAGCAGAAAATCAGAGCCAGCATTTATGTGCTGTTCAACAGAAAAAAAAAAAACAACAAACAAACAGGTGGCATTTTTGTAAGTGACATACCAGCTGAAAGGTCATAAAATGTATAATGGAAAGGGCTGTTACAGTAGGGCATTTTTCATGTGTCACACAGCTATTCACTGACAATAATATTTCTGCTCTACAACATATTAGATTGTCTCTAAGAAATTATACCATGCTATGCATGGATTTGTGCTAGCAAGACCTCCTATCTTGATGAGATATTTAGATTTTAACAGAACTGGCCCAGAGAGTGGAATCAGTTTGCACTAATCCAATTGCAGAGATATGATCTGTATAGCTCCTAGACATTGCAATATTTGATATGTAATAATGGTAAGATTTGAATAATGGATAGCACAATGTTCAAGGACACTTCATGTGTAATTGTGTCACTTATGTGCACTCTTAAATAGGCATAACATTACATAAGAAGTATTTACAAGTGTCTTGAAAACAAAGATATCTCTTGTAAAGTTAAAATACAATTGCCATTCATATTCATTATTATTAGCTCTTGAGGAGAGTTGCCTCTTGTTGACCACTATAATGATCTTTTAGAAAAGGATATCAGTAAATTAAAATGTATGTTTTTTCAGAAAGAAGGAAACTTTGCCTTCTTAATTGTCCTTACAACATCTTGGTGAAATTGAAGTCAAATTACCAAGTGAGGTTGTAAATCCTCTTTGTTGCATTATTTAAGCAGAATGGAAATGCTTCTTTTGGATTTAAGTAAAATATATCTGTGAAAGTAAATTGTATAAATCTAGGAACAGTGACAGCTCACTGAAATTTTGCAAAACTTGCTTGCACTGATGTGTTAAAAAATGTGGTTGTGTAACTGATAGAGTGAAAAGTCACACAGCTCAATTATCTTTTTAAAGATACCTTAAAGATTTTTGTTCTTCTTCATGAAGATTTTGCAAAGTCACCAATTTGAAAAATATTGTCATTCTATTTGTATAAAGGAAAAAGATAAAAAGGCATAAAAAATTTTCTGCTTCCAGAAGCTTTACATAATCCTAAAGTCTTGCCAACTGTTATTTTAGCACCTTCAAAAGAGACATGGACTTCAAAATCAGATTTGCATTGCATTTCTAATTGGAATCGACCCATATGGGTTCAGTTCTGTGTCAAGACTCAGAGCTAGCAGAAAAGTTATTATGAGAGCAATGGGAAATCTTTCACAGATAATCATAAATTTTGTCACTAATGCAAGTTCTTTGTAACTTCACTGAGCAAATGTGTGTATCTTACATTTGTGCTCTTGTTTTCACAGTGCATACATTATAACAGACTTCATGGGCATCAGGAATGAAAATTTTATGAAGGTAGCCGCAGTTGGGACTTGGATGGGAGATTTTGTCACAGCGTGGATGGTAAGAAACATAATTTCATGTTAAAAGGAAAGGAATATGTTTGTTGCTTTCAAGAGAAAGAGGAGAGGAGAGGAGAGAAAACTCAATTTCTCTGACTCAAGTGTTTCAACCCAGAAATGTAAAAAGTTAACAAGTGCATAATGGCAGGTATTCAGTTGACAGTCCAGAGGAGTTTCAGTTAAAATGTATCAGAACGATTTTTTCTTTCTGTGAGTGGGAGTTTTGCCATTGACTGCTGCATGGTGGCCTTTCTTTGCTATGAAGTAGCATCACAACTTGCTATCCTGTGAATCCCTTGCTGCAGAGTACACATATGGTGGAGCAAACAGAAGCCTTTTGACAAGCTAAAGATTGAGTAACAGCTAAAGATAAATAAGTCTAATGAAAATAATTAGAAAAAGAACACAAATTAAACTGAAAGATGTGATAGAGAAAAATGGAATGAGAGAAAGAAAGCAAGCCAGTTACCTGCCAGGATTTGAAGGTAGTCTGATGTGAAACTATCTGATTAATTTTGTATCTAACTAAGACTTAGAAAAATAAATTTTTCACTTGGATTATACTTTTTACAAAGTCTTTCTTCTGAAATATGTGCAAGACAAAGATCAGCTTAGTGAAAGAGAACCAGAAAATGACAGCTAATTTTCGGGAAGAAAAAAAAGCATCTGCACATTTTAATTGTTCAGAAGAAGCATTTCGTAAACACAAAGTGATAAAAAGGGAAGTTAATTATTTTTTAAGATTAGATTTTTAAGATAAGTGTAGGTAAGATTTTTAGCAATTATATTCTTACAATGTCTTCTACCCTCCATATTTGGAACATACTGTTCAACAGACAGAAGGGAAAAAAAAAGCATCAAGGATTTTTTCAGGATGTTGTTCACTATGTGTCTGTGGTTTGTCCAAGACAAACTGTACTCTCTGAAATGGTGGCCATGAAAAGCAAGTACAGAGAAAATAATTTGTATATGCTTTACAGGAAGGACATCTCAGAATTGGTGCCTTGACTAATGTTGACAATAAATTAGGACTTATGAATTGGTAATAAAATTCATGGGTACTTCTGAATACCTTTAGCTTGCTTTTTTTTCCATGGGTTTCCACATCTTTGTTCCACTGTCAAAGAAGAGATGATGCATAAGCTAAGCTGAGCTGAGAGAGATCATGTACATCATACATATGTGAATTAGGGCTCCAATGATAAAGACAAGTTGTACTACATTGGGTAATGTGGCATTTTTTCAGCCCCTCTTTTCTCATTTCCATAAAAAAACCTCCTGTTATGTGCAACACTATAAAGCATGGAAATAGTTGATCCAAAAGGCATGAGAATCCTGATCATTTTCTGGGTACTCAAAGCCCTCCCAGGTCTCTTCAGCAGTGAAGCCACAATTGGATTGTGCCATGGCAGATTCCAGTGGCAGATGGAGTTATCACTGAAGAATGGGAGAGAGACTAGGAGAAACAACAGAGGTGGTTTGATTAGAGGAGGCTGTTTGTTTAAATTAGTCTGGTTCTGTTAGCTTTCAGGAAGAGTAGAGAACGTGGGCTTGGAGGGTCAATGTGTTTTAGGACATGCTTTGATTGCATGAGGAGAATTAAGAAGTGTAGTGATTCATGTTTAGGTCTTCAGAGCGAAAGAGAATAGTGATATTCTTCTGCAACACAAATCTCCAGGCAAAGTATATCAACCAGCCAGTGGAAATGACAGTGTTCAAGGGCAGCTAAGCCTGGGAACATCAAACAAAACTACAATTTCAGGTCTCTACCTGTATTAGTAGAAGAGGAGATTGGATGTGTATGCTGGTGCGTGGGCATGTACATTGGTGCAAATCAGCTCCCATGGCATCTAATTTAAGCAATCCATCTTATTCTTTATGAACAGAAATTGCTGTGTTATTTATATTTGAGTTTGCTTGACCTTCTGCTTATAAAGCCCAGCATGGAATTGATGTCAAAGTGATAGGCATCTTCTGTGGTGTTATATTTTCTGAAGTTTCCCCATTCTGTTTCAAAACAGAAAAGAAAAAATAAACCTGTAAAGGAACCTTTGCACATCTTCCCATTCACAGCAGTGTTTATATTTTCTAATGTTTAAGAAGTTATTTTAAAGAAACCATTCCTCCACAGACTGCAAAGCAGAAAATAAAAACAAATATGTAGCCTTCACTTCACCGTCTTTGAACCATACTGGAATTAGGTTCTTATTCCTTATTTAATTGGAAAATTAGGAAATAGGAAGAAATAAAACAGATGGGATTCCATTTCAAAAATGAATAATCAATAAACAATACTATTACCCCAAGACAGTGAGGAGTGGCTTATTTAATCAGGAAAGTGATTGAAATGGGAAAATATATTTTGGATCACTGTTTATTTTGGATTGAAAAGGCAGAAGTAAGACTTTCTCCTCAATGCTTCCTAGCTCACTGGCTAGTTTGGTGACAGGATCTGGCACAATTTCTAATAAAATAGTTTGTTGTATCTTTCTTAGGTGTTGCTTGCTAGAATTATCAGAAGCTGAAGCAGTTGTCTTCAGCCAGTGTCTGGTACTGATCTCTATGAATATACCAGGCTGATTCTCCTGACAAGGGATCCTGTTCCTATTTACTTTCTTTCTGAATGGTAATTTAATTGAGATTCTCTTTTCCTGTGTTTGTTGCTAGAGAGAACTGGGAACATTCAAGAGTTCACTGAGCAGCAGAGACTCTGCCTGCTCCTATTATCAGAAACAATGATAAACTCTAGGCTCAGTTTAGTATATTATTCATCAAACTAGTGTTTACCACATATGTACCAGCACATTCTTTTTAAAAAGAGAAGCTAGGAGTTTTGTCATCACTGTGCTTTAGCAGAGTACTTGACACAATGGGTGTGAACTGAATCATTATGGCAATTCCTGACTGTTCTTTTTGACACCTTTGCTTGATTTCAGTTTGACTTCTCCCTTGTGTGGGATGATGAAGACTTCTGGGACTATATATCTTTCATCATTTTAGCAGATGAATTAGTAGGAAGTTAAGAAGTAGTACTTCCAGCATAGTCTGGATGGCAGAGTGAGAGATCACTCATCCAGTGAGAGATCTGCTCATCCAGTGCTAGCCAAGACACATTGTATCCACTTGGATGGATGGATGGATGGATGGATGGATGGATGGATGGATGGATGGATGGATGGATGGATGGATATGGTGGTAGAGAGCTTCTGCCTAAGACTTCTTGTCAGGACATAGTATTGGGATTTCAAAAGCTTAGTACTGAGTAGTGAATCTACACCTCCCTTTCCTCATTAGTGGAACTGGATAATGACTCCCATATACACAAGTTGCATGGGCTTCTGTGAAGTATTTTTGGGAAAAGAGTCATTTCATTAGATGACATTCTGAAATATAACTTTTTGTGGACTGCTCCTCCCCTTGATAAAGATTATCTGATCTTATGCAAGAAGGATTTTCTGTTCTCTGAGATGTTCAGCATTAGCTGTAAAAGACTGTTTTTCAGCCTTATATTCCAGGGGAAAACCTCACACTATTTTAGAGGCACCTGTGGCTGGTTTGTAAGGAAGGGCTGAAACCTTCCTTGGCATTCTTAATGCTATTAACATCAATAGTTAACAGGTTTAAGTTCATGGTTACTGCCATTACTGCCAGTAAATCTATAGAGTCCTAAACCAGAATGTTTTTCTGTCACAAGCACCATGCTAGATCTCAGGCTACAACTGTAAAAAAGCCCAGTTCCTCCACCTAGTCAGACCATAAATCCATCCATACTAGTATCCTACCTCAAACTGTGACTGTAAGCAGAAGCAAACCAGGAGAGTAAGAACAAACTAATAGTATGTGGTGGGGTCCTCTAATGCTCTCCTGAAGTGTATGCAATTTTGTGTATATATAATGACTCTTGATCTTAGAATTGTTTTGCCTTTTTTGCACCACTTTGCATTCAACTAAGAAGAATTTCATCTGCTATTTTATTACCTAGGGACTTTCTTCGATAACCACCTTTCTTAATTCTTCAAGCCATCATCCTTTTCACTGTGCAAAAGTTAATATCATTATAAAGCTTTCTCACCTCACTGCTCATCCATTTTCCCAGATTGTTTAGGAATATGACGAATAACTGCATCCCCTGCAAAAATCCCTGTGGAACTCTGCTAATGACCTCCCTCCATTGCTGGAGCTGTCTGGCTAACCTACTTACCTTCTGTTCCCTGTCTTTTATTCAGTTATTTATCAACATAAAGACCTTCCCTAAAGCTCTGAGTGTTGAGTTTCCATAGAAGCCTGTGACGTGGAATTTTTCAAAAGCCTACTAGAAAATTCAGCTTTGCCTATTTCAAACACATCTCCTTTATCCATGAGTTTTGTTGACCTCATTCAGTAATTCTGTTCTGAAATATCTCCATTCCTGTTGTTTACAGAGCCAGCCACTTAGCACTCCTTCTGCAGCCTCAGATATTCCCTCTGCCATTAAAGAGGTATTCTAACAATGTTGGCTGGCCCTGACAGTGCTGTTTGCAGGAAAGACAAAGTCACAGCTCAGGAGCTGTGAATGTGTGAAAGAGTATGGAGCCATCTTCATCTGCCTTATCAGTGAAAGACAGTGAGCTTCTTTCCTCATGTTCATCTTCCCTCATAATTACTTTTCTCTGTCCTTTTTCCTCAACACCTCTTTGTCTTATGGCCTGGGCATTATTTTGCAGGTGAAAAAAAATTAAGCTGTGAGTATTTTGTTTTGTATGTTGTTGCGTATAGCAGAATGTTCAGCAGAGCCTGAGCATGGCTGTTGCTGTTATCTCAAAGACAGAATTGTCACTGCTTGTGGTAAGACCTATATTCTGAGTATGGGCCTGGCTTCCATGTTCAGAAAACATCAACTGTAGATACATAACCTCTCTTTCCTGAAACCTTATGTAGTCTATAGGTTTCTTTGGCTGGACAGGGAGGCTCTTGAGAAGTTTTCGATATTTTCATAGTTAGATGGAATTGTTGAATCATAATTTTGAGCACAGGGACATGTGTCTGCTAAAGTAATTTTTTGAATCTGAGCCCCTCTTGGGTAGTCCTGCTGCGAACACCTTTTTTTTTCATTCCTTGCTGTACAGACAGTGGACACAATCTAATTGCTGTATTTTAGGATAGAAGTATTCAACTGCCCCAAATATATTCTCACTTGGCACTTCATTTTGACCATGTAAATGCTGTTCTGGTGTTTCTCTATAAAATACAAGCATAATGATCTAATGCACTGTACAGTGTAGGGTGAAGTAACGGAGCTCATGCATTACATGTTAATAAACCACTTGATGTTATTGTCTGGTAGATACCTGGTACCTGCAGAATACACTTTGTGTACTTTCTTCTTTATTAATTTTATTATAAGAATAGATCTTTACTTATTGCCATTAAAACATTTTAATGGCTTGCGATCTCTTGGCAAGAGTTTTAAAAGTATTTGGAGATATTTGCTTTTGACTGTTGCCTCTGTGATCATGACAAACAACATTTATTTGTAGAGTGGGATGGCAAGCTATTCAACAAAGTGCTTTCCTTGTGTCCATTAAGAGAGAATAGTATTCTTGTCCTCTTTTGCTGAGATGTAACTATCTCTGTCAACATCCTAGAGTAATGAAGAGTTCATTACCACTCTCCAGAAACTAGATTAATTTACCTCTTTATTTTATTTAATCTCAAAATGTGTACGAATTGCTAGGGCATGTTGTTCACACAAAGTGAGCAACATTGATGCTGGAAATACTATCATATTGCTGAAAATACAGACACACTAAATTATTGCAGTGAAAATACATAGAAAATAAAATAATGTGACTAAAAATGGAGTTTACTTTAGTATGGGGAGGAACACTAGTATAAAGTCTATGTTGAAAGAAAACATAACATCGTTTTTAAAAATAATAAAGTTTCCAGGATTTTGTATTTAACTTTTAGACTAAAATAATAGTGAAAAATATTAATTCTTAAATTTACATGATTCTTGGAAAGTAATTCTTCTATCCAGGAAATTCTGTTTAGCAAAGAATATTGCATAGGTTTATTTGCAAGCAGTGAAGAATCCATTTTGATGCACATTACAAGGTAGTTTGAAGAGTCAGGAGTATTGAATGACTGGCACCTTTTTTAACTCATGCCTCTGTCAAAGATTGGGCATGACAATTTAGATTATGATCAGTGTCAATCTTCTTGATTGTTTCTATTCTACTGGCATATCAAATGACAAAATAAAAGAGCAATTGAATTTGCAGGATCATCTGAAGTGCCGTACAGCTAACAACTCTGCTGTTCTTGAGTAGAGGAAATGAAACTGAACTATGAAACATGAGCTGGAAGGAGCAAAATGGATGACACCTGTTCCTAAACTCACTTGCCAGGGTTGCACAGAAATGTGAGCAATAACATTATTAGTGGCAATATGTTTCTTTCCATTCAGAGAGGCATACAAAAGCCAGTTGCTCTTTTTGTTCACCTGTCTATCTTGGTTTTCATTCCTTTTCTTAAGGGCCAGTCTAGTTCCAGAATCATTCTGTAACTAGTGCTTCTGTCTCCAGGTGATAACCACAAGTAAATTCATCAGCACCATGGCAGCCCAAATATATCCAGTCATGAGACCTGCTAATTTTGGTTTTTTCCACTTTCTGGGGCATATGAATGTGCTCATATCCTGCTCTGTTTCGTGATTGCCACTTTAGTTATATAAGGTGGAGTGTGCCTGGTGTCATCTGAGTTCATCCAGTCATCCCATCAAGTCAGATTGCACTATTATTTATTCATTGATTGATGGTGTTACCATCTGTTCATTTGCTCTAGATTATAATTATCTGCCTTTTCAAGCTTGATCTTTTTTTGTATTCCCCTGTTACTTTGTCATTTCAGTTCTGACCAGGCATTGCCAGAGGTGTTACTTCATCCCTGTCTATTTTCCAGACAGTGAGTTCCTTCAACTCATTATTACAGCAGTTACCTTTGTTGATAACCATTTTCTGGGCTCTAAAATATGTACTTAGTATATCTAGTAGTAAAAGCCTCAGAATTGTTTTTGAAGAAGGCCACAGCCAGCTGTACCTCAGAGCTCAAGAGTAAGAAATGCAAACCCCAAAGCTGGGCCCCAAAATATCTCTTAATGTTTCTCCAAAGCAGCATCTTCCAATGACAAGCAAACGTAGTAGGAGTTCTTTCAAATAGGTGTGACATTTTCCCAACTATCTTTTTTTAAATTTCAATGCTTATGAACTCACACACATCTTTTTGTGACCTTGTAGGCACTTTTCTTGCAGTCTGGATCCCATCTAAAAATACAGGAAGGGTCATATCAAATATCAATAAGAGAAATTCTGTTCTCCAAATACCGTAAAAGTCAAAAGACAAGTTGTAAGGATAAGATATGTCTTCCCACAACTCAAATCTTGTCTGATTGATTTGTGTTGTAGCTTCAAGCAGCCATACCACTATAAATGAGACTTGGGGTCCTCTATTTTCTCTTCTTCGTTGTCATACTCTCCTTTGCTGTTTTTCATGTGGAATGGTATTTGCTTCTTGATGATATTTATGCCGCACATCTTGATATATCCTGGTTACATGTATTTAGAAACTGGAGTCAGAGTAGCATATAAATTAAAGTAACTATGCAGCAATTCTGCATTCTGACATGATGTACTCCTTAGAAATGGTGTGAATGAGTGGGTGTCAAAAATGCTGGAGAAGTGGGACTCTAGAAATAACATGTTCTTACTGAAGATCTCTGAGTACAGATGGCAAATGTGTAAACTGTTGGAGTCTCTAAGATGGACACTTCCTCTCTGGAACAGTCTGGTTCTGGATGAGATTGCGGCACAAACCTTTTTCACTGACTGGGGGAAGAAAATAATTTTCTTTCTGAAACTGAAATTGAAACAATCACCTCAATATATCGGCTAAGATGTGCAATCAGGAACTCTATGATAAAATGGGGAGAGATGGTTTAAAAGGGATTATGAAAGGAGTATTGGACTGACCATGCACATTCAGCTGAAGATCTTCACTGGATTACATATGTGGTGAAGTAAGACCTTCTGTATCCACAGGGAGAGATTAGCAGCAGATGGCAGTGGTACACAGCAATACATTTCATTAATTCTGAATTCCTTCAGGATCTGTGGGATGAACTATTAGACTGTGTAAGGGGGAAAAAAGAAAAGAAAGATGTTTTATTATGAAAAAACATATCACAGCACTCTTGCCTAAAATAATGTTGACAATGTTATACATTGTCCATTCTTCTCTACAAGGAAGAGCAGGGTTAAAACTGGTAAATTGAGGAAGACACTATTGCTAGTCTTAAATTGCATCATTTTGATGGGTGGGTGTTCAGCTGAGAAACTTTATCTCTGATGCTGTTTTGTAGAGAAAATGTATTTAGAATATGTCCAGAAAGTAATGGCCTAAACACTCAAGTTACCAGAATATTACTCATTTTGTGTTGCATAATGCCTAAAAATGAAAGATTATTCTCACAACAGCTACAGTACCTTAAAAATTGTATTCCATGTTATAGGTCAACTCAACACACAATATATCAGCAGAGCAATTAAACAAGTGCTTGAGCAAAAACAGCACAGAGTTAAGTTTCCTGTGCAGTACTGCATAATATATCAATTGTAATATGGTGTGAGAAGTCTTCTCTTAACAACCCAGCTATGAACCCTGAATTGAATTGATCAAGGAATCCTGAATTGTAAGTAAAATCACTAACTCTGGCTTGCATGTATGGAGAAATCTTAGAATCTGTCAAACTTAGATTTAATCTGATACTCTTGCCAGAAGGTCATTTTTTTGATATCCATACTTGTGATGGGGCTCAAGAGAGAATGAAAATCCAGTATGTTCAAACCCAGTTTCTGTAGAAATAATCAGATAGGTTGGCTTCCAAAAGCTCTTTGCTGTCAAAACCCAAGTCCAACTTGGGTGCAATTCTGCTGATTGTATCAGACTTAAAATATGCAATTGCTTCTTAAAAACTGAGATATTAAAAAGTTTCAATGGATATGAATTAAAATTCATTATAAAACTTCATTTAATAGAAAGCACTCAATAAGATGAGTCTAATCTCTTCTTGGTCTCTTTTTATTTTTATTTTACATTACTTGAAGTGGGAACTTGAAGTACTTTTTTTAATGGATAGAGAGATTGTCGAGTTTCACTTAGACTTTTCTAAGTACTTTTAAAACCTCCATTAAAAAGCTATTTTTGTAATTTCTTACAGTACTACGCTTCTCCAAATCACAAAAGAAATCATTGCCTCCTACACTGGCAGTAATAAAAAAGGTTTTGCATTTTGCAGACACTAGGGATTGATCTTTATAGCAACTCATGGAGATACATATGCTAATATGCCCCTGTTTTACAATAGAGAGCTGAAACAAAGGAAAAGGGACAAGAAAAAAGGGATTTAGTGATGGAGCTGGGACGAGACCTTGCTCTCAGTTTTGTATTCATCCCATCACTACTCTCCTCAAATCTTTAAGGGAAATTATTCTTTCTATCCCCATGGATGGCAGCATTCTAAAAGGTATCTGCCTCTGCAAAGATGCTGGATAATTTCTTCTATGGAAAATTGCAGTGGAATGTGTGCACTGGAGGTACTTCCAAGTGGTGAATGCCCCTGGACTGTGCTTCCCTTTCCCCTAGCTGCAGCTGTGTGTGAACCCAAAGTATATGGTTTTTTCTATAATGGTTTGTTCTGGGCTCATTTCTGGCCTGTCTTCTCTTCTGCTCTGTATTTCTTTTATAACTTGTATACAGCTTGTATAAGTGTACCAAAGGGATGAAGTTCATACTAAGGTGTGGTTGTGGAGAATCAAGGCATGTATTCCCCTTCTCTTAACTTGAAGAGGTTCTTTGCTTAAATCTTTTTAGTTCATCACATGATGACACAAAATTAGTTTTACCACCCAACTCCCTTATTTTATTGTAAAGAAACAACCTAATTAGAGTTATTAGACAACACAATCTACTTCATAATGGACAGTGCCGTGTTAGGAGCATTATCAGAACGAGGACAAATCATGGTGTGATTACATTGGTGTGATTACATTGGCGTATCACTCTCAAAGGTCCAGCACTAGTGCAAGGCTCAGCTCCAGTTGCAGCACTTAAGTGTTGTATTAGGCAAGACCATAATTTTCAGACTGCAGATTTATTTTGCGTGCACTTCCTTTTATATCTCATAGACCTCCAGAATATCCATGGCAGATGAGGAACAGTCTTTATACCTGTATGGCTTTACACTGTGGTTTACTTGGGTCAACACTTCACCCAGAGAAGGAAGGTAGGGTTTGTGTGACCAAGTAGTAGTTTGGCCTCAGAATTGGTAAGACTTACATTTGGACAGCTACAGATTTTGATGTTTTATTCTGAGCTGATTTTCTGGGTTGTCTTAGTAATCAATGAAGAGAAAAAGACCTGCTAAATCATTGGAGTATATTTGACATCTAAAATGATGCAAATAAATCACATTGTAAAACCACTTATTTCTGTCCACTGGTAATAAAGGAATTATATATCAGATTTAGATATTTACATTCAAGGTATTAAGGTTTTGTGTCCTGGGCAAACCCAGGACACGTATATAGGGGGTATGGAAATGCCAGAAGTTGTCCCACAAACCAGCAGAGTTAAAACATGTAATGGTTTACTGTTAAACATCCTTGGGAATTAAGGAAGGTAAAGGAATATTTTCAGAGTGTCAAGGCTTTCCTGATGAAACATTAAAAGAAGTTCACATAAAGTCAGAGGTTCATGCAGCAGCGAATAAATTAAACCATAACACAAATAAACCAGCAAGAATCCACATACAACAGCAGTGTGAAATCAAGGATTGTATGGACAGTAATGAGAACAAGCATGTCAGTGTATCCTCCAGAACTTTAAATTTTGCCTTGAAGTTAGGAAAATGGCTAAGAAGAAACATTATTTAAGTTAGCTAAATTTCAAGACTCATTTCAAAGGATATTGGGCATAAATAGATAAAATCATTTGTGCATGTGTGTGTTCCTGAAAGGCAGCCTTTTTTGTGTTCTGTTTTTACTGATACAAAACAGCCTTAATCTTTATAAGGCAACTGAAGGCAAACATTTATGACTAAGCTGATCTGTGGCCACAGAAAGCTTTGGCTCATTGATTTCCCCTGAATTTCCTGTCCTGTGGTGATTTCCATGTATATTCTCGTTGGCGTGACCAAAGCCATACTGGGCCTGTATCAGCTACTAAGTCTGTTCATGCTTTGCTAACCTCCTTTTTTTATTGATTTAACCTATTTACAAGGTCATCTTATGCTAGGTGGTAGATGAAGGACTATTAAATGAGTTGAGGCAGCATGAAGGGCCTGAATCAGCCACATGGTGCTCAAAGCCAGATACTTGGGAATGATTTCAGAACAGATGCCAACACTGGCTGACTATTCCTCTGTGAGGCTTCTTGTTGATCAACTCTACATCTTCCTTCTCCTTTGGAAATGGATGGAGATTTGGAGCTGAAAATACTGTGTAGTGAGACCTCCGAGCTGTTCTAACGTTACATGGTGTTGCCCTGTTGGGTTATTGAAGACTTTTAGCACTCACTGGAATAAAACCTTGTCTTGGAAAAATGAAATCTGAATTACCAACAAGTATTACAAAAATTCAGTTATTTGACAAGAGGAGATAATAAGAAGGTACTGAGAATTTAGCTGTACTGTGGGGTTTGTATTAAAAGCTCTGAAATCTAACCACTGAATGATGCTGTCTCTAATTGTTGCCTCAGAAATCAGCTTATTCCTCTGAAGTTTCTTTTTTTAAACTCATTGCTTGTCATTCATTTCAAACTGTAGATTCTAAAAAAGGATTGTCTTTTTCTATTATTATTATTTCTGTGTGTCAGTTTTCTGGGGTATTCTGAGTGGTTCCCAAATATATTTTATTTCTGGTTCTGCCTGTCTCTCTTCCTGCTCTCATCCTTTCTGTGCACCATATAATATCTTAAACTCCTCATATTTCCTTCTTTGTCATTGGTTGATTCTGAATCTCTTGCCCAGTATTTTTACACTGAACAGCCTCTCAATACACATTACACTTCAGTTCTTTCACATGGAATTAAAATTCTGACCACTTAATTAATGATGACTTAATAGATCTATTAATTTATTGTACTTCGATCTTCTGTGTTTCCTTTTTTGACACCTCTGTGGTGTGAAAAAGGTACTGACTGTTTTTCACTGGCTGTTTGTGTGGGGTCTTTGCATACTGTAAAATGCTAAGGCTATGCTGCAATAATAAACATTAGTGCTGGTTGAATTTTTTCGCATTAACACAATTGCTTCACTCTCCTCCTTGCATCATGGGCAATGGAGTGAGTCCTGCACACCCCCCATGTTTGCTGGTTTTTGTTGCAGTGATGTATTCTGTTTTGATGCTCAGAGGGGACAGTGTACAAGCTTACAGCTCTCACTGTCACCAAGGGCTGTCCCTGCTGTGCAGTCCTGATGCATATTTTCTGATATCTACATGCTCCTCTTCTGCCCAGGAGAGACCTCTCTGTCAAATGGGTCAATATTATGTAGAAGTTGAATCCCTTTAACTGAGGATTTAATCAGTGCCCCACCAGACTATACAAAAGAAACTAAAATTAGGAGATTTACAGGAATACAGCAGGGGCATGACCACAGCAATCTGCTAGCCAGTTCTAGTGGCTGTACTTTTCTAACACTGTTAAAGGAAGCTGCAGGAGACAGCCTAGGCTGAATTAACCCTAACTGTAACTTTTATCTGTACAGTTACATTTATTACTGATGACATTAGACGCAAGGTATTTTTAAAAGAAAAGTCTGATTCCACATGCACTTTTGTAATAATTTAAATGCACCCTTATCAAAACTAGTTTGACAATGTGAGAATTATCATCCCACACCCCTTACAGCAGTACTTGTGTAAAAAGTAGTGTACAAATCAAGCCCACAAACCAGTAAATTTGAAGGAGCCCTTTAAAAGTTTTAAGAGACCTCCCACTCCTTGTGCTGTAGCACTAGTAGCTGCTGCTCTGGTTTCAGTTCACTTATAAACATTGAATCCAGCCCCCTGCATCATTGCATGAGGTCACTTGAGAGAAAAATTGAATTATTCATTGTGGTTTTAAAATTTTTTGAACTTCAAATGTTGAAGAGTTCACAGTCTATTCTATAAAATATACTGAATGGCTTCATAGAGCAGTGTTGATTTTGTTCTTGGGGTTCTGCTGCTGTCCATAAAGCATTTAGGCAGTGCTTTTGTAGAGTATTTTGTCAAAAATTTAATCCCTTGAGTGAATTATATACATTTGTATTCATGCCAGGTCATCTTATTACCCTAAGGTTTTTACTAGGTCCAGTTGCTTCCACCAGCTGACACATTTTTGAGCTCTGTGCAGCACTTTTCTTCAGTAACACCCATATCTCAGTTCAGGATAAAGTCCCAGGACTGAAGTGTGACAGCGTGATAGTATGAAAAGTGCTAAAGTGCAGTCTCATTCCTTCTGATCCTAATAACTGTTTATGACAGCCTGTGCTATTTTTCTTTCAGATGCTGAAAACACTTGTTAAAATGAGTTAAATTTCCTTGAGACTGAGTGTTCCTTTCCTTTTACAAAAATATTCACGACGATATGTTTCTGTCCATCTGAAGCACTGTACTGTTTAAAGCACAGCACTTCTAAGTGGGCTGCTTTGGATTTCCTATCACTGTTCAGTTCCCCAAAGTAAAAGTACGTTATGGGAGAAGGAGGGAGAAGTGCCTTTACTGGTGGTAAGGACTATTGTCTTTCTAGGGAAAGAACTTAAATGATAATTACCAATAACTCTAATCCAGTGAGCAAGAAATTGGGAAGAATGACTTGAAACTCACTTTTCAGTAATTTTCATTGGCCTCAATAGAGGATACATTTGAGACAGAGTGGGTAGACAGTTTTCAATGCTTTTTTTTTTCTAGTCTAGGGACAACAAAATAAGACCCATCATTAAAGTATTACACCTCTCACTATGTGTGTCTGTTTTGTATTTATATCTGGCAATGGTCATACACTGAAGACTGGTATCCAGTCCATCCACCCATTTTGCAGTTTGGTGGGGAAGAAACTTACTTGGGGAAGGTCTGAGAACTTCAGCTGGTAAGATTTAGTAATTTCTCTCTCTCTTCTGAATAGCAGCAGTCTCACCAAGATTTAGCTTCTGTAAAGTTAGTTCTTCTGCATTGCTGAGCTTCTTCCCTTGGCTGACAGCTTCATTGTTCCAGGGGAACAGAGCTGTCAGAAAAGGTCATCACTGCAGAGGGGATGGAAGTCTCTCAAGTACCTAAGGCCAGTCCCACAGAGAGTTTTGAGGACCATGGAAATAACCTCCACCTGGACTCTGAAATCGTGAGGGAGCTAGTGCAGAGTCCAGTGTGCCAGAATGATGCATTCACAGTGGCTTGTGTTGCTGAGCAGACTAGCAGCTGCTTCTGTAGCAGTGGGAGTTCGAGTTCTTTGCACAGTATGTATTTTTCAGTCTCGGATACTATGAGATGCAGCAATCAATCTGGAGGTCATACATTTGTGGATCCCTACTGCCAAGTCTCTGTCTGATAGATTCTGAAGAGAAGTATATTTTTCAGTACTTCATTCAACAATAGGTTGATGTTTAGTAAGGTGGCAGATTTTCTTCATTTCTGTGTGGTCTTTATTGGGAGTGAAGAGGAAGAGAGTAGTGACAGGATTTAAGAGCAGTTCTTGTATTCCTTCTATCCCATACATCTTCAGAATACTGTTTCCATGGGTACAGAATGAGGTTTATGTGTTCCCCACTTTGCTTATAGGATGGCAGCTGTTGACTAGATGATTAAGAATTTCTGGTTAAGAACTGCAGTTCAAATTAATCTCTCTATTCATGTCTATGTAACTAGAGGAACAACAACCTGTCTGTAATCTGATTGTTCTCTGTGTTTCTCCAGTGTTTTCTTTATATTTTAATTTGCTTGAAAATAACAACTAAGAAGTATTTATATTAAAGTAATTGGTCCTTTAAGAGAAAAACCTTTTTCTAAATGAAAAAAAGAGGAGACTCAAAAGCATGTCTGACAGCTAGGCTAAGTACTCTGTGCAAACAGTTTTCATGTCATACTCTTGAAATATTTTTACACAGAGCAGTTAACAAGACCTTGAAGGATTATTCAAAATAATGTTTCTGCAGAGAGTGTATTGTCATACATAGATACTGAATAAAAGGAAGAAAACACACTACTATCACCTCTGACATTACTGTAGAATTTTACGGATTTTCTTGCACTGGCTTCTGTTGGTAACAATAAGCAAATCACTTATTTTGAAGTATTTGTGCACCTTACTGATTTTATAGGCAGCCTACCAACTCTTCATTCATCATAAACATTAAAACCCAGGAGAAAGAACGTTTTGTGAAGAATGATGATTAGAAAGGAAATTCAAGGTAAGGAATCTCCTGTGCTATGTTCAGCAAGCCAATTTCTGTCTGAAGCTGCAGCACCTATGTGCTGCTAATGATTACTGCCTGTGCTAATGACTGAAAGGTGTTACAAGCAATGCACATAGCATTTTCACTTTCATCTGGTAGTGTGTTGCAAGTATATTTTGAAAAACAAGAACATGGGAATAAGAAAACCTAGCCACAACACAGCCATATATGTTAAATTAGTTATCCAAGTCACCCCATTGTATCTTGAAATATCATTATAATTATGCTGCATTCTCTTTCCTTATCTACAGAGATAAAGCTTGGAGAAAATTAACTGCATCTACTGAGAACTTCAGTAATAAGCCCGAAAGAATAATAAAACTGTGTTTAAGTCAACAGCTTAAAGGAAACAGCTGTGCAAGAACAATGGCTTTTGAAACAGGGTGTACCTTGACAGAAGCTCAGATCCCGTATATTTCATCCTTGTTCATTTGTCAACATAAAGGCAAGATAAAACCTTGTGGGATTAAGTAAACTTTATAGCTAAAAATATAGTTTGACACCGCTTGTAGACATGACAGGTCTACAAAGATAATATATTGGTAGTCTTTTCATCTAGAAAAAATATGTTTTTAAGGATGGTGAATGCTTTTCTTGAAATTAGGTTCAAGCAGTGTAGTATTAGTACCTTCAAGTAATTTAAACCAGATGTTGCATTTTTCTTCTTTTCAGACTTTACAAATACAGATGGTAAGGAAATCATGCGTGAAATACTTCTAAATAGAACCTTTAATTAATATTTAGAAACTTTTTTGCAGTTGGCATGATTTCTAAAACTGTTTATCTAATTTTTTAAACTGTGTCCCACAATTGGAATTTAATTTAGTTAATGAAGATTTTTTGGAATTTTAAGTTATGTATCTCATATGTACTTTCCAGCAACTTTGTAGGACACCTGTTCCTAAATTGAGCATGCCATCCACACTGATGCCAGTTGTGCTATATGCATAACATATTGTTAATGGGGAAAACATTGACAGGCACCCAGAGTGTCAGCTCTGTAGTTTGTATCAAACAAATATGATGAGAGTGCAATAAAATGTGACAGGAAAGTCTGACTGCCTTGTGAAGGACAAGAATGCAGGCAGAACAGTAAAGTCTAGCCTAAACTGTATTATCTTTCTGTTGGATGTAAAATAAGGGTCCTCTTTGCCATACAGTCACATTAGTGGACTTGCCCTAATCTGTGCAATGGAGAGCAGAATTCAGCCCTTTCATCCTTTTTCATAGTAACTTTCCAGTGGTTTTGGCAAGATGCAGTTCCTGAGTCAGACCTGCTGTTAACCTTCAAAATGAGCAGAAGGTGTTTTGGGACCTCATGGGAACCATAAATGTCTCCATTTTTGGTTTTGTTCTGAAAAGGCATTTCTCTTGCCATGTGTAGAACAGCTGAGACTTTTCTTCCACATCAAACATCAAAATGTTAACATTGCAAAGGACAGTTCCAAAGAGATATGTTACACTTTTCATGCACATGCAACATCCTGCATTTTTCTGGGAAGATTCTCACAATAGTTCACTCTCCAGCAGGTATCTGGATGGGAAGCCATACTTCCATTATCTGCTGTATTTGCAGCATCTTGTTACTAACATCCCAACAAACAAAAGAAAAGATGTTGGTTTTGGCAAGCCATAGCTACACCTCATCAGTCCAGGTGTGTGAACCTCACTGCTCTTAGGGGAATGAAGTTTGCACGTTTGTAACTGGAGCTGCAGGTGTAAAAAGATCACACTTTTTGCCTGGCAGATTGACAGCAAATTGATATGATGGTGATACCTTGAAGAGGTGATGAAGGAACACTGGTGTTTATCAGTCTGAATACTGAGGGCAGAGTCAGGGCTTGAGGATATGTAGGAGCAGAAAAGTACAAATGTAGTTTGAAGCTTTTACTGTCCTCTAGTGCCCAAGTCTCAGACTAGGGATCTGGGTGAAGAAATACTGTTAGCTTAGAAAATTATTTTAAATGAAAGTCACATTAGACTGTTTTTCACACAGAAAACAAATATCATGTGTCTGCAAAGACAACTTCAGAAAAAATAAAGCATGTGCAAAATATGCCCATACTTTTAATATTTACTGTGATGAAAAAGCAATGAAATCTCCAGTACAGCAAACTGGTAGAGCTGTCTGAGCAAGTACCTTTGAACTCAGAGCTGAAATTAAATGGGCCTTGTTCATTTGCCTTCCTTAACATTGCTATGTAGTTGGTACAGCTTATCTATTTGGGTTTTTTGTTGTTTTATCCTCCAGGAACTATAAAGCAGCATGTTCTTATTGCTATGATGATGTGGAGGTCAAACAAGTCTAGAAATGAAGATGGTCATGGCCATGCAGAGCTTTCTTAAATGGCCTCTTCAGTGTTCTTTTACCACCCATCAGTTTCAGATACTACAACCACACATGAGCCAGCAGAATGGCTCATATGAACCTTCTCCATCACCTTCAGTGCAAAGTCAGATGGCTTAAAATGGTGCCAAAAGCTTTGTTATTTTGAGCTCAGGAAGCTAACTATTGATTTTAAGGTCCCCAATTTTATTCATAAGTGGAAAATTGTTATGAAACAATGTAAGCTATAGAAACCTGCTGCTAGTCATGTTCCAACTGACAACTTAATCTATTCCTAATTATTGTGCCTTAATATTTATTGTTTGGTTTCTAATTTATAGTGCAGTTAATGAGAAAGGAGCATAGTCAGAAACCACAGGACTTATTTTCAAGATGGAATTTTGTTGCTATCACACTATTAAAAAGAAAGAAAATATGTTGCAAGTTACTTACCTATAAAGCTTCTAAAAACTGCTAAAATAATTCTGATTAATGATATTTCTCTAAAGGGTGACACATTTGTATAATACTAATAGGCAATGTGCTAATAAAAATAATGCAAGAATTTAAAAACCAGAAACTTCTTGGATCAAAAAAATAGAGACTCTAGAATGTGAAAGAAGACACACTCAAACAAATCAAATAGTCAAACAACAGTTTGAAAAGCAAGAAGACCAGAGGCAAAAGGTTCTATTGCAGTATTTTCCTACAGCAAAATGAGTACTGTGAAATAATTTAGTAAGGGCAGCCATATGTATTCTGCCTCTGCTGACTGGGCATTCTATTGTAAAAATAGTATAGATGTGTAAATACCGTATATTTAGAATGTCATATAAGAATTTTGGCAGAGAAATGCCCTTCATAAATAGCACCCTTCAGAAATATCCTGCTTAGTGCTCAAATGAGGCTTTTTGTGATGCTATGGCTTTTAAAAAATACATAAATATGCCTTGGTTTGCTTGTGTATGCCCTTTACTAGATACTGATTTTTCCATTTGAAGTACTTGGTTCTTTGCTTCAGTAACATCTCTGTAGCAGCAGAGTGTCTTCAGCTCTTCATCAGCCTGCTTTCTAGAAGCACTTTCTTACTGCCCATTTCTGTTTGCTAGCATTTTGAATTTGTTTTGCAGGTGAAAATTGCGTGGAGTTGTGGCAGTTTAGGGGCAATGCAGATTGCCAGAAAGCTGGCGTACTTTGAGCTTTCTAATTGACTCCCAAAGAATGTTTTTAGATCATTTTGTGTAACCAGAAGAATCAACGGAGAAAAAAACCCAGAGAGGACAAAATTAATCATTGAGGTTGCACAAAAAAAGTCTTAAGCCTTTATTTATTAGGTAATGTTTCATTATAGGAGTGGGAAGATATTCAGTGTGACAAGTCTGAGGATGGCATGCTGCTGGGAGGCAGGTGGAAAGCAGGACAGTAAGAGGGGGTAGATAATCCAGCCCAGTGTAATAAACTTCCCTGCCTTAGAGACTGGGGCAAGAGCTTGAGCCTGGGAGAGTTCACTGCATTTGACTTTTCAGTCTGTAAACTGTACAGCCTTTGTGGCACTGGGACCTGTGTCCCAGTTTAATTCTTTCAGGGTGTTAGTCTTTGCCAGTCAGATCATAAGAGCACTGAGGACAAACAGGCAAAAGTACCTCTTCTTATGTATAAATTAATGTTTTTGTACTTGCATGTGTAGTCACTAAAAAGTGACTACCACTTTTAAGTGTGTTATTAAAAATTCACCATTAGAATGAACTAACCTTTAATGTAATTTTAAAAACTTCAATCCATCAAGTAATTTATTTTTCCAAAAGCCTACATACTCCTTTTTCTCCTTGTAAGAGGGCTTAGTATAAGTATCTAACAGAGGAAGTACGCATATATGTAGATATATTATATATGTATCATATATGACACAGAAAATCAAACACCCATTTGCTGGTTTTATGCTATATTGATTGTTACACTGAAACAGCTAACAAACAGTGATTTTTCTGATTATTTTAGTCAATTTTATGCACTAGCTTGCAAGTAACAGCTCTAAATATGTCTTGTTTGCCATCATTGGTAATTCTCAGCTTTTTTTTGTTATTTTCTTTTGGGTTTTGTGGGGGTTTTGGCAATTGTGTGAGAAATGGAAAAAACGATTTTACTAAAAATGGTAGAAATATTGCTTTTTAATAGTGACTGTGGCTGTAACTTTTAATACTAGCTGATACTAGTCTCATCTCTATTAAATGAGACTAAAGAATCTGATTCTGCAGTCAGTCCTTCCATCGCCTGATCCCCAGCTTGCCTGTAAATTCTGTGTATAAATTGTTTGCAGGATTGTCCCAGATATTTCATAGCCTTATTTTTGTATTGAAAATTATTGCTAATAGACACATCTATGTGGAAAGCCAGGGATAGGTAGCTTTGCAATGCTGGATTCAAGAACTGTTCAAATTTGTGTCCAACATTATTGGAACCCAAAAGTTTCGTGGTCACTGGGATGGGTGAGGGTACATCACAATGGTGTTTGACACAGAGAACCTTCATTCAATTAAGAGTATTTTATATTTCATAACTTCAGGTAGTATCTAATTTCTGCCTGTATCTCAAGCACATGATAACACTGGGGTCTTAGACATGAACTTTCCGCTCCTGGAAGTTGAGTCTTTGCTCTATCTTGGCTTGATTCTTGTCCTGTGTGTTGGTATTTTGTCTTACTTGAACAGCTGTTTGGGTTCCCTTTCAAACCCTTCAGTAATTAATAGTCAATCTGAGATGTCCTGTGAAATATTCTAG
This sequence comes from Dicaeum eximium, assembly GCA_013396995.1. NCBI lineage: Eukaryota > Metazoa > Chordata > Aves > Passeriformes > Dicaeidae > Dicaeum > Dicaeum eximium. The sequence continues at coordinate 647,684 of VWZP01007499.1, read as the reverse complement.
TACCTGGTTTGAAGCTGTAGTTTTCTTTAATCTAGGGATAATCTACTTGTCAGTGCCAATCCTTCTTCTTTTGAAGGAATTGTGAAGAGCTCTGAATTGGATCTCCATTCTTTTGCAACTATACATTATTATGTCCATTTACTAAGCTTATTTCAACTCATACTCTCATTTTTAGTATTTATCTTTTCCACACTTCTCACTCTCTGTCTTCCATCTCACTCTCTTTCTAGAATCTCTTTCAGTCATCTTTGACTGTCTATTTTCTTGCTTCATTTTCCTATCAAAAAATGAAAAAAAGTTTTCAAAGCTGATAAGGGTCTTTATTAAACTTTGGGTTTGCATAGGATTTGGGAAGCCCTATTGCAAACTAAAATGTCTGTATATACTGTATTTTTACATGAGAAATGCTTTACACTAGACCTAAGGTCACATCAATTTTAGCTAATCTAAAACTGTAATCATATTTCATGATTCATCTGTTACAAAATGATTTTGCCAATATACAGAGAGGAGCTGCAATTTTAATAAAAGTGTTTACAGACATTACTAGTTTTCAAGCATATATAGATAAAGTTTATATGCTTATACAAATAAACCTTAAAAATTCTGTTCCAGTTTTTCAGCCAACTGACATAAACATTTTCATGAGATTCTTGCTTATGTGACAAAAGAAATCAGGGAATGTGTATTTCAGCTTTATGCATTATACATATGCTGAGCATTGCCACTTATATTTGTTATTTATACTTGAAGTCTTACCACATTAATTCAGCTAGGTAGTAGTTAAACCAGCAGTGGGCCTCCTAGGTTAATATCCACCTGGGTTAAATGCAAGGGCATCAGCCCAAGCTTGGTTTTCAACAGCCTGTCTTGCAAACTGGAATTAGAGTGGAGTTGTCAGGTACAATGTCACAGTGCTCTCGTACAAAAGGGCTTCATAGTCCTGGGCTGAGTAATTTAAAAAAAAAAATTTTTTTGAGCAAGGACTTATGATTAACAGTGAGAATTCAGAGGCATCAAAACTGTAGCCTAAGGACTGGTTCAAATGTGACCTAACGTAGTCAAGACAGGGAGGATGAAACTTTAGTAAAGCAGAACATACATATTTGATAGAGAGGTGATATAATTTAAAGTAAATCAGCTGTAGATATAAATTTACTTCAATTATTGCAGTAGTGGATATCCAGTAAAGATAGTATCTTTATCTTTCTCCAGTTAAAGTGATTTTTTTTGTCTCATATCACTTGAGAATATATAGTTACTATTTGAGAACACTAATAATCTAAATAAACTGAATCTTTGCCTTCTCTTTATATTTATAAGATAAAGAGACATTTTTTAAAGTCCTTCTGCATATGCTTAGTCAGAGAGCTTTTGTTTCTCATTTATCAACAAAGATTTTTAGAAGATATTAAGAAAATATGATGTGGGCTCTGGAGGGCAAATTTACATTTTCCCAAAATACGGCGGTTCCCTCCTTGTGCTAAGAGAGAAAGGCAAAGAGCTGGAGCTCAACCAAACGATCTGCTCAGCAAAGCCCAAATGATAATGCTCTTGGGTTATGTTAATATCATAAGGGAGACATATATAAACATAGACAGCATAAATAGAATAAAGGTGATTTCAGATTGTACATTGAAGCTAGTTCGAGCATGTAAATATAATCTGCATTTCATTTCCTGAGAGCTCTGGGAGAAAAATCAGAGCTATTTTGTCCAAAAAAATGATCAAAATACCTGATCTGGCTGAATAAAAGGCCAGATTTAACTTCCTAACTTAACAAAACAGTACGAAGATAAGGGATAAATATTTTACTAAACACAGTATTTTGGTTTTTAGAGGCAAAAAGGTCAAAGTTTAAAACAAATAAGACAGTCTTGTTATATATTCTCCATGCCATTATACTAAACTTAAAACAGCTTAGCAGCTTCATTGGAAGCTGCTTACTGTCATTATTATTAGAGAATTTGCAGGTATTGGGGAACATTATAATTGTTTTGTAAGAAAAAAAGAATTTAAGCTACTAATTATAAAAATTATGGCATGGGAAATGAACAAAGTCTAAGTAAGATGTTGAGAAGTCAACTGATTTTCAACTAAATACCAGCCACACAATTTTCAACAGAAGGTGCATGGTCTTAAGCAAAACACTAATTAAAATACTTAATCAAGTAAGCCGAGATGACAAACAAGACCAGCTGTAGAGCAAAGATTTTACCATATCAGCTGTGCACACAGTATGGCTCAGCCTTGAGAAATGTCCACATGGGAAGTAGTAATTGACCACAAATTGTTCTTCAAAAGAGAATCTGATAAAAAAATCTGCGTCACACCATGTTGATAAAACAGCATTTTTTAATTTGCAACATCTGAACATTTAAGCAAACTAACTTTCCCTTTCATGTAAAGTTGCTCTCCTTGAGCTTTTTCTCCTTTGTTCTTTTTCTAAAGAATGTATTGGTTTTCACTACAGTGTTTCTTATAAATATGTATAAGGCAAAAGCATGTTTTAATGAGTGACCATTAGCTGATTTCCCAGGTATTGTGTGTAGATAGTAGATGAAAAACAAACATGTCTAACTAATGGCAAATAACTGTGCAGCCATGATCTCATGTTGCTTGTTTTCTTCTAAGTGACATCAGTTCTGCTTCTCCATGGGATATATGTTTGCAGATGGATAGTCATACATATGAAGTCAAAAAGAAAACCTGAAAAAAAATCTTGATTCTTTGTTTATATAAGAGATATTAAATTTCAAATGAAAGTATACTAGGGGCTGAAAAACAACTGTTTTTTAAGGATTGTGTTCTCAAGTGTGCTTAAAAGTAGAACAAATTTCTTTCCATTCTCTTTGAATGGTCTCTTTGCCCAAAGGTCCTGATATTCTTTCACTTCTTATTGAACAAAACCAACAAAGGTACAAAGTTCTGCCTATGCTCAGCAACTAAGCATTTTGGTTGAAGACTGCAGTTTTCTATAGCCAAGGGCGTGTGAGAACGCAACGTTACTACCAATCATTTCTAGCAATCCTTGACTTCCCAGTCTGCAAAACCTCTTATCTACTTACTGTCAAATTGGCTGTGGAGCATATTTCAGCACAAGTCCAGAAGGGAGTGTAAAATTCTGTCCTTAGAGATGTTGCAATTTCTCTCAGCTCTCTTTTTGCTGTACCTCCTTTCCTGAAATCCTCTCTAGCAACCCAAAAAGTACTTAAGAATTCTTCACAAACCATTATCCCCTGTGTGTCTTCAATATTCTTCCCAAACAAGGATCAGTGTGAAACATTTTCAGTTGTATCCATTAATGTTTAATAACCAGCTTCCCCTTTGGTGCTTACTGTACAAAAAATACCAATATTTGGAGCTGTTGAAATTTGTAATATTTTTTCTTGACTCTGCAGTAGCAGCAATTTTATCTGAAAGCCAAAGTGGAGTTTTGTGTGATATGAGTGTCTTATCCTCTACTTTATTTGAAGGCATCAAATTTGGTGGAAAGTCTACAAAAACGTGAACCTTAAAACCTGAATGAAAATAAAACAAAAATTAATGGTAATACCTTTCTTAATTTGGTATATCTGAGCTAAGCCAATTACACAATTTTAAGGGAATAGTAATATCACTTGAAACCCTCTAGGTCTTCAATATTATAATTTTTTAAATAGAGACAATTTTAGTTATGATCTCAATTTTTTAAAATATCTAATCCCAAAAGTTCCCTATTCAGGGAATAGGGACATTCATTTTGTGTTCTTCTTTCAGGACTGAGAATTCCTCGAGCAATGCCAATACAGTTTAAGAGTAATCATTATTTCTCAGCTTTCTAATAAGATGCTACATCCTCTTGTGAATTTTTGATGGGTATTTTTACATTTTAATTATAATCTGAATTGGTAAAAAAATGCCTAGGTTTGAACATAATCCAACAGGAAGAATAATTGACTTTACAAAACAAAATATTTGTTACTCAGAATAGCAAATTACTTTGCAACAGAGTATGGAGATTTTCTTCTGTTGAAGTGAAGCTGGTACTAATCACCTTCCACTGAATACCTTCCATGCATACTCTTTATTCTGGAAGTAAGACCAAAGTAATTCTTTACCATTTAAAAATTATTGAACAAAACTGTGGCCATGCTTGCATCTCAAGTGCAGAGTTGTACAGGAATTGGGGTAAACAGAAGGATTTATAACTTGTTGATGGATTATGTTCTCACTAGCTTCAGTATAAAAAGGTAATTAAAAACAATTAATGATGCTGCCCATAAATCTGTCAAAGGACCAGCAGCTGCACATAAATATTATTCTGGTTGTATAATCCCTTACAGTATGATAAAGAAAATATGGGAAAGAGCCAATGAAAGGTTTTGTAGAAGTGCTTAATAAATTTTTTTAGTTTGTTTTCCAGTAAGAGTTTTCATGAGAAACTTCTTTTGTGCAGAATTGCTCTCATTCTCTATTTAGACTGAAAATATTGTCATGTAGTAGCTGTGTTTGCCTTGAGTGCAGAACAGAAAAGGCCATGTTAAGGAAGTTTCAAGTTCCCCTTTACTTACTCTGAAGTAAAGGCTTCTCATAAATGAATGAAATGGATTGAAACCACTCTGAGCTGTCAGTACATCACAGCTTTGAATCAACCCGAAAAGCAGCACGCTGCCAGCAGCATGGAGATGGATTTTCATTTAATTAGGTGCCTTGTTCTGGCAAGAGGAGGCAGGTGAGTGTCTCAGCAGAGTGGCCTTGTGCCTCCTGCCCATTGCCAGGGGCATCCCAGTGTTCAGATGATGCTCCTGTGGTTGTGTGCCTGGGTGCACAGAGGTGGCAGGCAGAGAGGGAACACCAGAGCTTGAAACCACATTCTTCATTCAAATGGATTAATTCGTTCTTAGGTTCTGCATTATGTAGACACCAGTAGAGAATTTTGAAAGATATGCTTTTGTAACTTATATTAACCCTATTTAACTGTTGATCTAGAACAAACTGTGTAAAGTGAAAACAATTCCCAAATATCGAGTGTCAGAAACACCCATTGTATCTCACATTCACTCATTCATAACAAGATACTCCCTCATAAGTTGCTAAGCGGAAGTTAATAGCAACCTCCCAAATAATTCATTGGAAATATGCTATTGTCACAAAGTATTGTCACAAAGGTTACTTTTTTGCCTTCTCACAGTCACAGAACCACACTAACACTGTGTACTCAAGTGTTGGACAAGTGTTATTTATATATTTGTTGTTCTTCCTTCATCCCTTAACTCACCAAATATAATTAAAAAGTATTTGTGGGAAAGGAGAAGACATGTGAAAGGCACCAAGGGACGTGTGTTGTCACTTTTTTCCTGGAGAGCAAGAACTTCAAAACTACGATTGTCAGAACAGCAAATGCTGACCTTCTGGTACATCAAAACATCAAATAGACTACACAGACGTTGCATTGACAGTTTGCAACTCTAACTGTGACTCTCTGAGGGCATCAGAATACAAATAAAAATGATGGCTCTGCTCAAGAGTAATAGCTAATGGCCCATGCAGAAAGCTGTCTGCATCTGTTAGAGCACACAGGTACGTGCAAGTGTTACTGAGAAGATTGTTAGATGGAGATGTTGAAAGAAGACAGGCCTGAAATTAAATTTGATCAGTAGAAACCTTATGTCTTGTGGACCTGTCTGGCATGGGACTCCCTCATGTGTTGGGAACTGATATTTATTCCATGCCTAAGCTGGTATTCTGCTCTACAGCAGGTACTCCAGTAAGCTTCCTGGTTGCAAAGTCCAGAAAAACTCTCTTTAGAGACTCCTTGTCAGTATATCCAGAATGCTGCCAATCTATCCAGAACAGCTCAGCATCTGTGTTGTATTGTGTCAAATCAAACCAAAATTTGTTCCCAGTTTTTCATTGATGCAGATAGTGACCTTCCTGAGTTCCATGTCCTTTATGGGACCAGGCAGTTGAACTTGTCTGTGACAGGTACATTCAGACATCAAACATTTTGCTTAGGTTAAGTCTCAGAGGATGAACCACACCTTAATTATTGTGTGCTGCCATTTAGTGTGTAGTTTTATATATACTTAAACAAAACCTCTGTGATAATGTGATGTGATTGGACAGCTCAAAGTTGGGGACCTTTAAATGCTGAGGTAAATGGGGAAATGCTTGCATTCCTCCAATATTCCAAAATGTTACAGATCCAACCCTAATTTAAAAACTCTACTTGAATTTTGCATAAAAATTCCTTTTCGGCATGAACTCATTTTGAACTTTCTGCCATAGGCTTCATCTATACTAATCAGGGGCTGGCTCAATTCTTTCTTCAGTGCTTTGGTTTGTAGATAGCTGTACAATGTAATTCATAGGATTAAAGAAAGGATAAGCTGTGAAGAGTCTGCCTCTGCAGCTACAGAGGAAGGGGAGACTTGAAGGCTGATACTTTGCCTAGGTTTGTCTTTAGAATTAAAGTCAATGGATAATGCCTGTAACACCGGTTAAGATATAAGAACTGTTGGATCCAAGACTAAAAATGGGCACACTGATTTGACTGCTTTAAGCAATAGCCTACTGCACAAAAGAAAACCAATGCAACCTTGGCATCATTCCCTAGAGAACTTGCCAGGTTTAGTCTCAAAAATACAGTAACACATTCTGTGGAAACATAGGAAAGTACTTCTGTCTCTGATACTTGCATTGACTGGCTCTGCTCCCTAGGTTGGGTTACCCTTTTGTGATATGACTTCTCCATTCTCTAAAATCCTCTGCTTGCTTCCCTCCAGGACCTGCCAAAGGAACTCTAAGGATTCTCTAAGTATCTTTGTCTGAAACAGCCTGCTGAGGAGAAAAGCCTAATTTTTAGACACAGGATGTGCCTATGTGTGAATACATAGCTCTTTCCTATGACAAAACCTCATCTCTTATGAGCCATCACATATGTCATTAATCAGGTTAATGACACTTTGGTGAGAAACGCTAAAAAATGTAGGAAACCATGTTGGGATTTATGTTATCAGACTTCCAGTGCCAACAGTGTAATCATCTGAGCAGGTTCTGGTTTAGAGTGAAGAAAAATAGGTACATCTTTACAACAGAACCTATTTTGAAGTGAACTTAACCCCAGAAATGCCTTTTCTTTTCACTGACTATAAAAAAAAATCTACACTGATTCAGATGCATATGCCATGTGCACCAAACATGGCATGACTTCTTGCTCTGGCCTTTCACCTGAACCACCAAGCTCTCTAAACGAATACAGCAAACTTTCCTGCCATGACAACCTAAAATGGAACTGAGCTGCATGCCTTAAATGAAAATCATGATGTGGCTTTATGTCTCACACTTTGTCTGTAATATGTGACATTACCCAGGCCTCTGCTTCTGCATTTGTAACACTAATAAGGAAGCTGTAAAGCAAGGAAAAAAGTCTTCTGAAATGTGCTGTCAATGATTATATAAACAGCAAGTGCTTGCCACATGGCAGCCAGGATATTTTGTTGCACATATATAGTAATTTGTGTGCACAGTAGGTGCTTGAAACATGTTAGGAAACTAAATGGCACAGTTTAGAGATTTTCTGCTGAAGGTCTGCTTCAATTGTAAAATTGATCCTAAACAGTTATTTGTATTTATGAACTGTAAAGGAATTTCCAGTTAAAAGAAAGTTCTTTTTTTAAAATTTTTTATTTTTTTAAATTTTTGATTTGGCTTTTAAGAAATTTATTTAGAAACTATTTCTCCTGGTATTGAAGTGCAAAGTATAATTTCCAGAATAAGTTGAATAGACTTGAAATAATTGCAGACCAGACTTCTCCCTAACTCACCTTTTCATATCTAAAGCTTTTAATCAGAAATTCATTGTGGCTAGATGCTTCTTTTTTTTTTAAGTGTAGAAATCAACTAAATTAGGAATGTTCCAAAATAGAGGAATCAGACAAAACTTTAAAATCTAGTAGTGTATTTACAGCTGACTAATAGTATTTAGCTTGAAAAATATTGCCCCCCTTATAGATCTGTAAGCCTAATTAAAAATATTTGTTACATTTGTTTTCAAACACACATTTTGTTTATTCCATAATGCAGCAGAGGGGATTGAAATAAATTAGCAGTTTCTTCAGAAGAATGTGTAACGAAGTTCTGACACTTCTGCTCAACTGCCAAAACAATTTCAGAATTAAAAGAGGCATTGCATATTATCATGTGTAAGCTGTGTAACAGTTGAGATATGATCACAGAATCACAGAATTGTAAAGGTAGGAAGGGACTTCTGGAGACCATCTAGTTCAAGCCCCTACCAAAACAGGGTCACCTAGAGTAGGTGACAGAGGAATGTGTCCAAGTGGCTTTGGAATGTCTCCAGAGAGGAGACTCCACAACCTCCCTGGGCAGCCTGTTCCAGTTCTCTGCGACCCTCAATGTGAAGAAGTTCTTCAGCATGTTGAGGTGGAACTTCTTGTTTCTCAGTTTATGGCCATTGTTCCTTGTCCTGTCCCTTGGCACCACTTAAAAGAGTCTGGCACCACCCTCTTGGCACCCACCTTTGAGATATTTATATCTATTCATGAGATCCCCTCTCAGTCTTCTCCAGTCAAAACAGGCCCAGCTCCTGCAGTGTCTCCTCATAAGGGAGATGCTCCAGACCGCTCATCATCGCTGTGGCCTCCCCTGGACCCTTGGCAGTAGGTCTTTGCCTTCCTGAACTGTGGAGCCCAGAGCTGACACAGCACTCCAGATGTGGCCTCACTAGGGCCAAGTGGAGGGGCAGGATCACCTCCCTCAACCTGCTGGCCACGCTCTTCCCAATGCACTCCAGGGTACCATTGGCCCTCCTGGCCACAAGGGCGCTGCTGGCTCATAGTCAGCTCTCACCCTCCAGGTTCCCCAAGTCCTTCTCCACAGAGCCGCTTCCAGGAGGTCAGCCCCAGCCTGTGCTGGCACTTGAGGTTATTCCTCCCCAGGTGCAGGATCCTGATTTGCCTTCTCTGAACCTCCTTAGGTTTGTGCCCAACTCTCCAGCCTACCAAGGTCTCACTGAATGGCAGCAGAGCCTTCAGGTGTATCCACCACCCCCCACAGTTTTACATCATCTGCAAACTTGCTGAGGGTACATTCTATCCCTTTGTCCACATTGCTGATAAAAAAAGACTGGTCCCAGTATTAAGACTGGTCCCTGGGGAGCACCACTAACCACAGACTTCCAACTGGATCCTACTCAGCTGACCACAACCCTCTGAGTTCTGCCATTCAGCCAGTTCTTAATCCACCTCACTATCCATTCATCTGACCCACAATTTCTGATATTTCATCATCTTATCCATGATGTTATTATAAGAGACGAAGTCAAAAGCCTTGCTGGAGTTGAGTCAGATGACATCAGCTATCCTCCCCTCATTGACCCATCCTGTCAAGCCATCATAGAGGAGTATCAGATTGGTCACCATCCACAGAAGACAATTTTCTCCCAGAAATCCCAGAAATCTTATGAAAAAAGCATAAGGATATTTTCCCTATAGATTACTTTCATACATCAAGTGAACAGCTCCACAGTTTTTACATATCTCAAAGAAGAGAAAAGTGGTGGATAGAAACTTTTAATGACTGACTACTAAATGTTTCCCTAGTTTGGTATATGATCACTGTGATGCTGCACAGTACTTAAAGACTGAGATATGATAAAGAATTGATGTGTAGTTAGTGGGACACCTATATATAGCTCTTACCTAAAAGCACATAAGAGCAAAGCAAGGGGAGTGTATCCCCTCAGAGATATGCATTGGCTCTCATTGACTTCACGCTCTGACTTCAGAAAACATAATTACTTTAACCTGATTTAGCCCCTGTTTCTTCTAGGAAAAAAAATCTCACATACTTTTCAGAAACACACAGGCAATGTTCAGTCTTTGCAAAACCATTGATGGATTCTTTTGATGAGGAATGCAATGTTCGTGGTCTTGCCATGGGAAACTGCCCTCTGGCCTGTCCTGTCACTATGGCATCCTTACAGTTTCTGAAAGATTTTAGAATTTATTATATTCACTCTTATCAATGAAATGCCCCAGTTGCAGGACTGAAAATAATGTTTCTTGTTTAGAGTTTGGGGTTAGTGAAGATGTGCAAGTTATGCACTATTTAAAGGCTGAGTGTCAAGTGAAATTAATATAGTGCTACTTACAAAGCGGTTTATGATTTAAAATTGTAAAATTATAAAAGTTGAAAAAATTAAAACCTGAGTCATGTATTTGACAGTGGTAGATAGATGTATTTTGGCAAATGCAGTTATGCAGGGCACTCAATTTCCCAGTAAGACCATGATGTCACGTCCTTCTGGCTGAGTAGTTGCACACAAACAGCTTTACTGATATTTTATGCTGGAGTCCTACTGTTCATTAGACTTTCTGCTTATCAATCCGTTATCAAAATAATACAAAAATATTTCATATTTCACCACTTGGTTTGTGTTTTCAGGCTTTTCTTGTGGATCTTAGATTCTTCTACCTTCTGTTGAATTCTAGAGGGCTGCTCTTACCCTGTTTTGATGATTTATCCAAGTATGAAGAAAGCAATGAAAAGTCTCTTAAGGGGCTGTCTCCACTTCATGAATATTGCAGCATAGAATATATTGTGTCCTAAAGCCCAGAGTCCATTTCTCTAGTAAGAAACAATTTCTGCAGCTGCTTATATAGAGAAGTGCTAGCTACTGTTAAACCAACTGATGTACTTTTATATTTCTACATTTTTAAAATGCAATTTGTCAGATGAAAACAGCTTGGCCAGCAGCCTATGCCACATCAGTTTTCTGTGGGTTATCTCTTTGTGCTCTGAAGATGATAGCATAGTTCCTGGCAGTGAAGTATTTGGATGATACTTTGTAGGCATGACCAAATTGTGAGGCCATTTTCTTCTCTCTCTCTCTTTTTTTTTCCTTTTTTTTTTTCTTTTTTTTTTTTTCTTTTAATTAAGGGAAAGTTTTTAGTGGTTTTACTTTCTGCACTTCTTGTCTGAGTAAGTTACTTGCTCTGAATGACTTTGAATCCCAGATTCTTTCTTCTATGTGATTCAACATAATTTTTCAAATTATTGTATTATATATTGTATAGGAGTATGTATTGTAGGCCAGGCTGGATCGGGCTCTGAACAGCCTGGTCTGGTGTAAGGTGTCCCTGCCCATGGCAGGGTGGGGTTGGAACTAGAGGATCTGTAAGGTCCCTTCCAACCCAAGCCTTTTTGGGGTTTGATGATTGTATCAAACATCAAAAGGATCATATCAAAAGGAACAATTTTATTTTTCTGTAACAGAAAAATGGGAATCATAACATTAATGACAGTAGTGTATATTTTTTAAAACATTTTGAGTTAGCCTCATTACCAATATAAAGTGAGAAATATGAATAGTTTATAAACTCATATTGTATAGGACAAAATGAAAATTAAGATTGTGTAATATATACATATATGACATACTAATTATTAATGGAAATGGAGTTTTTTGTGGCATTTGTGTAACTTATAAAGTCAGGCAGTGTGTGTGATACAGCTTTGCTTTTACAATTTAATACACAGTAACTGTTTCTCTCATGAGACACTAAAGGAAATGAAAGTGTATACACTGTCTATATGTTGGGGCTATTCCTTTTTGAACTAAAGCAGTGTAATTATTGATTAAAGTATATTGCATCTCCTAGTTCAAGGAAAAAATGCATTAATTAATTATATTGTAAGTTGCTTTCCCTATTTTATTTTGATTATGTAAGATGAAGGCAGAAATTTACTAAAGTGTTCCATTTTTTTATTCCCATGTATCAGCAATGTTTTCAAACACAGTCGAGTAAAGCAGAGAAATAAATGTATGCTGTCCAGCAATTACATTGTAAATTATGAATAGAGAAAGAAAAACACACACATTTCTTTACACAGTTTACACAAACTTACACACATTTCTTTACACAACTTACACAAATTTACACAAAACAGTTCTGCAAATTAAATTAAAATTTATATTTTTTCTTTTTCTAAAAACAATGGGTATTTGATATCTATCTAAAACTTACCTGCTGTATGACGATGTTGAGTGCTTTTCTCCTGAGAGCAACATGTTTTCTACAGTGACTGTCCTTGACCAAATCAGAAAATGAATTTGATTTCTCTAATGCAAAAGGTAATTGGATTTCTCTTTATGGAATGCATCCCTTTAATGACTGTCTCTGCTTCAGCCAATTTAGCTGCAACTGACCTGACATTGATCTGGTGATGTGACTTTAAATAAATGCCAAAGTTGGGAAATGAAAGACCAGCTATTTGATATCAGAAAGAACATTTCCTGCCTCATCTTGCCATTTTCCTCAGAAAATATCTCCATCTCGAATGTCACTCTTATGAAACATGCTCCTTTAGTAATTGGTCATAGAGCTGTGAATTGCATCCTTCTCCCAAATACAATAATTTCCCAGAAAGCATCCAGAGAAACTATTTTGAAACTTGAATAAAGCCTCTTGAAATATTTGTTCTTCTTTGCAAATATTCATTACTATGTAGACTCTTCCTAAGAGGAAAAAAGTGTTGCTAAAGTAGTGAATTAAATCTTGACAGAAGTCTTGTTCAGCATTAAATATTTATTGAAATATTTATTTAGATAATTGGGATGTTATAAAAAAGTATTACATCTTGCTGATCAGAGAAAAGATTTACCCACATAAAAGAGTTATTAAAGGTGGTATTTTTGGATATTATCTGTTCTTTGTTAAGGTTAGGTTTATTGGAATAATAAAATTCTAGAATGTGCATTTCTATTTATTTAACATAGTCATTATCCTTTGGACCCAGCCCAGGCTAATACACTAAGCCCTTTTAACCTCAAATGGACTTGAAGCCAAAATTTAGCAGTTGAATCTGTTTTTAATTTATTCATTGGCCACATGTTCTTTTTGAAAAATACTCTTAATGCCATTGATTGAAAGTGGTAGCTTACACTCTGGATGATAAACTGAATTTTAAAATGTGTGAAATTTTGTCTTCAGTTTGAAGTTATTTCCTTCTGAAACTTTAATATTTATTTTCATTTTGATCAAAGCACATAGTAACTTCCCACTGTGTACTGATAACAGTGAGATAGAATTTGGTTTACTTATCTGCATTTTGAAGCAGGTGGTCGCCCCCATTTCCTTTATCTGATCAATTATTTCTTGAATCTTTACAAATGGATATGTTTTCCACTCTGGATCTTTTGCACAACAGAACTTTTAAGTTTACTGTGATGTAACTTTTGGTGCTTTTTAGTACAGTTAATTTGAAGTAAATGGATATGAAAACACAGCTTCACAAAGAAGCGAGGGCCTGAGGGGTATTCACCTCCCTCACTGAGCTGAAAGTCATTTTTAATACTTTCATGTACCACCCAGAGGTACTGCATAAATATGAGTAATGTTATAAATGTTATATAGTGCTTAGTTCACAGGCTTCCACTCCCTAGCTGCAGTTCTGATTTCAGGAGTGGACATTCTGCTGATGCTGCTCTCAGGGCAGTGGCTCCCTTCTCCCAGATTGGGCCAGAAAGCTCCACAGCCACAGGGGGATGTAACTCATGTCCTGTAGGTTGCTGTAACTTTTAGATTGGTTCCTCTTACCTTCTTGTCTTTGGATCTCTACAGGTTTCATTGTTTCTCAAGGAGTTCCATGCACTTCTAGAGGCAGAATATGCAGCCCAATATTTTTTATCTTGGTTGCAAATAACCCTGGACACACTATTAGTCTACTGTCTGTTATCATTATCAGAACTGATGCAGCTGTGCCTCACATTAAATAAAAATGTTCCTGAAGTCCCTGCCATTACTGCCTTATGTAAAACCAGTGTAACTGGCCACTATTTCTTCTTTCCCTATAGGTCACAGATATGATGCTTCAGGACAAACCCTACCCAGACTGGGGAAAGTCTGCCAGAGCTTTCTGGAAGAAAGGAAACATTAGGATCATTTTATTCTGGTAGGAAAACAGTAAAATCAAATTACTGTAAACAAACCTTTTATAGCACATTGAAAAACATATCTTCTGTGACCATCTGTAGCAGAAAGAGATATGGTTGGAAAAAAGGTAAAGCTGGTCTAACAAAAAAATTAAACATTGAAAAAACAGTACATGAGTGAGGAATTCCCAATCAAAATAGTTGGTGTAGAAATATAATTTTAAAATTGATTTATAAAGCTTTTTTATTCTATTTTGACACTTTATAGTTGAGTTGCAAAATTTTTGCTATATGTGGTAATATTTGGGTGTCCCACTGTAATTCCTTGTAATAAAGTAGATATTTAAATTTCCTTTTGTGGCCACGAAATTAATTATAGCAATTCTTTGAAGTACCAAATGAATAGGATTTAAAATGTCATGTCAGTCTCAGATGATTAAGAAAAATATTTTTAAAAAGTTGTGAGGGTTAGGAGTTTATTTCACCTCAAATGTAGTCACTTCCAGATAAATTCCAGACAAATGTAACTATTGAAACAGAATACAAATTATGACAGGAAAAATGGAAGATGGAGAATATATATTCCAAGAAGCAGTCTCAAGACCTTATAGCAGAAGATATAAGAAATAACAAAGATTTTTTTCAGTTATACCAGAACCAGAAAAGCTCATGAAAATGTCATCAGACCTGCTGTTTTTAAAGGAACAGATTTCAAAAGAACTCTTACAGAGAAGTTGAAAGATTTATTTGTATGGAATCTCCTACAGAAAATGCAATGAAGTATCTTGCACTTCAAAAGAGTAAAAACAAGCTATTATATTAAGTTGAGGCAGTAAAGGAAATAATAAGAGAAATTTGAAAAGAAAGCAGAATCCGATGGATGATTGGCTTGTAAGGAACTGAGGATGTTGAGCTGATGCAAGTTTTATTAGCACTTAATTGCCTATTGAAAAATTGAATATTGAAATGTGGATATTGTTTTTGTTTTTCTGCCTTTTTTTTCCCAGCAAACTAGTATTACCCTACTGGCCTGTAAGTCTGAGTTCAGTTTTACTAAATGGATTGAATATATTATATATTTATATATTATAAATCATTATATATCAATAATGGAATTATGAGCAAAGCTCTAGATTAGTTTCTGCTAAAGGAAACCGGGGAATCTTTGCTGAAAGAAAACCTTCTCTGATCTGTTAGAACTCCATGCACATGTCATCAAAGTAATGGATGAGGGAGAAATGCTTGCTATCATTTGTTTAGACGTTCCCAAGGGTTTTGACAAAGTTCTTTACTGAATGCAATTAAGAAAACTAGTAAGACTAAGTGTGCTATCATTTAGAAATCATCTCAGCAATGCGCAGTGAAAGTTGTGAATAAAATGATAATTTTCTGCTACATTGATAAGGCCGAGAAGTTATGTTGTTTAATGTTTGAAGTAGTATTCATTATTTATATACATCATAAATATTAGTGACGTGACAGAATGTAAAGATTAAGTTAATAATTTGAAAAATGCATGAAAGAGGGATCTTAGAAAACTAGGTGAAAAAAATAGTGTGACTGAATACTTGAGTTATGGATGGGGGTGGGGGGATTCAAGCAGCTCCTTGTCATCATTGCAGGATGTGCAGAGGAAGAGTCTGTCTTAGCGTGCAGAAATGGGCAAAGAGGTAAAGCAGATGTATCCAAAAAATTCACAGACAGGTGCCAAGTGGGCTACCAATGATTACAATGTCATCTGAGCAAAAAGCTCAGTTTAAAATATCATTGATTTTTTTCACCTTGCCTGAAGGACAGCTTTGTCTGAAAGACTGAAAAGGAGATTATTTAAGATTTAAGAAAAAACTTAATTACAGGAAAAGACTGGGAAAATGGGAAAAAAGGATTAGAAGCAAGGTGACATGATAGTTTTCAAATTTATATGCCAGATGGGGAGACCAATAAATCAGTATTAAAATTACTTAAATATTATCACAAGCAATTTTCTTCCACTCTGAAATGTTAAAAATCTGTATTTTATTTCAAATAATATTCACACTAACAAATCCTACCAAAAGTTCAATATAGAGATAAGTAAAAAAATAGGTTTTCATACAAGAGTCTCATACAAAGAGTATGCTCAAAATCTAAAGGGTGACATAAACGCTTTTATTTTTAGCTTTAAGCAGTGAAATAAAATAGCCTGGATGACAATCTATATTCTGTAGACATTATTTATATAGTGCAAGTTAGACATCAGTAAAAGTAAGGGTTTTTTTTCTCCACTAGGTAGGAAAAATAAAGGAATGATAATTTTAAGCATGGTAACATGGAGTATTTTTGTTTACTTTATTGTTGCTTAAGCAATGTGATGTGTATAGCCTCATTTCTGAAATGTCCTAAATGAAGCATCCTCAACAGTGTGTCCTGCACAGATACTGGTAGGTCAAAATCCATTTATTTGGGACATTTTCTAGTAGCACACCTGTTTAGTAGAGCTAGTGCTATATTGTGCACCGTATTTTTATTATTCCTAGTATAGATGTGTGATACACAGTCTAAAGTGGTTGACGAAATGAAAACCTTAGATACAAACTAGACTTGTTTTTCTGCTAATGTCTTTTTTATTTTTGTGTTTGCTTTGCAAAATTAGAAAGCTCCTGTAAACGTACCAAAGACGGATGGATTGTAAAGGTGGTGAAGTCACCATCCTCTTATTTATGATAGTTAATTTGTGGTTGCTTTGTTTCTCATTTGGAAATGGTTTCAGTTCTCCAATGCAACTAATTCACAAAGGTTTTGATTTATCTTGTCATCTCCTATTTTAAATCATTCTCCAGAAACATTGTCAGCAACTGCTTGTTGGCTGCTCCTGAGAGTTCTGGCTGACTTCTGAATTTCTTTACAGTATAATTCTTCCACAAACAGCTCATCTAGCTAAAAAATGATCAATTGCTATTTGCATTTGTGTAGTCCATCACTAAGGAGTACTTTGAAGTGCCTTCAACTTTTTTTTAAGTCAGAGGGTTTTTGTTTTGTTTTGTTTTTTGTTTTTTGGTTTTTTTTTATAAAAAGGGTCTCAATTTTGGTAATTCCCAGCTCTGCTCATGGCTAATTCCAGGATTCTGAGGCAGCTTTGTGTAATGCTGTTATATTGTTAGGTGATACAATGCAAATACAAACACACTTTCTCATGGATTTAAGAAAGTGTGTTGTCAAGAGGACTTCTAGGTAGCAATGAAGCATCTTGAACCCTGGTGGAATTACTGATGTGCAGAAATGTTTGTGGGTCACAAGAGGAAGATACACACAAGGAGTTAAATATCTGCACCACCTGCAGTCAGAGGAGTCTCTCTGCAGACCACTGTCTCCAGTGCTCTGTCATCAGCATCAGTATTGCAAAATTACAAGCATGACTTGAAACAGGCTGATTTTTTTTTGATATGTTGATAGCTTGGCTGATTTAGGAGGGACAAATTACATATGACACGAGAGGACTGGCTTTTGAAAGAAGCAAAAAGAAAAGAACTTCGTTGAATAAAGTCAAACAAAGATCTTGGACAGAACTGATGACAAGTCAACAGCTGTAGCTAGTGGTAAGATAAATAAGACAATATAGAAGTGTACTTAATTTTGATGTTTTATATTAGATGAAGCAGGGGCAGAAGTAGAATTTGACAAGACTGATTGTTTTGCAAATAATTTTTTTTTATTTTCCTGCAAACATTTAATGAGTCCAATCTCCACTGAAGGTGTTCCCTACACATCTGCACAGGAGCCAGCTCTCCCCAGCAGTACAGACAGTGATGTTGTTTGAGGCAGCCCACACCAATGCCCCAGTATGTGCTTAGGCTGTGCAGTCATGTCCCATGTTAACACACAGCTCTGGGGTTACCTCTGCCTGCTTTGTGCCTGAAATCCCTGTCTGCTCCTTACAGTGTCTTCTGCAGTGACCTGCCACATCCTGTGGAGAGCTGAGCGTAGTAGTTGGAGTAAAATCTTAAGGACATCTCTGGGCTGTGTGCAGTTTGCTCAGTAGAGGCAAGACCTGAATACTCTCTTTTTGACAAACTGCTCCAATATTAATTGCCCTCAAAATTTTCCTAACAGAGTATGGAGGGTTTATAATGAGCGAGGGGTAAAGAATGTGAGCTTTTAGCCATAGGGAAAAAACAGGGCACACTTGAAAAGAAATCAGTTTACAGGAATAGAGGAAAAGAGCTGCTGAGGTCTGTGTAAGCAGGTAACAGAAAATTGATATTCAAAGGTAGATTATCAAAATGGGGGATTGTAGAGATAACAGTGAATTGTGCAGCTGAATCTTGATTGCAGACAGGGTGACATAACAATATATACAAGCTGAACCTTTGAATATGCAAGTTCAAGGCTGGAAGCCATTTCTGTGGTATCCCTGTCTAGACATTCATTGTATGTGTACACAATGATCAGTCCTTACTGGTGCAATAAAGACAATTGTCCTTTGACATAGGATTCTTGTCTAAAATAATGTAAAATAGATACCAACATGGAAAAGAAATAAAGTAATACAGATGTAAATGTTTGATTCTCTATGTTTGCTGTTTGACTTTGCAAACTGAATATTCTTCTATTAGTATGTATTTCCATAAGCTCCCGCTAGCTTTAATAAAAAATAAAACTACACGTGCTCAGAAATGTATGTTAGGAATAACAGTATTTTAATTTAGCAAATCAAGCTAGTAATATAGGTTAAGAAGCTTTTATTCAAAATAACTGAGCAGAATTGCTACAGAGTTCTAATTTATGTACATATGTTTATACTGGATTGTGCCAAACATAGCTTAGGTTAGTGTTCTTAACTGGACAATATTTTGTACCCTGGAAGTAGAGAAAGCTTCCTTGTGAGATATATAGCCACGTCTCCTACAAAGAAATAAAAGCAGTTTCTATAAGAGATTTTTCTATTATGCACCTATTTGAACGTTTGGTTTGATAAATTATATTTCCATATTCTATGTTTTCACAATCAATATATGTTTCACAATGATAAGTTTATACTGGAAAATTATGTTCTTTTCAGTTATATGAATGTTCAAAAGATGGGTTCTAAAAGCATTAATTCTTCTCAGTATAGGCTGCATTGAGAAAAACTTACTACACATTACAGCTTGGTCAATTTAAGTTGTGTACTAACTGAAACAAACCAAACCTTTCATTAAGTTTGAGTAAAAGGGATAGGATACATTCCCACAAATAAAACTGCATGAAACAATGAAATAATTGTATCTATAATATATGTGCATTTAGATACACATACAGTTTTCTCTCCCTTGTTTGGATGTTTTTAAGTTTATCTATTAATTCTTTCATATTTAAGTAAGTTATCTTGGGATAAGGTACTAATTACTGAACAGAAACCTGGAATCATCTAAAAGGTAAGGCAGATTTCCTGGTAAATAGCATAAATAGCATAAAAGAACATACAAATATTTTCCAATATTATTGCTCACATTAAATCTTATACTATAAACCAAGTGAATAATATCAGTTTGGATAAGCAAGACAATATATAAGTTTCTCATGATTTCCTTTTTGTCTCAATATGAAAAATTCACTTAGGTCCTCCACAGATGATTTATATTCTGTGATCTGACTACTAATCTGGTCTGGCATTGTTATATACATTCTGTCAGGATAAAACTGTCCATGAATAGTGATTGTTACATTTAGTCTGGCCATCAGGATGTATGATTATAATTTTTCAAGAAATGACTAAAAGGTTTTTGAGAGCATTTATTTAATTTCTGGGTATTATTGGTAAGCTATGCTGTGAAATGACAGTTTGTTAACATGAAAAAATGTTGAAAATAAGTCATCATAATACAGAGTGATGAACTTTCTTTCATGTAAATGAGAGTTGTTTAAAGTTTCTGCCTGGTTTTAGTTTTCATCTATTTTCATAGAAACGTGAAATAAATATGAAAATATTCTATCAAAAATATTTGCAGGAAATTTTTTCTTCAAATCTATAAGATTCAAATCTGTACAAATTCTCTGGTTAACGTCCTGGGAAAACTTTTCCACTTGGATAACAAAGTGCTTTTACAGTTCTAGTATGGAAAAGTAAAGGTGGTCAAAACTCACCAGAATGGTTGAGGCTTGGCAACCACATGAGTCAGATTCATTTTTGGACCATTTTTGGTCCATTTTTGGACCTTGTTCTCAGCTGTCCCCCCTCCTCAGTACATGCTAACAATTGTGTCAGCATTCAGGGTGCTCCCACCTCTCTGCTCTGCTCAGTGGGTACTGCTTTCAGCTGGAAGTGTTTCTCAGTCCCTAGCAGAACATGCCTGCCCTTCTCCTCCCCTTCCTCCCTTCCTCCAGCACAACCAAATAGCCCAAAATGCTGCCGTGTTTGCAGAAGCAAAAGGAGAAGGGTGAGGATGATCTGTGCCCTAGGTCAGCTGTGAGGAGGTTGGCTTCCAACCTTGCATGTGCTGATCTGACATTGTGGTCTGTCTCAGCCTTTTCCTGGCTTTTCTGGGAGCATCTGAGGGACTGCAGTCACTCCACAGGGCTCCCATGTGGCCACATAGAGCGTGTTCTGCATGGACTACTAATGCACTGCATGTGTGGTGGATGCTTTGTGTGACATTATTTATATATGAGCAGAGAAAAGGTGTGCACGTGGGAGGGCATGCAGGTGGAAATATCTCATCTGTCTCAACTATCAAGGAAGAAATCTGTAGCTTGCCTGTGCCAGGTCTCTATTTGGAAAGGCTGTGCCATGCGTTTTCCCACATCCTAGTCGTGATAGGAAGAATAGTGAGACAAATCACTCTTCATCTCACTTTTCTTCTCAAGGCAAAGCATTTGAGGGAGATATAATTAAGTTTAGAGAGCTCATAAGTCTGAGATTCAAAAAAACCCTCCAAACTTTAAAACCAAAGCAACAAACTAAAATTGTGAGATCACTTTAACTTGAAGATTAAGTTCTTTATTTGTCGCATTCAACTTACATGAAGTGGTCTCATCCTATTTTTTTCTGATGGAGACTCCTACAAATCAAACAAAAACATATGTTACTTCTTATTTGTATTTGCACGAATAAGAGAAGGGTTGCAGAGGAGGAGAGCAAGTATAATGTGGCAGCTTTCCTCTCACATGAAGTAGACCATGAGGGCTCATCTACATCCACACACACAACCACACACTTGAGTGGGCAACAGAGGGAAGGAAGGGAGCTCCTAACACTCCTGCACTTACACCATTCCCCTAGTAAGTTCTAGTGTGGAAACATTAAATGTCCTGGTGTTTTAAAAAAAATACTCACTGACCAATGTAGCTGAAAGATAATTACACTGAAGAGAGAAAAGCATCATCCATTAGCTACAATGGGATTTTGAACTGGGTCCATAGACATAAATTTCACCTTTAATTTGGATTTAAATTCTCTGAACCACTATGGTACATAAATATTTTATACCATATCTTTTAAGCTCCTCAGCCTGTTTAAGCTTTTTGAGTTATATTTGGTAGATACTTGCAACTTGATAGCCTGCTAGAAAAAAACCCCTGGTTTTATTCCTACATAATTGCTAGTTTCCTAAGTATAGCCTTCGTAATTGGATGGATATGGCAACCCATGTTCACCTCTTTCTAAAAGTACATTTTATTCCATCTCTATTACTGAGAAAGAGGTATATCATGAACAATTACTGAAAATATTTCATCCAATGTATAGCTTTAATAAAACTTCTTAAAGTGCAGTGTCTCCAATGTTTCAGTAAAAACAGTACTGCCAAATGACAGTAGTTTCACAAAAGCACATTCTATGCCAAAACCTGAAAAGCTCTAATTCTTAGGTAAAAATTTTCCTTGGGAAATTCCAAAACGTTCTTTTCTCTGAATGGGCAGTTGCAGTTCTTGGTTCAACCACAGTTGGAGCAAGTTCTTTTTAGCACTTTCTCTCCACTTCTGCAGAATTCTTGTTGAGCAGGAGACATCTCTTCCCCCACTCAGGCACTGGAAGGTTTTCCAGAAGAGCAGAATCAGTGATGAGGTTGTTGTTGTTAAGTCATTGCCATTCTGCATTAGTGTTTTACTTCTCTTCCTTTGTTTGTTATTAGAATTTTTTTTTCTATCTTTAGCATTTACAGCTAGCCTAGGCCTCATTCTAGGTCTACTCCAAAATCAGGATGAGTGTAGCTGTCACATAATATTCTTTATGTGATCATATAGGCAGGAAAAAATGCTAAAAGATAAATACATAATATAAAAGTAAAAATATATAGCCACATAATTGAGATAGCCACCCCAAGACAGAAGTTCTAAGTATTGCAATTACATCAGTGTGCACATTGTGGACTATCATTCTTACAACAGAAGGAAAGGTTTCAGACTATCAATGTGGAAATTCAGTTTGCATCCTTGCTTCAGTGTGCAGAAGCCTGGCAAAATCACAGCCCCAAACATGGTCAGTTCAACTGAAACTCATTTCTTTGGGAAAGCTGTAAAGAATCCATCACACCAAAGACCTGGTACATGCAGAAGCTGCAGCATCAGACAATGGTTTTGTGCAAAATGTGAACTCTGACAGCCCATAGAGTTTCATGGAGATCAGAAAGTCAGTGTTTCAGCTGCTCATGCTCACAGCCAGAGTTCACAGCCTTTGTCATGGCTGGATTCCAAAAATGAATAGAGTTTTCTAAAATAAATGTGATGATTAGAGTAATGAAATTATTTGCCTTCCTGGAATGCTGGAGTATTTTTTAAAAATCGTATTTCTCCCTAATGGCGTGTTTAAATTTGTGCCTTAGAATTTGCTGATGTACTTAGCTTAACGTCTGACTCATCTTTCTTGTAGAATCATAGAATGGCATAGATTGGAAGGGAATTTAAAGATCATGTGTTTCCAACCCCTCTGCCAATGCCTTTCACTACATCAGGTTTCTTAAAGCCCCATTCTAACTGGCCTTGATCACTTCCAGGGATGGGCCATCCACAACTGCTCTGGACAACCTGTTCCAGTGCCTCACCACTCTTCAGGAAAGAATTTCTTTCCTATGTGTAATCTAAACCTGCCCTCTTTCAGGGTAAAGCCATTCCTCCTTGTCCTATCACTACATGCCCTTGTGAAAAGTCCCTCTCCACCTCTCCTGTAGCCCCCCTTAGGTTCTGGAAGTCTGAAGTAAGTCTCCCTGGAGCCTTCTCTTCCCTGCTTTGAACAACCCAACCTCTCTCAGCCTGTCTTCATAGAAGAAGTGCTCCAGCCCTCTGATCACCTGTGTGTTCCTCCTTTGGACTCCCCCCAACATGTCCATGTTCTTCCTTTGGGTGCCCCAGCGTTGGATGCAGCACTACAAGTGGGGTCTAACAAAAGTGAAATAGAGGGACAGAATCCCCTCCCTCACCCTGCTGCCCACGCTGCTTTTGCTGAAGCTCAGGGCACATTTGGCTTTCTGGGCTGCAAGTGCCCATTGCCAGGTCACATTAGGCTTCTTGTCCATCAACACCTGCAAGTCTTTCTCCCCAGGGCTCCTCTGCCAAGGGGAGAATTTAATCCAGTCCATTCTCTGCCCATCCTGTACTTGTGCTTAGGATTACACTGACCCAGGTGCAGGACCTTGCACTTGGCCTTGTGGAACTTCATGCGGTTTGCACAGACCCACCCCTCAAGCCTGTGAAGGTCCCCCTGGGTATCATCCCTTCCCTCCAGCATATTGACCACACCACACAGTTTGGTGTTGGCAACCTTGCTGAGGTGCACTCGATGCTGCTGTCCATGTCACCAACATAGATGTGACACAGGGCCTGTCCCAGTTCCAACCCTTGGGAACATAACCCGTCTCAAGTGACCAATCACAATTCTTTGAGTGCCATCCAGCTAATTCCTTCTCCACCCAGTGGTCCATCCATCAAATCCACGTCTCTCCAGTTTGAAAGAAGGCTGTCATGCACTGCAATGTTAAATGCTTTGCACAATTCCAGGTAGATGATGCCAGTTGCCCTTTCCTTATCCACCAACGCTGTCATGCCATCATGGACCACTGAAACTGTCAGGCACCAGTCTTCCCTTAATGAAGAAAAATTAGTATTCCTGTGTTTTCTGTAAATACTGAGTATTTACACATTATCATGCTAAATGCTGTTTAGCATTAGGATGCATCTAAAGAAGCAATTCTGAAACTGATTTGTGCCCAGTGAAGGTCAGCTTAGAAACTATGTTTTTAAGACCTGTGGATTTCATGTATAACTGGACACACTAACACAGTGAAACTGTTCCACCAATATTAGTGGCATTTTTTAACAGGGGGAACTGAAACCAGTCTCTCTGGGGACTCTGGATGAGATTATTAATCTTCTGCAGTTTTCAGAAAAATATGGCAGTTGTCATCCATTGAGTGTCTGATTTTAAAAGTTTTATTCCTCTTGATTTTCTGATAGTTCTTCATGATGTGACTTCTGCTGTGTTTTGGGCATCAATTTTTCAAATGCCATTAGTGAAATGTTCCACCATATCCACCTGTTTTCTGATGCAAACAGGCTAACAGCCACAGAGTAATAATGGTTCCAGTAAAATCACATCTTGAGATTCAAAGTGCTGCATGTGATTAGAATGTGGTTGTAAATTCTAACTTGAGATGGTTTAAAAGAAAGAAAAAATAGCTTGGTGTATCCAAATTCTTTTATTTAGGCCGAAGAAAATAATTACAGTACTCAGTCTTTTGCAATGACTGGACTTAAAGTTGGAGCAAGAAATTATGTGAGTGCTGCCAGACTTTATCCTCTATCTCATTCTGTCCCCACTCAGATTCTTACACCCCATGACCACTGTCAGAATGAACCTCTTTCAATACAAAAGAAAACTTAATTAAAACTATTTTTTTAGGATGTGCTTAAAACAGCAATAGACATGAATGTATATAAGCTTTTTTAGTCTATGCATGAAACCTCAATTTAAATGTAAGGAGCCTTTCTTTTGTTTCTTACTTGCTTTTCTACTTTGAAAAAAATTATTATGGCTGTAAAATTAAATGCATCTGCAGACAGCTATCTTAATCAAGGCATTCAACTTCATATCTCGTTTTAGGCTAGGTACCTTAATGAGAATATTGTGGCTGTATTTTTATTTCAGATAATTGCATGTTGTCTGACTGCAATGTGACTTTGGAAAAAGCAAGGCCTAAAACAAAGA
Organism: Dicaeum eximium; assembly: GCA_013396995.1. NCBI lineage: Eukaryota > Metazoa > Chordata > Aves > Passeriformes > Dicaeidae > Dicaeum > Dicaeum eximium. The sequence continues at coordinate 622,590 of VWZP01007499.1, read as the reverse complement.
GTAGATTAAATTTTCAATGAAATCACAACAAAAGGTTGTTAACAAAAGGTGCCTTCAGGGTTCTTGGTTTCATAATGTATGTTTTGATACTTTAGCATCTTTTTCTTCTTTTAACACAAAAAAATCATGTTAGCAGTTAAGCCCTTACAAAACCAACTGCCAGTTAAATTTCAGACCATGCATATTTGAGCATGCTTTGTCTAGCAGGAAGTTATCCTGATGAGCAGAGTGGTTTTGTGATACTCACTCATCAAAGAGCTTCAATAAACTGTGTAAATAACAATACTTTTAATACAGTACTTGACATTTTTCCATCTTTTCAGATTCTTTATGTACTAAAATGATTGATCTACTCCTTCATTCAAAACCACCTTGACTCCAGTTTACTGCTGTTTGCTTTGTATCACTGATTGTGTTGGTGCATTGGTCAGCACAGTGCTGCTTCTCATGCAGACAAAGAGTAAATCTTTCTGGATTTCAGTGGAAAGGGCATCAGCCCTTGTTTGTGATGGCTGAGGGGTAAAGCAAAGCCAGTGAGAACAATTGGAAAACAATTTATTCAGCCTTGAGAAAGGTTCATATTTTTCAAAGCTTTGTTTCCTGCTTTTTGCTGTTGTACTCTTGTTTGCTGCTTCCCCATTTCTTTTTTACTCATCCTACCAGATTCTGCTACTTCTGCTATAGAAAAATTTGAATTTTATTTCATTTATTAAAGACCATCTTACAACTGAGAAGGTAAAGGGCAAGGGCCAAGAACTTATCAAATTATTACATTAAAATGAAGGAGGTTTTAATTTCAGTTTTGTGACTTTGGCAGTTTTAATTTATTCAATGCTATGCTTAAATAATAAAAAAGGGAAGGTATTTCTTATTTTAAAAATACTAGGTACAGCTTTGTCCCAGTTCTGAATAAACCTCTTTGAGATTGTGCTCCTTTGTTAGCTCCAGTGCAAGGTCCTTTTTCATGGTACTTTTCACTTAGATGGGTTGGTTTGAATTTTTATTCAAGACACCTCTTCTATGAAGTCAGGCTGAGAGAGCTGGAGTTGTTCAGCTTGAAGATGAGAGAGTTCCAGGGAGACCTTAGAGCAGCTTTGCAGTGACTAAAGGGGCGGACAAGAAAGATAGAGAGGGACTTTTTACAAAGAGGTGTCAAGATAGGATAAGGGGGAATGGCTTTAAATGAAAAGAGGATAGGTTTAGACCCGATGTAAGGGTAAGAAGTTCTTTCCTGTGATGGTGGTGGTGCACTGGAAGAGATTGTCCCAGAGCACCTGAGGGTGTCTTAGCCCTGGAAGTGTTCAAGGCCAGGTTGGACAGTGCTCTGAGTAACCTGGTATAGCAAAAAGTGCTGGCAGGGAAGCTGGAAGAAGATGACTTTTAAATTCCCTTTTAACCCAAACCATTCTGATTCTGGGATCTCTATTATAAACTGAAAGAATAGTTTTATAACTTTTAGAAAATGAATTTTGTATAAACAGACACCCATGACCATAATGAAAACAAACTGCTATTACAAATGCTCTTATGTGGGACCTCCATTGTGCCAGCATTGCACAGCCCAAAAAAAGTGAACTCTGCCCCAGGGAGGTTACTGTCTGGAATTCTAATTTTAGCAAGAAACATGGCACAGAAATGTGCTGAACCCCTCATCTGTAAACATGTGTTTGCCACTCACGGAAATGGTGTGCCATATGCCAATGGGGTCCAGTAAAAAATGGACCTCAGCATGTACTCAGCTTCCAGTTATTTGCATGCTTTGACCTGACCTCATGTATTGAAATATTCAAGGCCAATTGGTATAGCATAGAAAGCATAGGTCTTGGGAAGGAAATAGAGTGATGCATGTTTTCAATAACAGTAAACAAGTCGGAAATATCTTATTTGACTTTTAAATGACATACTGAGTTGAAAGGGATGGAATTTAAGTGGGAAACAATCAGTTTTAAATTGAATAAATTTGATCTGGAGGGTCTGGAGGAAGACAGCACTGGCAATGTAATTTTTAATGCATTTGTTCTCAGGATGAAACTTCTCTCAAAGATGAGTTCAGATTTCTTGTCTAAGTTTCTCTCCAGTATTCTGTCACATGAAGTTTAACATACTCATGTTTGTAAACATTATAAATAAAGTATAATATGAATATTAGTGTTTTCCAAGTATTCTTTCAATGTCTGATACAAGCTTGACCAAGCTGCATGAGCATATCTCTATTATAAGGCATTTTTTCTTTCAAAATGTGGTGCAACTGATTTTAATGTCTTAAGTACTAAGGATTTAAGACTGTCTGTAGCTAGCAGGTTGATCACAGAATCATTTAGATTGGAAAGGACCTTTAAGTCCAACTGTTAACCCAACACTACCATGTTCACCACTACACCTTGTCCCTAAGTGCCATATCTACATGTCTTTTAAATACCTCCAAGCACTTCCCTGGGCAGCTGGTTCCAGTGCTTGACAACCCTTTCAGTGAGGCAATTTATCCTAACAGCCAATCTAAACCTCTCCTGGCACGACTTGATGTTCTTTCATCTCCTGTCACTTCTTGCTGGTTACAAGACACTGACCCCACCTGTCCCAGCCTCCTGTCAGGCAGTTGTGGAGAGCAGTAAGGTCTCCCCTGAGCCTCCTTTTCTTCAGGCTAAACAGCCACAGCTCCCTCAGCCATTCCATATACTTGTGATATGGACTGGACTTGTGCTCCAGACCCTTCATAGGTTTTGTTGCCCTTCTTTGAATATGCATGCTCCAGCACCTCAAGGTTAATCTGGAATCAGGGCAGTGCTTATGGAGATATTAAGGATTGTTTCCTCAGGGTGGCTTACTCGAAATTTTAGCTGATATACTGTAATTATATTTACCTTTAATAATTTTAACAGGAAAAGTTTTGGTTCATAGTAGAATAATTTGCAAGGTACAACATTATCTTAGTTTTAATTAAGATGTTTTAAAAACACACATTTTTTTAATTAAGATGTTTTAAAAACACACTCTTGTGTGCATCTGAACTGATAAAATATCTGAATCCAAAAGTTTTATTTTTATGGAATGCAAAGAATTTATACTTTCTCCCAAAGCTAATTAACAAGGTGCAAGCACAGACAAAAGCATCTGGTATGTGGTAATTGTATTTCAAGAACGATTGTTCTATGTTTCAGAAAGGTCTTTAGAAAGAACTTAGAATTAAGCTTCTGTTTAAAGTGTTGTTCAGCAAAGTTTGTCAACCTATTGTATGATTTCCAGCTCTTCATACCTGAAACATTTCTATAAAACCACATACTGATGTCCTCAGTTAGGAGCACCACTTTCTTTTTGTGCCATAAGATCTTTCAATGACTACAATATGTTGGCTGGTTTCAAAAAGCATACACTGTCTTTTAATCTATACACAACCTCAATTAGTGTTCAGGTCAGTAAGTGGGAAGACATTTATAGAATCAATCATTCTGGGTTAAGGAGTACACATACTGCAAGTGTACTAATGGAATGGAAATAATGCCTGGAACATCTCCAGAACAGTCACAGTCTCAATGGGGCAATTAAATATGTATGAAGAATGTTTGCAATGAAGTTCAAACACATCAGCCTGAGGCTTATTTTTTTGGTTTAATTTATTCTCTGCCTTTCTGTGTACTGCTGCTTGATGATTCAAAAACACTTCTGCACAGTGCCTTCTGCATCATCTATGTGTACACTGACTGACAGATACAGTGACAGTTGCTATTTTTAATCACTATCTCAGGAACAAGGAGTAGACTCTACAGTAGAAAAGAGCAGGTTAGTATTGAGGTTAACAGTTTTTATTCATTAATGATTTTGACATAATTCACAGTATGGAAAATAGTCTTCAGATTTAATTCAGGCAGTGTTTGAATAGTTAGCAAAACTTCTTAGTCTGAATATACCCTGTATTTCATATCTTCATGTTGCTGCTTTTTTCCTTCAAGAAAGAGATGCTTGTCCTGCAGTTAGAGACTGCTTTTTTTATGTCATTGTGAATGCCAGCACTCCTTAAAAAGTTAGTGGCTCTATTTCCTGGTAATTATTGTTCTTCGCAAAATGTGTGAAAGGAGGTGGTATTTGCAGCTTTTTCTGCTGTTTTCAGTCATAAATAAAGCCGAACTATCTGGGGCTTTGTAAAGCATGTTTGTTTCCTGTGATGGGTCCAAGTTCTGTGATTTGTGACTGATCAGAGAGCACCAGTGTTTTAGCTGGTTCATCTGTTATCAATTCATGCGCTATGAGTGAGCGCAACTGTCATGTAACCAACCTTAGAGCTATTGGCAAAGCAACTGAGCAAAGAGAGCCTTTTAAAAGGATTACTGGTAATGTAATTACTCGTGGAAGATGTATGGATATCTCCCGAATGAAAACACCAGCATCTTAGTATGTTCCTTAAGCAATACCATTAGTGGAATGAGAGCTTGTGTTCCAGTAATTGCATACTCTGCCGGTGGATAATGGCACCGTGAAGCAAAGGCATTTGTGTGAAGTAAACACTGAACTAAAGCCAGATGTGTGCTTTTGTTTCTTTATATAGTTTCAAGATTGTTATTGAAGCAAAATTTACTTTCTAGTGACACTAGCCTTATTTTATTTAATGCAATGTGGGTTTGAGGCCTCAGAACTTCCAGTAGATTCTCTTTAGGTCTTTTATATCTATAGTCAATCTGTAACTGCTAATAATATCAATAATTTTAATGAAAGTAATATGCTGGTAATATGACCCCTATCACCAGAGAGATCAGCAGTACTTCATATCATTTAATTTTATAAAGAAGCAGAATTTATTTAGGACCTGCATAGAATAAGCAATCTTGGTGAAGTTGCAAAATTAAGAAAATCTTTGTGCTTCTGAGCAGTTGATGGTGATGGCTTTTGATATTGACTTTAACCATCAAGATGATTGACTTTACTTAGTGGAAAGGTACATTCCCAAGTGTTTAAATAAGCACCTGACCTTCATCTTTTGAAAATCAATGACAAAAGTCCAGTAGTCATCTCAATGAAATTTTAATCCTCTTTTAGATACTGAGAGATTTTTTTTTTCCAGTTAGGAGTAGGGGATGTTTTTCCTTGAAGTGGTTAATAAGCTCCATGGCATCCATTAAAATAGATTACTGAAGCATACCATGACAGCTGTCCTGTTTGATTTGTTTAGTCTTAAACCCTTTTCTCAACTTTGAAATTACTTCCCTCTTAGAACTTCTATATTTCTTTCTTCACAGTGTTGGTTCATTTTGCCTCTCAATGGAAGAACAGACTAATAAAGAAAGCTGACACTAATATCTAGGTGTATGTAGTCAGAAAGTGATGCATAGAAAAAATATTTTACTCTTCCAGGAAAATCAGTCATAGCCAAAATATTCATACCTTACCCATCTGAATTGGCTATCCTATAATTTTAGTTTAAGCATCCAAATATAAAAAAAAAATTATCTTGACTTTGACCTACATCATATTTGTGGGGCTTGCAGTATTCCAGATAATCAGGCCATTTAAATATAATTCCCTGGCTATGGATTTAGGATCCTAACTTCAGCCACAAACTAAAGTTTTATCATAAGGTCTTCCTATGGACCTTGTGAAAATTGTAACTATCCATCAATCTTGTCAAGCCATCTTATTATGCTCTTTTTTGTGTTTTTGATCTGTTTGGAAATAGAAACAGGTTGAAAAAATTAGGAGAGAGGAATCACTACTTTGTAATGCCATTATTCATTTTACCTACTCAATTTTATAATTTTCGTTTTGAAGATCATTCATGCTATATGGATACCTGCAGTGATGTGACTTTCTGTGATTGAGGTAATTTCCAGTACAAGGACAAAACCAGAGCTCCTTGAACTGAGAGAGGAAGGACTCAACTTTCGTGTCTCTCCCTGCATAAGCAGAAAGAGGAAAAAAGATATTATTATCCCATTTTGCCATCTAAGGTCTGGGCTTTGGATTGTTTCAGGAACCTTTTGGCCTAGTGACACAGCTGTGCTCATTAGGACACTGGCAATTAGGGCTCAGTTTTATAATTTTCTTTGCAACATGAACAAACTGAATGAGCATTAATCAGACCCTAATTGGCAGCACGTGTGAGTATATTCTAAAACAATCCAAAATCAAAGAAGCATTTTAATTTGCTACCTAATATTAAGTTTTTCAGTATAAATGAAAGGAAACTAAACAATCACTAGCAGGCCTTGGGTTGCAAAAAGAATGGGCTTTAAAAATCACTGCAAAGTGTAATAATGTAAGTAGAAAGCTCTTGGAGATGTTTTTAAACAATTCCTTTTTAGAGAGCACCTAGGTCAGACCTATTTGGAATGGAATCGATGGCAAGGTCCAAGGTGTCAACACAGCAGGCACACATACCAGCAGCATAGTATGTTAAGCAGGAGCTAAGATTTTAATCAGCTTTCACAGGCATTAAGATACTAGTTTGTTCCAAACTTCTTGACTTTGTGAGCTGTTCTGAACGTTATCATCTTTCTGAAAGAGATTTGAGGATACTTTTACACATGGTCAGTCCAGCTGGGAAATAGTCTTAATTCTTCACATTGAATTATGAAAACCTCTTTTTTGGTTTGTTTGTTGTTTGGTTTTTGTTTTGTTTTTTTTTTCCCTTAAGAAAGAGATGATCTATATACTCTCTTTGAATTATGCCATGTAACCAAAACCCTTCGTATGTTCAGTTATTCTTACTCTAGTAAAACAATAGAAGTTTGCTAGTGTCATTCATTACACATATCCCATCCTTTAAATAAATTTGATGCAAATGTGATTACAGAAATCTAAATAGAATTAAATACATGTTTTCCCAGCATTTAGATTTATGCAAATTCAAGGAAAGTGTCATTTGATTGACAGAGAAATTGGTAACATCATTAGTGTCTGGAAGTATTGTTAAAATTTATTCTAGCAGCATATTCTCAAGAACTTGTGGGCTATAGAATATTGTGAATGAAATAAAGGGTATCTTGCTTAGCAGGCAGGCAGCTTCAGATAAGTTGTTGTGGCATTCTGCAATTACTGTTCATAAGACAACTGGTCATCACCCCAGTCCTGTATAACCCATATCTGAAGCCACCTTTGAATGCAGAATGAAATGCCTATATTAGCAATCATAGGTTATAGCATTTATGAACACCTATCAAACTAAAAAAACCCCAGCTGATCTAGTATCACATTTAACAATATTTGGGGAGTTTTAAACGTAAAGTCTATTCCTCCCCACATAAATATCAGAATACTCTCACTGTGTACTGAAAACCTGCTTTAACTTAGTGAAGGTGGCCACTGCCTCAGATGAAATAGATTTCTTTTTTTTTTTTTTAGTAGACATTGATGGGGTTATCAACTCAGAAATGTCTGTGATAGATTGCCAGTAATGGATGGAAAGGCCCAGGGATGATTGTAAGTCGCATTCATCTTCCACAGCCTCTTAGCTAGAGATGACAGTTATTTTCAGGGCTCCCAGGAAGAACATAAAGCCAAAAACCTCATTGAAGAACTGGTCAAATTAATTTATTATCAACACTGTAAAATGACTGAATACCTAGGAGAGAACTGAAGATAATACTAACAAAGTTAATCCAAATGACTAAATGAAGCTTTCTGAGATGCTATATCTAGTCCCCAAAGCTGTCTTCCCTCTTAGAACCTTTGTGAAATGGATGCAGTTATTTGCAATACAAAAGTCTAAAATTGTGGCTGATTCTAGTCTCTTCAGTGGTTGATCAAAGAAGCCAAGTGCATCCATTTATTCCAAATTTTGATTTGTTTCAAAGTCTCATCAACAAGACAAAGGTTCCCTGTTTAGAGAGAAAGTGAGACACTGCAAAATATAGCCCTTCCAAAAGTATTCCTCTAGCTTCTCACTGTTGGTGCTTCCTGGAGATTGATTGAGCAATCATATAAGTGGTGGGGTGGCAGCCTGCAGGCATTTATGCTTGTCAAACACGTGTTGAAGTATTTTACAGGAAGAAAAGGATCATAGAGCTGTAAAACTAGAGGGGACACAATCAGTGAGGAGTGAAAGTGTGTAAGAGAATATTAAACATGGAATATGTGTTTAACAAAATTTGGTCAGCACAATCTCTATTAAACTTGGGGTCTCTTTAGCAGCACCTAAACTATTTTGAGCACAGTACAATCATGCCAGCAAAGCAAAATCTGATGTACTATTTGGGTCTCTGGAGTTAAACTGGGTGGATATCTAATCTCACCTAGATGTGGCCCCTTGTCCAGACAGCTCATCTATTCCTTGGGCAAGATAAAAGGCCCATCCCCAGCTTGTCACCTGGATCTGGTGGAATAATTACCTTGTTGGATAGGATAAGAGCTGTGATTAATCACTTACTTTTTAAGTCTTTCTAAAAGATGGTTATAACCCTAAAGGAGATCCATGAGAGAAAACTGTGGGAGAAGAAACAAATGCCTCTGATTATACCCCAGAAAAAGATGAAAACTGATGGCTTTTAGCACTCCCTGTCAATCCTGACTGCCTCTGCAGTCTCATTCAGCAGTCCAGTACTATTGCCCTACCTTAAATCCTGCTGAGGTTTACATTAGTCCCAGATCAACAAAATACCATCAGATCTTAGGGCCAAAGAGGCTCTATTACAAGTCACAAACCACATGGAAATCCATTTAGACCTAAGTCAGGTCAAGTGGACAGGTAAGGAGGAAGAAATGGGTCTAAAATTGAAAGAGTACTAACTGCCAGGAGGGAATGTCAGCTAAAAGCAAATTTTTTTTTTCCAACATAAAATTATGTGACTGACGTGGTAAATTCTGAGCACCTTAACATTAAGTCTAACTTGTTAGGATGTTAGAAGTTGAAGAGACCAAGGCTGGAAGGTAAAGGATGAGAAATTATTTCTGGAGGAAAGGGATCTTTTTGCTTACACTTTTTTGGGAATCCTGCAATAAAGCTTTTGATTGCTGTATTTTAAGAGAACCAAAGCATTCAAATAAGCATGATTATTGGTTAAACTTTCATTGATAAATGTTTCTCATCCATGGGAAGGAAATTTTGATCAGAAGTAGTGAGACCCCAGTCTCCTCAGAGTAGCCAGTAGCATGATGATCCAATCCACAGGGGTGATCGCTGATCTGAGCCCTTGCACTTCTCTTTGCAGGGCAGGTATGGGACAAGCTTTAGCCTAGGTTTTACTGCACCTTTTTCTGAGTTCGCTGAATATTGCTATTTCTTTCAGGATCTATCTGGTTTCTGTTTACTGGAACAATTTGGAAAAGTGCAGATTAGTCTCAGGATAGAACACAGGATTTTTTCTGAAATACTGAAAAGTTTCTGTTTGAGGGCGATAACTATTTCCTGGAAAACTCAAACTTTACCCAGTACATATCTGGGCATCTTAGTGAATTTAGCCATAATAATTCCCAAGTTCTCTTGTGCACCTTCTTCTTGGAAATTTCTAATGTTTATCTTCCACTGAAAAAGTGACAATATTCATATTGTCACAGAGCTGAGCATATAATTATTGGAACAGCACTGGCTGTCAGGATGTATTTTGGTGAGTCTCGTTACTAACTTCTTTTTGTTCAATCTTATTTCTAGTCCCATTCTACTGTTAGAAATATTAACTTCCCAGGAAGTCAAAATTACTGTAATTTGCATGTGACTTTTCTTTGTTTTTTTAAGAAGACGTGTCAGCCTTATACTGGAACTGGCTCAACCTGTGAAAAATAAGGCATATGAGCTTTACTTTCCAGACAACTTTTGTTGTTGGTATCAATTCTCCTGTCATCCTATCATTCACTTTCTTGGAAGAGGTTGGCTCCATGTTCTTGCTTACCTCCCCAGAGGCATTTGGTGGGGGGCAGCTCTTAGTTTCTCCCATCCCCCAGGCTCTCTTTGTGGAACAAGTACTTCAGCCCCTAACCAGTAAAGCTTTAAAATACTCCACTTAAAGTAAAAAACACCACTTCAGTTTATTGCTGCTTTTTATGTATGGTTGGCCAAAAACTGGATGTGATATTATGGATATGAGCAAAGTAATGTCCCTTGATCTTCTGGTTGTGCCTCTGTTATTGCAGCCCTGGACACTGTTGGAACTTCTTTACTGCCAGCAGACATGCCTGGCATGCACTCAGCTTGCTGTCTACTAATGCCCTATTCTCACTGAAATATGAGTCTAGAATACCCTGAAGGAAACATTCAGGGTGTTGTTTATGTAGTAAAACATTGATCAGGTTTAAAGTTCCATTAACGATGATATAAGCTGTGAACACAAACAATGCTAGTAAATTCAGCAACTGAGAAGTAATTATTTATTAATGAAATAATTGGTTCTTTAATTAATTAATTTTTACCACTTTTCTTAGATGTTTTCAATTGCGTATTCTGAAAATCAATCAATTTGTCTTAAATCAATCATCTAGAAATCCAAATAATGCAGATCACAGACAGGATTGAAAATGTGGTGTTCAATCCACACTTACACTCTTGCTTGTTTCTAAAACTAGAATTTAATAATTTGTCTCAATTCAGGAAAATCAAGGAGGTGTTGAGATATACTTTTAGCTCCTGCTCTACGTCTGAAAAGCTTAATTTTAGGCTTTTAAAATAGCATTTCAATTACCATCTAAATGCATTTGAAATATTTCCTTCTAAATGTTAAAACATATATCTTTTCCATTTCAAAAGTTTTTTCATTTTCTACATTGCAATGAATTTAAGACTTTACTGAGTATTTAAGGATAACTGAGAAATGGAAGCCAATAATATTTTCTTCTCATAACCAGTTTCTAGCAGTTGCTGAGGATGCTGGAAACATGAAAGCCAAAGTCCCTGTTTTGTATGTTTTGGCACATTTTGGTATATATCCCATGTCTTGGCACTGTGATGAACAGCCTTTACCTCACTCTTACCAGGGACTGGGAATAACTAAGCACTAAGACACATGGGTGTAGGAAATCTGTGTCCTGAGAATTGTTGACTCATGTCATGACTAATTTCATGTCATGACTAATGTTGACTCATGTATTCTAATCTCCAGCTAGAGAGTCTGAACAAACAGTGCCCTGTAGCATGTGAAAATCTTCTTGTTATTGCATCCAGCTGGTCTCATTAACACTAATATTCAAATAGCTGGTCTGACTTACTCAGAACAGGTAATGGCCTCTGCACTGTTTGTATCATCTTGTGTAACTGAGATGCTGCCCTGGATCCTCAACCACAATGAGGTGCAGGAGTTGTGCCCAGTTCTGACACAGCCTCCCTCACATTACAGAAGTCATCCCTTTCACAGGTAAATTTTGCATATTGATGAACTGCCCTTGTCTGAATATAAACCATTTTTGCTGAAAAATTGCCAGGTAGGTCTATCCTAAGGCATATTTGATGCTCTGAAAATATTCTTTAAAATCTTTTTTCTGTTGTTTTGTGAGCAGCTGTCTTCCACTGCCATTCCATTGATAAAATAAGTGATGTATCCATTCGAAAGGAAAACAGAAAAATGGCTTCTCTTTACCTTATATAGAATTGTGTTTGGTTTTCTGTTTTGGTTCGGGTTTTTTTCCAAATGCTTTCTACTGGAGTTAAGCAATTAACTTCTAACTTTGGAAGTTGAACATGGAGTTCCTTGAATGTGATTCATGTGAGTTTTATACTACCTTGCATATGATAAGTGGTGATTGAAAATATTTTTTACAAGTGAGACCATGAACTTTCATAAACTGTTTTTGGTTTTCTCTGTCACAGATAGGAAATGGCATTTGAAATGGAAAGCTTATGGTGATGAGTTTAATTTAAATGAGCTGCTGTTTGAAATTGATAACACTTTCATTTTAGTAAATTAACGGTGTGGCAAAAGGAAACTCAAAGATGCTTCTACCTGTAATAAAAAATGATGCTTGCTAGAATTCTGGTATTGCACCATGTGATTACATTACCTAATCTTATTAATTTTATTACATGAAACATAGCAAAATGTTTCCTTTATATATTAACATAAATGTAATTTCAGGCTTTATACAAATCTTTGTGCAAAAATCCCAAATAGCTCTGGAATTATATTGATACACTCTAATAAAATCAAAACTGTTACAGTCAAAAGATGGTTGTAAAGCAAGGTTTGTGGGAAAGGTTTTTGGGGTTAGGTTAGCTCTAGGAACATCTGGGGCTGAAAAAGGCAAGACAGGGTGATCCTAGCAAGGCCCCAGGCTTGTTGTTTTTCCTCTTTTCTAATCTGGAAAACCCATAGGATTTGTTTACTGTTAGGGCTTAAACTGGGAGTTAGGGTTTAGTGTTCAGTTTAGGGTTAGGATTGAGACAGTCAAAGAGCCAGGAGCTCCAGGAGCACTGGGGCTGGAAAAGCCATGCCAGCACGATCCCAGCAAGGCCCCAGCCTTGCTGCTCCTACATTTTTCTGATCTGGAAAACCCGTAGTATTAGTAAGTGAATATATCAAAAAGCACAAAAACTACTCAAATTTTGCCATCTCAGAGCATCTTTTATACTCTGCAGTGTCCAATTACTTCAGCTCACCAATCAGAATGATAAGAAGCTTTGTTTAGAAGACTTAACTGGGAACATCAATAGTTATGAGTCATACATGATACAGGGAGTGTTTCAGAACAGGTATTTCAGAACTGGTAGTTACTGGCAAATGCTGAATTACTTACACATTACTTTCAACAGGACAGAAGTCAGGCATACAGTATTGTGGTGACAAGGACATTAAAAATAATGTGATTCAACGTTTGAATTATAAATCATTTTCTTCTAATTGATATTTAACGTCAGATAATTAAGTCTCATTGATGGTAATCTGCATTAATGTAATTTCTCCCACTTATTCATGCCTGTAGAGCATGCCATGAGGAGTGTGGTGCTCTGAAATCTGACAGTAGTATTGCTTCTTATCTCTGCCACATACTTGTCTCCATCAGGATCAAACATCCTATTTTAACAAATGACATCCAATATAATTAACTCCAAATATTCCCAGATTTCTAGGGTCTGTATGTGTTACCAATTCACTTCAGTAGCACATTTCTGGGGTGGACCTGCCAGTTCTCTCTCCATCTGCCCTTTGGTTAATGGGGTGCACAAGTGGGGTATCTTCTGGGTACATCTGAAGTGGACACAGCTTTCTGGGGTCTCACCTGGTGTGCTAAAGTTATGGATGCATGCTCAGGTCAGTCCACACTACACAAACACTGTGATATGGGATCCTCAGCACCAACTGTGTCACTCTGTGGCACTGCAGTAGCTGCTGATAAACACAGAAATCTGATAAACACAGAGAGGCCCTGCTCTCTCTTCTTGCAGAGAGCTGTCCCATGGGGGCAGAAGAGCAATGGCCAGCTGGAGGAATGAAGTTATGCTGCTCCAGGGAACACAGATGCTTTTCATCACCAGAGCATCTGTCCCTTATATTTGCTTAATTACAGAAGTGGTTCTGACACCAAGCAACAGGCAGACTAAATATTTTATTTTGAATGAGCTTAGAGTTGCTATTTTTGACAGATTAAATAACAGAGCCCTTCTTAATTAAAACAAGTGAAATAAAACGTGTTGGCATTTGTATATGAACATCTGCAGTAGCATTGTTCTTTATAGTTATTGTACACTGTGCGACTGTATATTTGGCCAGTGCTTATTCTGAGATTAAAAATTATGTAGAGTATTTGACTCAATGGATGATCTTTCTTTCCTGAGGACTGGAAAGCCTTTTTAAATATGAAGAGCAATAAAATGTCTTGTTCCCTTTCTGTATCTGTTTTCTCAAGATATTTGCAACTATTTGGGTACATTCATGAGAAGCTGCCAAGGCAACCAGAGCCAGTGCAGGTGCATTCCACAGCAGAGTGAGAGATTGTGACATATCCATCAGGGGAGTGGTTTCTGGGAAGTGCAGAGACCTGCCAGGAATTGGCAGGGTGTTGTGGGTGGGACAGCAGTAGTGGCAGACACCCCACTCCCACAAAGGGCAGCCCTAAGGAGTGTGACTGACCATTTTCTTTAATGTGTTCCATCCCAAATGAACATTGTATTAAGCAATACTTGGAATCCTTGTTAACAGTGTTTAATGATTTACAAATGACCTAGCTTAGTGACAATTATGTGTGAAATTAAGATGAAAAGTTCTCAAAACACCGAGTCATACAAATCTAAGAGCTACTTTTGACTAGGCACAGGTAGGTTTTTTTTCTGGAAAAGGTGTAGTTAAAGGGCAAGGTAATGTTTTTTTTGCCTCTTGAAAAAGACAAAATGAAAATAAGGAAAATAACTAAAGCTTTTCTTTCATCTCTTCAGTTGGTCTTAACAGAACTCTTACTATCTGATCATCAAAGCTGTAGCATCGCAAAAGATTTAGCAGAGGGTCATGTAAGAGAAGAAACTTCTGAATATCTCTATAAATGAGCAGCTCAAAGTCACAAGTAAAGTGAAGGTAGTGTTGTGCAAAGAATCATGTTTAACCTTTGAATGAAAAACTTCATTTCCTTTATGTTACAGTTTGAGAAATTAAGTTCCATCACAGACCAGAATCCATTTTTGATAGACTTTGCTGATTTAGACATTAGGAATCATGAGACTCAGATTGGAAACAGTTCCTGTTACCAACATTACATGTTTTGTGAACATGTATACATTTATCAGCTTGTCTTTCATCTTTCCAGGGAAAAATTCTGGATTGTTCAGTTTTTCACTCAGTATAGACAAATAACAGACTGGTTCCTGAAGGTGTGGCTGGAGTCAAAGACACTTCTGGTGTAGGTTTGGAGGGGGACACGCTATGAATGGTTTTGTGGTACTGCCTTGGGGCTGCAAGAGAACGAGTTGTGGCCTCGGGCTCTGCTTCAGAAGTCCTGATGAGGGAGGTAGGACATGCTAAACAGCAGAAGAGAGTGTCTCCAAGCATCCAAGACATAAGATCACAGCAGTTCATTGTGTTTTCCCTCTACAAGGTTTAGGTTGTTTTATTTTTTGAGAGGTTTCTGGCAGTAAAAGTTCTTCTCTTTCAGCCTCCCACTTTTTATCCCCCCCTCCCCCCAGTTCAGTGTAGCACTTTGGATTTTAAATAATTGCTGGCAGTGATAAGCACAGTAGTGATTTTTGTGGACCTACCTAATAATTTTAACTATTCAATATGCTATTGGTCTGGACAGTGTTTATTTGCACTCTTAAAGAGTATTCAGTATGTTGTTAAACGTGTGTTGTTGCACCTGAATGAGTGTCCAGGGCACATAATCATTAAATAGAGCAAGTTAGAATTAGAAGTGAAATATAAAAGTGTATTTCCTTTGTGAACCAGAGACAGAAACTGCATTTCTTAATGCCTGGTACAGAGAAGAGTCAGTCCTCTCTTGCCCTTCACCTTGTAGCCTTTCCCCTTCTGTAATGAGGAGAGGTCTTGCCAGCAGTGCAGTGAATAGTTTGACGGTGTAGTTCTTTCTCAATAATGTGCATTGCAGAATAAAGGGCAGACTATACTGGGCTAGATATAGCAGGACAGCTCACACTGGTTTATCCAATACAACTTATGTCAAATCAAATGAAATCCTCATCTTTTTTCTTAATCTCCAGGACACTGTACTTTCACAGGAAGCGAACTCTAACCCAAACTCAGTTTATTATAACTCCAAAAGCATGTATTGAATATCTTGCTGTGTTCCAGTATCATAGGTCAAAAATACAACTGAGTACTAATTATGCTGTTTAATGCAACCATTTTGAAAGTCTATTTCTAACCTTCATTGTTGGTCTCACATTTTCTTATTCTATTAGCAGCCCATTTTCTGCTCCCTTCCCTCCGTATTTGACATTTCAGAATGAATAACAAAGCAGTTTTCTAAGTGCATATGCATTTCCTCAAGGAAATCAGGACTTGAGCACACACAGCGGTCTTTGCATGCATGCCAACAAAGCATGAATAAAAATATGCCTGCCTTTGCTTGCTTACATGCCAAAGTCTGACCTTCCATGCTTTGAACTCTTGCTCCAAAATGCAAATGCATAATTCAAGAGGACTGAAGCAGAATAGTCTTGAGCATAACTTCCGGGTATATGCTTCCTATAGCAAAATACTCAGATTTGAATTATGGTTTTGAACTTCCTCTGCCCCAGGGGAGGTGGTTCCACATAAAGAGGTTAAGGAAAATCAGGGTGCCTAGTGGCTGGGGGAGTCTGTCTTAGCCAGCAGACAAGTGCTGAGGATTGCTTTCTTTCTGAGAACCTTTCAGGTAAAGTAAGAATATTAACCATGAGAATTTCAGATATGAAGGTGAAATAAGTGGGAAAAAACACCTTTGTGTGTCTCAAGAGACTATAGGGAAGAGAGAGAATTGTCTTTCCAAAGTAAACTGTTTTGTGTTTGGCCAAAGTGGAGCGTGTAGAAAAGTCAGTCAGGTTCATGTGCTGACAGTTGAGATGGTAGCTAAGCAAATGTTTTGGGATAAGAAGGCTTGACTATTGCTTAGATCTAAGTACATCTAATATGCCTCATTTGTTGTTTTTTCTTGCCTAGGTGCTAAT
This sequence comes from Dicaeum eximium, assembly GCA_013396995.1. Taxonomy (NCBI): domain Eukaryota; kingdom Metazoa; phylum Chordata; class Aves; order Passeriformes; family Dicaeidae; genus Dicaeum; species Dicaeum eximium. The sequence goes on along the minus strand of VWZP01007499.1, from coordinate 606,092 downwards.
AATTCTTTCAAGGGAAATTATTAGGGTGTTGCATGTTAACTGAGTTAATTTATTAACAAAAATAGATGTTCCAAGGGAAAGGTGGTAGCAATCAAGTAATTTTGTGTCTCACTACATTTTAAAGACGTGCAGCCTATCATGTCACAGAAGAATGATGTTTAGAAGTCCAAATGTATTATACTATTGCCTATGTGCGTATTTGTTTTCCCTTCCTCACAGATACAGACAAGGCTGCTGTATAAAAAGAAATGCATACAGACTGGTAGCCTGTGACTCCTGGTGTACAGATATTTTTTTTTCCCTCTGCTGAGTATTGGTCCTGTTCGGAAGTGTCATGGGAAATATTCTTCACTTTATTTTACAACCCTCGGTAGCTGAAGGAAATGAGATATTATTGCTGTAGAAAAAAAAAATCCTGCTACAATTATTGAGGCATGAGCATGCATTCAGATTTTGATATGCTGCTATTACAGCCCAGATTTCCTGACAGCTATGGCTACTGGAAGAAGCCTTGCTCACCCTTAAATTAGCAGCTAAATTTTCCAGCTTCCACAGAAACAGAAATTCAATCAGTCACTGCTGCCAACTCTGTAATATATTACCAAAGTGCTGCTGGAAATGATGCAGAGGTATTTTGCAGGGATAGCTTAGAAAGATATTTTCTTAAATACTGCGTTTCAGAATTGTATGAATTAGTCAAATATATCTTCTGGAATTCTTGTAGCATTTATACAGAGGCTTTAATAACTTTGTGATTCACTCTTCACTGACTCCTCAGAAAAGTAATAAAATTGTTGAAAACTTTTACAAAGGACATCTTCGAAAACACAAAGCAAAATCTTTCTACGATCTCCTAAATCTACTAAAAATTAATGTTGTGCATTGAATTTTTTTTTTTTGAGACATGTTTCTGTTTAAAAATTAGACTTCACAGTTAGTGTCTTATAGCTCCTACAGCTTAGAAAAGATTTTCAAAGGTTCTAATAACTTTGGTGCCTTAGACCAAGGTGTAGGTTTGGAGGGGACATCAGCTCCATCCTTTTGACACCTTCCCTTCAGATACTGACAGAGATTGATAAGGTCATCTCTTAGATGTGAACGTAGCAATAAGGGCAGCTGAGCAGTGACAGGCTTTTCAGATGAGTGAGGGTAGATGGAAGTTTGCCTTTAATAAAAGAATAATATTCTCTCAATTAGGAGAATGATTTGAATTTGGCCTAGATCATGCAGGCCTTGGTACATTTTACTTCTCTCTTATTTTACTTAACTGGTTTTCATCTTCAGTGAAAACTACAGAATGAAGAACCAGAGTGATATACTCCAGCTGATTTTGCAACATGCTTAGTACTAGCTACTAAATCTATTTTCACTAAGGATACACTGATTGCTTTCTTTCTTTTAAATTAAAAGATTTGTTTGTTCATTTAATTTTCTTTAGTTGTTTTCTTTAGTGGAGAAGTACTTACGAAATACTAGTTGACCGTTAGGAGACAGATAAAATAGAATGATGCATCTTCATTGCTATTGTATTCTCTCTGAACTATTTTTTCTTCTTCCTTCCAGGACGGTTCTGTTTACTCTGACCTCTGTAGTTGTGCTTGTCATCACTACGGACTGGATCAGCTGGGACAAGCTGAATCGTGGATTTCTGCCAAGTGATGAGGTCTCAAGAGCCTTCTTGGCTTCTTTCATCTTGGTGTTTGACCTTCTTATTGTCATGCAGGTACTCTCCTAATGTTCCACTCAGGCTGTTGAGGCTGACTAGTCACTCTAGAGCAAATTTCCTCTAGAGCAAATGGTGTTTAGCTAAGGCTACGAAAAAGTAAACAAATGTTTAGTTTGCAATCACTATTAGGAAGGGCATTTTATAACATCTTTCTCAGTAACTTTGCAAAAAAGGCCTCTGGCCTTTTATTGTGAAAATATCGCTGTTTTCTCTTCTTAGAGTGCGAGGTAAGAACTGCATGACCTTCCAAATTAGAAAGTGTTTTCTGCAAAAATTACATCAGGATAAGAAACAGAAGTTGGTTATTTTGTAAATTCAAATCTTCTCTTAGGAAGATGAGATAAATTCAGACAAACAAGAAAGAAATACTTCCATATTTCAAGCATTTGCAATATTAGGTATACACATACTAAGATACTTTCATAGATGAAAATCAGTATTTGCTATTAAGATTCAGCTTTCCACTTTTACGTGATTTTTTTTTTTACTTGATGACAAGTCCTTGTAGTGTAATGCCTTCTGCCTGAAAGTTTAACTGGGGAGATGATTCATTGTAGTCTGCCTGATGTCTGCTCCTTTGAATCTAGCTGCTAAGATAGGAATCTGGGTCATAAAATGTGGCCAAAAACCTTCTTCACATGATGCTGTGCTCTCCCCTTTGCATGTGTATGTGGTTTGAGCCTTGTGAATGATTCACCCAAAGCTCTGTGAAAAATTAAGTAATTTGGGCTGAGGGAACGAAGAGGAGCTTCGAAGGCCCATGACTTTGCTCTTAGACATTTTAGACTGTTGAACTGAAGGTCAGCAAAGAACATGGGAAGAGCCAATGGGTCCATCCTCTCCAATATATTACTAACTCTGCCAGCAGAGAGCATTTCTGAGACACTCAGTTCTCTTTAAAAAGCTATCTATTACTTGAGTAATTATCATAGATGTGACACTGATGGCACTCAGATTTTATCACTGCTGTACTAGGACTTGAAAGGTGCATAGAATCCTGTAGTTCAGTTTTAGTTTCCAATGTCCACCATTGTTCAGTGCTCACTGTGGTTCATGGTTAGAATTGGGAGGATAAGAAAGGAAATACTGTTTTTCTCATAATACTGCATTTCTCGTAAGATTTCTGGTGCTTTGTTTTCTCTACCTTTGAATTTTACATTTTGTTTGAGTTTCAAAAAGATTCAAGAGAATGTATAATAAATGATTGTACTTTACAGAGCTGTAATGAAAGTATGAATGAAAATGCAGGATGTATTAAGCTATACTGAATTTGAAATTGCATGCAGGGTAGAAAAACAGAGCTGTCTTCATATAAAATAAATATTAAACCATCCTTTTGGCTTTGAAAAATGAAATTCCAGTATTTTGATCTTGGGAGTTGCTGAATATAGAGAAAAATCTTATGTGAAACAGCTTGTCCTGAGCACTCTTTCATATTTTTATAACACAAAGCAAGAGGCTCTTTTAAATTGCATTTCTAAGTGATATTTGTGTGATGGAGTTATTTATTTACTTGAAGTTATTTATTTGAACTGTGAAAATATGTTGTTATGTTTTATTTACAATGTAGTTCTGGCATTGCTACTGCAATAATCTCATGTTGAGAGAGCAAAGTATTAAATCACATGGAATCACAGAATGGGCCAGGTTGGAAGGGACCAGAGTGGGACATCTGGTCCAGCCTCCCTGCTCAAGCAGGGTCATCCAGGAGCATACTGCACGGGGTTGTGTCCAGACAGTTCTTGAATAGCTCCAGTGAGGGAGACTCCACAACTTCTCTGAACAATCTGTTCCAGTGCTTGGTCACCTGCACAGTAAAGAAGTTCTTCCTCATATTCAGGTGGAACTCCCTGGGCATCAGTTTCTGCCCATTGCCTCTTGTCCTATTGCTTGGCACCACCAAGAAAAGCTCAGCTCCATCCTTTTGACACCTTCCCTTCAGATACTGACAGAGATTGATAAGGTCATCTCTTAGATGTGAATGTAGCAATAAGGGCAGCTGAGCAGTGACAGGCTTTTCAGATGAGTCAGGGTAGATGGAAGTTTGCCTTTAATAAAACTGATGCCAGATCCAGCTGCATTTCTGGGGCAGGTTTTACAGGTAGGAGCCATACACCCTGGGCCACTTTTGTCAGAATTATGTGGAATGTTTTCATTCCACTCAGACTATATTGCTCTTCCTAGCAGATTTTAGACACGCCTGTCAAACAGCATTACAGAAATGGATAACCACTTTGAAGACACACTTGTACTCAGCTAATTGTGCAATGTTTGCCAAAGAATCCTGCTGTGGGGGCTGGCTCTGTTGTAGTGTATCTCCAGTGGCCTGCAGATCTCTGAAGGAGAAGGAACAGGTTCAAGTGGGGTGACTTTCAGAGAAACCTGTCTGTAGCAAGTAATAGATTTTTGTCCTGCAGTCTCTCACACAGTAAAGACTTCCCCCTCTTCTTTTGTTCTTTCTACATCCTCATCTATCTATGGATTGTGGAAGTGTTCCTTATCAGTACTGATGTAAAACATTAAAAAATAATCCTGAAAATAAAAGTGAATTAAAGGACTAGAAAGGAACAGTCTTACTTACAGCTTCACTTTATTTGTACTTACTATGAAATTCCTGACAGTGACATACCTGAGTATATTCCTAAATACCATTTAACCAAAAAAATTATAATATTTCTCATGCCATTATTGGCACCATGGCATTTCTTTGTAGTGGGTCAGATGTGGATGTTTCTTGCTTATCCTAGACTTCCTTTCTTGAATCTGCCTCTACAGCTGCTACTTATTGATTTATAGCTGCATTGAATTCCTCAGTCCTGAAGTGCTGGGGTTTTTTTTCCCTGAAAGTCACTGCTTTGAATGATATCTCTGATATCTTTAAAAGAAGTCTCTCTCCTTTCGATTTTGAACACAGAACAGTAGCTCTCCTGAGCTCCACTTTCATCCATCAGGCATCTGTTTTCTCTTAATTTTCCTGTATCATCTCTCTGTGACTGGTAACAATGGAGTGAATTATTGTGTACTAAGAGGGACAAGATAGTGTCATCCCAGAAATGGCCAGCTCAGGAACAAGCACATAGAAATGGAGTGTCCTACAGAGTGAAATGTCCCTGCCCATCTCCTGACAGGAAAGTGAGGCTCTGAGTAACCAGGGCATGGAGCCTCCACACCTCCTTCACTTCGTTGTTTTCTGAGGACAAGACAAAGAGAATGGAAATGTATTATACTTACAGGTCACAGAATGAAATAATGCATTGGTAATCCAATGGCTTTATTTTAAAGAACAACACTTTTGAGTTTAATGAACGTGTAGGTAGTGTTTATGTTAAAGGGTGATGAGGGGCAAAAAGCATTGATATGTGTAATTAAAACCCAGATGTTTCTGTTGAAATATTTTCAAGATCTAGCAGGATATATAAATTCCTTCTAAAAATCCTTGAAACCTTCTTTTACCCCCTTGGCAGACCCCACTATAAAGTACAGTTTATTTTTTAAAGTCTTTCAGTTACTTTGGGACCAAGAAAATTAAAAGCAAAATAATTTTCTGCTGGGAAAAGGTGGATGTACTTTGTCCCTTATTGCACATTATATACCATACCATTTTAACAAGCTGTCTGCTCTTTCTTGCAATGTTACCATTCTGTGCTTGTCTAGTTTGATAACTGGCACCATCATTTTATACTGTGGATTTTATTAAACAAGACATGTGAAGTACAGTATTTTTAAGTACATTTCATTCTTTATGCTGGTTGCAGATGGTTAAATCTTGCTCGGATGCATTATATTTATCTCAGGCATTATAAATCCAACTCCATTGTTTTGTTTAGCTGCTGTAACTTGGTGTATTTGTGCTGACCTGAATCCTCTTGTGCCAATTTATACTGGCTGAGGGCTGAGCCCTTTTTTTAGCTCTGTCACTTAGTTCCTCATTTGGAGAAGAGGAACAACTGTAGTTCTTTTCTTTCACTAGTTGTGTGATTGTCTGCTTAAGCCCCCAAGGTGCTCAGGGAAGGAGCCTGCCTGACTTGGTACAGCTTCCAGTGTAATCAGGCGCCAGTCCCAGCTGGAGCCTCATGGCTCTGAGATGACTACACACAAAATGAATTAGCTGAAAAAGCTTCTCATTTGTCACAGTCATTCCCTTTTACCCTGACAATGGGTACATGCCATAGCTGTGAAACTGAGGCCCTTCTTTGGCAGTGCAGGTATTTGCCTGAAATAACAAAGCAGTTGTCTAAAAGTAGAGGCAGCATTTTCACATACTGCCTGTGGAAACCAACATATCCAGCTCCAATTCACAGGAAAAAAAATGCACTTATAGGAACAAGAAAATCTGGGAATTGTTTGCAAGTTTTTCACAGGACTATTTTCATCTTTAATAGCAAGGAGAGCCTTTTCATAGATTCTGCTGTAATCAGTGTGTGATAGGCTTTGTTATTGCTGGGTGTATATATAAGAAACGTTACATTGCTTAAGAGTATATTGGAGTGATTTATGTTGATGTAACAGTAATGGTGACATTCAGATAATTTCAACTCTCCACAGCAGTGCTCTGGAATGTATTATGTGACTGTAGAAATCTGCTTTGTTGTGAGTGTTACACAGGTTTTTATCTGAAAATAAAAAATCTGAGATGAGACTGAACAGGTTTAGCTGCTTTCTAAGTGATAAAATTGCTTGCAACTTTTAAATGCAAGCAGAGAATTAAAAAGAGAAAGATAAACCTCAGTCTGTAATCATTAGACTGAGCACTGCCTTGGTGACAGTTTTATGCCCATTCATATTTTACATTTAGCTACATGGCATGTTGAACATGCAAGACTTACAGACAGGTTGTACAGAGCATACAGATCCACCCATCAATAATACTGATTTCAGGTAAGAAGAGGGAGCAAGAACAGCTTGGTTGCTCTTAATCAAGAGGGGAAAAGAAACAAGAATATGTTTGATATTCTTAGTCTAGCTGAGTTATTTCTGCAAAGCTGATTGAATGGCAGACATTTATACTTCCTTGAAAATTTTGAAGCCTGTAATATGAAACATTAGCAAAAAGACAATTACTTTTATTGCCTTTGACTTCTTTTAACATGCTATAAAGCTGCTGCCTTTATTTGTATAACAAAACAGACATATTTAATCACTGAGTGTCTTGAGATACCAAATTGATTAGATATTTTTGCATCTCTTAGAATCCAGACTTTACTAAGCCCATCAATAAATAATTCATTTTCATATGTATAGAGGAGGGGAAGTATTCCCTAGTGCTTTTAGTGATTTGAAATTATAGGTTGTGATGCTTTCTGAGTTTCAACTACCATCTAATTACTCAGCTATACTGTGTTTGACCCTGTGGGTCATAGGTACTGTGTGTGACCTTCAGTCAACCAGGTTTCCAATTTCCTACAGGTCAGAAGCTAAAAAGTTTCTGTCTTCTGGAATCTGACCATGTTTGGTTCTCCATCTTGTAATGCTTTTTAGGGAAAGGAGATTCCCCAGAATAACACCAGGTCTGACAGATAGATTGGGCACAAGCGCCACATAACACAGTGTAATTTGTGTTTCCCACTGGAGAAGCAAAACAACTAAATCCACATGCCTATAGAGTCTTCCAAATAGACTCAGTAGTGTTCTGCAGCTGACTTTGGACTGTACTAGGGCTCTGCTGGTCCCCAGATAATTAACCTCATCTTCATCTCTTCCTAGTACCCAGATAGTATTTGCAATATAATTTTTCATTAAGATTCCCAAGAGCCCTGCCTGAGGCACTGGGTGCTGTAGGCATACCAACACGTCATCGCTCTTGTTGAAATGGTACAAGCAGAGACAAAGGTGCTGTTGATCAAACTGGGAAAGAGCTGTAGTTTTCACCTCACTCTCCCCAACACTTTTTTGACTGCTACAGTAGCCAGTACTGCTGAACTTGTCTTGATACCTCTCATGCCAGAATGACACAGCCTCAGGTAATGTGTGATGGTACCATGTGCTTTCATCTCCCTCTTCATTAGCAGAGAGGGCAGCCACAGGCATGGAGGGGACTATCCATTAGCAGCCAGTGCAAGGTGGAGCTGTCAGAGCCTCTGAAATCAGTCACAGCAGGCATGGAATCCATTTCTCCCTGGATGAAAATGGCCGGATTAAAGAGCTGCTTTCAGGACTGGCTCTGGGGAGGGCAGTGTGTGTCCAAAGGCAGCCCGCTGCTGTGGGTGGTTTGAAGCACTTATGAGGGCCATGAGGGAGAAGGAAGCCCAGGCCCAGCAGTCATGGCTGCAGCTCCAAGCCTGCCCACCTCCAGCTCGTAGCAGACATTTGCAAGCAGTTCCCTGTCTCTGCATTGAAGTCACGGTGGTGGCAGGATTGTCCAGCTGTGCAGTTCTCTGCACGTCAGCAGAGAGAAAGATTTGAAATCGGCTTAATCCCCTGAAATGGTCTCCCTCCATCCAAGAGCACTGTACGCTGTGCCAGAGGCACAGGGGGAGGCACAGACCGAAGGCAATGCTGGTGGTGCCCCACTCCCAGGGAAGCACTCATGGTTTCAGTGACCCAACCTTGGCAGGGCTGCTTTTCAGCTGTGGACAGCCAAATTTGACCATCACCTTCAAGAAGCTTTTACTCTGTCCTGGCCAACTCTGTTTCCATCTCTTTTTCTACAATCATGGAAGCCTCTGGAGCTCTGCACTTCTCAGTGAATTCATGGCTTGCACCCCTGCCAGCATTAATTTAGTGATACAGTAGGTCAGAAGACTGCACTGTAGTTGTTCTGGCTGGTAATGGTCATTTTGTCTGTGATTGTATTTCATTTTTCAGGAGAGACGTTGAAGCTTTTCCTGTCATATAAACCCAGTTTTGATTTCACTCTCCGTCAGTTCTCACTGAGCTTTGCTGTGATGTTGTTTCCCGCATCACGTACCACACAAGGAATTAAATGATGGAAATTTGTGGCTAGGTAATCCATTCTATTGCCTGTAGATGAAAGTGAGAAAACAGTGTACATCACTTTCTAATGTATCTCACTATGGATTTAAGGATATAATCCTATAATCGTTCTTAGATGGCTCTTTACTTTTAGTTTCGCTCAGGTGGTTTTTGGGCTTGACTATATACAATGTGCAGCACACGTTTGGTCTATAATGAAATTTCATTCCGCTTCAGAACTGTGTGCCCAAAGTGGAGAAACAAATAATTCTCAACAGCAGCACTGATCCCATGGATAGCACACAATCTATTAAGGAGTAGGTGGCAGAAAAGAAGTGATTAAGTGATCTGCTTTATCAGACAGAGTTAGAGGAAACCAAAAAGATTGTTGTTCCATGTCAGAAGTGCAAGTGTACATTTTTATGGTCTTGATTTGGCCCGGTTTTTGCAGACTGTGGGTTGGAGAAAGCTGCCCAGACTTCCCAGACTGTGCTGGGTGACATTTCTGAAGGCAGCTGCTTGGTGGTGCCCCAGCCACCTGCAACTGCCACCTCCCAGACAAGAACTGCAGCATGTTCTTTTGGCTGTAAGTTGTGCTTTCGTCCTGACCTTAAGCTGAAAAGCAACAGCTACATCTGAATAAATGTTAAATACCCTTGGGGATGTTTCTGGCATTTGGGCCAAACAATTACTGAACTAATCTAAATTACACAAACTCTTAGTGTTCCTCAAGGTCAGGCTGCAAAGATTTTCATATCTGGACAATGTGTTCTAAATACAGGGGATTAGAGAAAGAAAAGCATCACACAAACAAGCCTAATATCAGAAATGAGCAGATGATAATGTAACCAACATGAGACAGTGACATGTTAAAAATGGTGTTAAAAATGTGACGACATCACTGAAGCTGTAGAATCATGCATTCAGGAATTAGGAGATGTCAGAATTAACTCACCAGTATAAACTTTTCACCCCTGTTTTGTCCGTGCATTGAGATACAATCTTTAATTATCTATTCACCATTCTTCCATAGGATCTCTGTCTCATTTGCTGCACTGGATGAAGGGTGTTCACTTAATGAGAAGCTATTTGATATTTTGGTTTACCTTTTCTGTGCAGCCTGTGGCCCCAGGCCTTACTTACTGCACATGACTGGAACATTTATACGAAGATGAAATCATTCATTTCCTCGTGGACTTTGTTTGTGACACTCATTGCTGTATTTCCTAAGGGCTTCTCAAGCATTAATATATTTATCTTCACAATAGCCTTCACAACAGGAGTATTATTGTCCATTAATGTCCACATTTTATACTGAGGCACAAAGAAATTAAAGTCAAAGGGCCCCTAATTTGAGATGTCTGAAGACATTATTATGAAAATTCATCTCATTACCCATCTTTTCTCTAAGTAGTTACCTAATTGAGGGAGGAGGGTCTAGCATATTATTTCATTAGTAACAGACAGAGCCACATATTTACTTGATGTAATCTTATATATTATTATACTGACAGCCCTATTTCTCTTGTAGCATTCGAACTGTTTTAAAAGCAGTTTCTTGGCTTGCTTTGAATGATGCCTAGAACTGTGTCATATATCTAACTCCATAAAAAAGTCTGGTTACTTTTTTATGCTGATCTTAAAGGAGTACAGTGCAGTCCTATCTGGATAGTGCCATGCACTACTACTACAGGACTTTTGGTCTCCCCACGAATATTGTGTCAACTCTTCCTCTTCCCAGTGGTGATATATTCAGGTCCAGATCTCATTAGTTTCACTACTAGCCATGGACACTTGTCACTTGTACAAATCGAAGTGTAGGTAGGATGGGGAGACAATCCCACAGGGAGAAAAAAAAATAGTTTGGTTCTAGAAATTCACTCAGTGTCTTTTAGATGTCTCATAGCAGAGTTGGTTGAGAGATGTGTCATAGCAGAGCTGGTCGAATTCAGTTTCTCCTAGCAGCAATTACTTCTGTAACAGGAGGCAAATGTTTTCACATCTGCTGCTGTCTCTTGCATTTACACCCCTCTTCACACGCACTTTCCAGCTTGTGCAGCAGATGCAGAGTGCAGGAGAACTACAGGGGTCTCTGTCACTATATATTTCCACCTCACAATCATAAGTTAGATACTCTTTAATGAAAAAGGGTTGTTTCTTCTGGAACAAACTCTGTGTGATCCAGTAACTAAGAAAGGATTGTCCCATGCCAAGGGACAAGGTACAGATAACTTTAGTCTGACATCTAGTTCTTGAGTCTTCACCACTGAAATATTCAGGCAGATGCCTCAATGCAGAACTTTATGATCCATAAGTCTGATTTTTTTTTACAAAAAGATAGAAATCTCAATATCAGAAGCCTGCCATATGAAGCCAGTGTGTCTTATCAGGGTACTGGAACTCTTACCTCCCCTGCAGGAATGTTTGCCACGTGAGCAACTGCTAATAGCAGTGTGTGCCTTTTCTTCCAATGAGACAGTTCATAAGAAAGAAAAGAAATATACTTTGCCCCTGGACTCCACATCTGCTTGTTAACAGCAGAGAGTGGTGATAATTAGGGGCATGGTGACCAGCCCGAACTCCAGAGCCAATGAGGTATTGACACTTTCTGATCATATCCCCCCAGGCATGGCCTTTTCCTTCCTGTCACTTCCAAATCCTCTGTGTCTCCTTTTTTGCCCCCATCCTGGGTCCTCCTCATGTCCAGTTCTGTGACATATCCCACTATTTATATCCAATTCCAGCTTTATTTTTTCATGTCTCTCGTTTCTTGGCTCCATATTCAGCGAATCCGACTCATGTACCCTGCAGCTGCTGTTCAAACCAAAATCACTCCTTGTCTCCCTTCCCCCTCTCCCTAGTTCAGTCCCTTTTTCCTTAACCAGCCAGTTCCAACCTCCTGCTCTCATCCCTACCCTCTTGCCCTGATTCAAGTCTCTCCTCTCTTCCCACTCCTTTTGTGTAGTCTATTCCAATTTTCCTATCAAACCTTTGTGTCTCTGTGGTCATTTCCTTTCGCAGCATGGCCCAGGCTGTGTGGCTGCACATGGATATGCCAAGCCTTCTGCTCAGCCTCTTGGAGAGGGCTGGTGGGGAGGGAGGAGGACAGGGTTTATCACAAAATAATTTAGGTAAAATGAGACCCTTAAGATCAAGTTATTAATCTAACACAGCCAAGTCTACCACAAAACCTTGTCCTTAAACATGACATATGGAGGTATGTCTTTTACATACCTCCAGGGATGGGGACTTGATGACTTCCCTGGGCAGCCTGTTCCAGTGCATATAATACAAAGTTTTGCCCTGGCTATGTACAGCTTGAAAAAGGTCTGAATACCTTTACTTTGATTCAACATACTGCTATGTTGTGCTATGTGCAAAAAAAAAAAAAAAAAAAACAAAACACCAACAAATTAAAAATAATTTTTAAACAATAGTCCCTGCTAGGCTCAGTCTCAGACCCAGAGCCAAGTGCCCTCCTGCCTTCATCTTCACTCAGGTCCAGATTGACTAGCTCCAGCTGCACATAGAGTACTTGGGATTAGTAATTAGAGGAAAGCTGTCTCTCTGTCCCTTGGCTGCTGGGCAGGGACAGCTCAGTCCCTCTTTGAGAGCAGCTCAGAGTCCTGCCAGCAGCAGCAACAGCAAAAAATGGGGCTGGAGGCAAGGAGGAAGTGGAGGATGCTCTGTATCTCTTCTGAGATTGGCAGTTCCAGTAGAGCCTGATGCTCTAGGAGTTGAGGGACACTTTGGCATGCTGACTGATGCACAGTTTGGAAAGATGCTTGTTTCTGAACCTTTAGCTAGATTCTTTTAAGTATGAAAATTACTGACTTTTCAAAGGTACCTTAAACTTTTTCAGTTTGGGAAGAGGGTAGCAAGAGGCACATCTCTGACACAAAGTTACTCCCTTGCTAAACTGTATGTCTCCACTTGAGATATCTCCACAGAGCAAAGCAACTTATTTTCTGTTTGGTCTTACTCTCAGAAGTGATTAAATGGTGCTAGTTGAAAATGTCAAAATCCTAAACCAGAAACATAGAACCAAACAGGAAAAAAAAACCAAAATCAGCCTGAGGCACACACCAGGCATGGGCTGTGTTCAGCCCAAGCAGTTATATTTAGCAAATGAGATGAGTAAGTGCACAAACCCACTTGCATGATAAGCAGCAGCTCTGTGATTTCTGCCTGTTCTGTATGGCACCTGCCATGGTGGTAGCTGGGTGCCCTTGTGTATGAATTCATCTAGTGCCATTTTTTTTTAGCAAAATGAACCCAAACCCACTCTGTTTTCATATTGTGAGGAACTTCCTGCATTTCTTTCAGTTGCTTTTATAAAACTACACTAAGGACTGAGTTTTCTCACTCTGTTGCTCTGTGGGAGGGGTCTGGAAGGAAGAACAGCCTCTTCTCCCTTGACCTGCTGAATTTCAGATCAACAGAGCTGAGACTTTTCCCAGCTCTACAGGACTGTGCTCTGGCATCCTGGCTCCATTTTTAGCCTCCACTGAGACAGTGGCTCCAACTTGGCACAACTATGTTGATTTGCCAACAAAATGCCTAGCTCATATTGGTGAGGATCAGAGTCCAAGCAGAGTTGCTATTTAGCCACTTTCATGCAACTTTTCTCAACCTAATTTTTGTATTCATTTTTCTGGCCATAAAAATCTCACTTTTCCTTCACGTAGTGCTTGTGGGTATAAGCAACTTTGAACTATCGAAAAAAAGGAAAATGGAAGTTTTTACTCCCCACACGGGTCTGGTAAATAAATTTCTACAGTGTGTCCCAAAGCAAATATACTCAGTTGTGAGGTTTCTTCTGCAAAGAGCACTTCAGAGAGTACTGCTTACTGGGACAGTGAGAGGCAATCTATCAGGACAATATTATGAAGCAAACACATTTTATCTACTATATTAATTAATGGTATTCTCTGTTTATAAGACACAGATTGCTACTGGAAATTCAGGAAAGAGGTGAGAATCTTAAAAAATGGTAGCTAACCTACAAGTTCCATTTGGGATAGAATAGCTGTGTCTGTATAGCCACACACAGAACCATACAGGCTAGATGGGCCTTCAGGTTGTACAAGAAAATTAACTGAAATTATTACTGTGTTTTGTGGCTAAATCATAGATTTCTTTAACATTAAAGTTAGAATGAGAACATGCACTTACTTTTCCTTAGTCATTTAGTTCCAAAAAGGTAACACATTCTGGTAGAAATCATTGTGCAGAATCACACTCATAAAAAGAGATCAATTATATGATTGGTAATTGCCCTTATATCATGGAAATCAGTAACACTTTCAGTGCTTTTTCAGGGAAGTAGAACCTTCTCATTAGTGCCAATTAAGTAGCAAGCTTCTAATAATTCTCTGTTCTGTCAAAGAATCTGTTTCATAGGGGTTCACTCTCTTTATTAGCAGAAGGATTTCCATGTATCTATTATGCATTTATAGGTAACAATTAAGTATTTAGAATTAGGCATGAGGCAATGTAGATTTGTATGGTATGTTTATCAGAAGGAAACAGTACTGCTTGCTTCTCAAACGGTTGCTACAAGAGTTAAATGAGAGATATTTTCCTTGAATTTTGACTCAGCATTTAAAGCAAAAAGTTTGTCAGCTGACTGCATGAAAACTCAGAAGAGAATTGGGAATAAGAGGCAAAAAATTTATGAAAGGCAAAATTTATGGATGAGAGGCAGAAAATATTTTAGGAAGGAGCATTTAAATACTAACATTAGTTCTTATTCTGAGTTTCTAACAAAAGGCTTGGTCATTCTAAGTGACTGTTAAGGAGTAGACAATACTTTTATTAATCTTTCTATTGGTGAAGAATACAAGACAGGAAAATGTTAAAATTAATTTTGTGTCCTTGAGCATTGTGTATTCCCCAGTGCTATGTTCCTATAGGAGCTTCTAATTTTCTATGGCTCACTTGAGCAAAAACTTTAAAAAAATTATTTTCTGGTCAGCGGTTTTTGTAGCTTAGATCAGGGAAGTCTGTCATTTGTGAATGAGATTTGAAGTAGAAAGACTATGAGCTGGAGCTTTCAGCTCTTTTCAGCATCTGCAAGGTCTAGTAGGGTCTTCACTATAGTATATGAGGAATGTTTGAAATGTTTTTTATTGGTAACTCAGCTTTTGAATTTTTTCTTGCGGAATGCAGTGAAATTGCTTTTTGGGCAGATCAGACCATTTGGCCAACCTCTGCTGTCAGGCATGCTGATGCAGACCAATAGCCCAGTAGTCTTTAAATTCTACATAGTACATTCCTGTAATAATAACCTGTCGTGTGGTTCTAAATCTTTTCCCACTCCAACTTTGATTATAGATTCTTTGAAATTGCAGTAGTACTTGTTATAATCTGGTTTGCTCATATTTCTTTCATACTTGCAAATCTTAAAGCCATGCTTTGTACATGCAAACTGGACAAACCTCAGGGAAAATGTATTGTGTCTGAGAAGACACCAAAGCAATGGTCTCTGTTTTCTTTTAAAAACATGGCAGCAAGCCTACTGTTCTCTGGGCTCTAATTCCATTTACATAATTAACAGCAGTAGTACCCAGCCAAGTCAACATATAGCAAGTAGCACTGCTACAGACCAGCACAACCTTAAATATATTTTGTAGTGCATTTCTCATCTACCTAAACTGCTACATTTAAGTGTGCAGTTTCTATCTATTTGTTATTTTGGTAAATGTAGATTGCCTGGGACCCTCTGATGAATAATGATATGTTTGAATGAGCACAGCAACTTCAGGAGCAGACATTTGTTCTGTAGACGTGTTAGAAGAATTATAATTGATGCCTTTTTTATCACTGAATGAAAGAAAGATAAAACTGCTGCTATAAACTGAAAGTTGAAATAAATTATGTAAAATACATAATTCACATAATGACTGTCCCTTTATAAATGTTCATATTAAGTAACCATATCATTTGGGATAATTCCTCCTTGAGGAATGCTGTGAAAGAACAGCTCATTCATTTTCTCGACTTGGTGAATTGTTTTAAAACAGCTCCTCTGATGAGAAAATTGATTTACCATTTCTTTAAACTATTGAAAATAATGCTTGAATTCTATACTATCCTGTTCAGAAAGTTTCAGTAACTGTGTTCACTGTATGGTTTTGACTGGTTAAACTGGAACTCCCCCCAAAAAACACACACATCTACCTCTTGTCTGCGTGCATACACACATGCAGAACCCTGCTTTAAAACCCCACCTGGCCTATTAATCAGACTGACAGAGTAATCACTCAGCTGCTGTAATGTAGCTCCCCTGATTCATTGATGGCAGTAATTAAAAGTTTTGGAATTTGGAAGTTTGGAAACAATGCACTTATCTGCAGGCAAGGTCCTGTGTCTGTTTACTGCCCTCATAAAAGTGTCTCTGAGAACAGGCAACGTGTCATTTCCCAAAAGTTTTGTCAGGAAAGCTCCAAAAATTAAAAATACGTACTTATTAATTAAGTTTATCACTTGTAGATTTACAGAGGAAGTTGTGGGAGAAAAGAAAGTAAAGGGAAAATAATTTAAGTGTTATTGTTTGTGGCAAAATTAGAGAGATAATGTTATGTGGGTAGATGAAGGAGCAAAATTTCTGAAAAAAGAGATGGTGTAAGAGACCATCTTCCCCTCCAAAAAGAGCGGCTCATGGGGCACTTAAGATTTTCCTGAAAGAAAATTCACTCTGAATGGAAATTATCAAGTTGTCTTCCAAAAGTAGCATCAGCAGCAAGGGGGGAAAGGAATTTCTTGCAGATCAAAAGTAATGACTAAATAGAAGGGTTGCAGGAGACATCCTTCAGAAACATCTGTTAGTTTGGATAAGATTCTGCCAAGAGCTGTATATATGGTTTTTTTATCTACACTGAATTTCCAAATCTTTTGAGCTTGTTCACTCTGTCTCACCCTGTCTCCTCTGTCTTTTTAAATTTTTTTAAAAAATTTTAATTCAGCCTTACCTCATGGTCAACACAGTTGCTATATTTAGATTCAAATCTCACTAGAAGAATACTTCATTTCATTGCATACTACCAGCCTTTGGTTTTGTCTTTGAGATTCAAAAAGACACCTTAATAACATTTTCTCTGCTCCCAAGGATTTTGATGGGAACAGTTTTGAAATTCAGACCAAACATTTGTGTTTGCCAAGACCAGGGTGAGTTTGTGCAATTAGAACTTGGTTCACTGTGTTTTTGACAAGCTCTCCCAGGAGGTTTCTAAACACTGAAAACCTTTTAGGATGAAGTTCATGTTTTCTGCATGTGCTTGGCAAAGGCAGATATATTGCTCTAGTATAAAGAGCTGAAATTGCATTTTTCCTCTCTCAGGCTCAGGAAGTGAGTTTTGCAGTGGGCATCAGAGAGGAGGCTGTAGAAAAGAGTTATCTTCCCTAATTTTTATTCACATTGAAGACTATCCTTTTGGGTTATGATATTGTTCATTCTCTAAGGCATGTAATTTATGTATGTATAACATAGAGTATCTTCCTCAAGGGATAAGAAAGTGAATGGATTTTTGGAGAGGGGAGGGCAGATAGGAAAGAGAGAGCTTAAGCAAATAATTCTGCAACTATTAAGTGGTATATACTGTCTCTAATAAGAGGATATGTCATGTCACTGAACTGCAGAGAATGACTGACGTAATGCTGTGCACTCAATGGAAGATACACTGTAGTAATCAGCAGCACACTACTTTTGTGTAGCCTCTTATTTACCAAAAAGAATAAAACTAGTAGACTTGTACATACATAGGGAGACTTACTGTTTTCTGATTTTTCTCAGCTCCTGGAACAGAGTTGCCTAATGGCCACACCACAGCTTGTGAGGATAGAACTGGAGGTAGAGGGGTGGCATGGAGATGGGGCTCAGGAATGGGATGAGTTGCCTTTGGGAAATGAAGTTCTGTTTGCAAACAGTGTGCTGCTGTTGTGGATGCTACTAGCAGGCTAAAATTCAAGACACAGAAAATATTTAAACTTCAACTTGAGAAAAAACAGAGGGAGCTGGGAAGACCAAGTATATTCCATATTACTCTTGTCCCTGAAATAAAAATCAAGTACAGATATCTATGTTTTGCAGTCAGCCTTTCTTCTTACAACATTTGCACACAGTTTCCTTTATCTTACCTTATATATTAGAACATTTTTAGCACAAATTATGAAGTGGAAAATAATTTTGGAAGGAGTTATTACAATTTTTTTACAGGAAAGGGAATTCACATTGACTGGTTTGCAGACCCCACATTTAAATTCGTGGGACATTTCTCTCTGGGTTTCATATGCATTCAGTGTTTTTACTTTGTCACCTTCAGCTCTATTTTTTTTTCAATATTAGTCAAATGCAGTGTGTAATACTGGGTTTGTTTCCAATGGAAATTTAATATTACTGTTTCACTACCTTAATTGCAGCAAACTGAACCCTGCACATGCTATTTTGTTTAGTTATAGCTAAACCAAAGCAAGGTGGATGAAAGTTTCAAGCTGAGACCATTAGTCCAAATCTGCCACTTCAGATAACACTAAATAACCAAGGGCAATTTATAGTTTTCTTTGGAACCAGACACAAATTTTGTGGCCTCAGAATAGGTGATGATAAAACTCTACAAGCACATATAATGATCCAAAGGAATTTTGTCCAGAACAGTGGCTCCTCAGTCATGCATTTCTAACATGGATGCAGCTTTGGATTTGCTTTCCACCTACAGAGAGCAACACACAGTAATCCCCTTGCTCCAGGTGCTCTTTATTTTTATAACACTATTTTTATTGTGTTGCAGAGCTTATAGCAAGGAAGTACCTGCTCAGGTATTTTACAGCAAATGTCTTGTCTCAGGTTTAGGTAACACTAAAAAACAGCATTAAAATTTAAATATCAGGCAACAAGGAAATTAATGTATGTGGATATTTGAAAAGGGAAGGAACAAAATACATTTTAATACAGCTGAAGTTAGCTGGAGACAGTTGTCTTAATGTAAAATTACTTTAGAACCCTAAATAGAGCTTGCTGTTTTCAAATTGGTGCAAATGGCATTAGCAGTGTTTACAAATCCTGAAATGCCCCAGATACCATTTTACTGTTCAGTTGCAGTGTGCATATATTTTCTACAATGTAGTAGTATGTGTTTTCAGTACATTGCATGTACTTCTGCAATGTTCTGACATTGTTGAAGATGATTATACAGCAATATATCTAAAATTTATTTTTATTCTCCACATCATAGTTAGATATTTGGTTTTCTAGGCTACCAGAAAGATTGACTCTTCTGTTGTGATTTCCCTTGACAGTAGGATGTAGTCTCAGTAAATGTGTAAATATAAGTATTGTGCATTATTAGTGAATGTTCATTTCTCCTATTCACCACAGAAATGGCTTTCATAAAGTGTGTCACTGAGGTAGTTAGAAAAACCATTACAACTGGCTGGTGGTTTAGGGAAGTTTCAAGTAGAGAACAAGACACAGTTGCTTTGCTAGCGCTGATTTCTTTGTCTTTTACAAAGAGATATACAATATTGTAACATTAACACTTTGTTTAGCAGTTTAACAGACTCAAGAATTAACTGGATATGTTTTAATGGTGTTTCTCATCCAGATGGATTATCTGATAGCTAGAAAGCACAACTGAGGTCAGATATGAGTGAGACAGTAAAAGAGTAAAAGCTTACAGAAAATGGAGACACTGAAATAAAATCAAAGAACATTTACTTTTGAGTATATTTTTTTAATCAGCATTGTCAGCAGTTGTGAACAGCTATTCAACAGGTAAGAGTGATTTACAATGAGGAGGAACCTCAGAGTGCCATCATGGATGTATGAGACCTCACATTTGCCTGATGGAAAAACTGGTGGACTGCTCCTCTGGCATCCTGGGAGTGAGTGCACAGAGGCTGTGCTTTGTGGTGCCTGCCACTCCTCGGGAATGGATAAAGGGGTCTCACCTTGCTCCTGTTTGACACTAGTAAGTACTTAAAGGGTAGCTGTAGGACAGAACAGTCCTTGCCCTCAGCAGGAAATGGTGACCACTGCTGTTCCTGGTCACTACACATCTCAAGATTTGAGACCTTCTAGTCTCTGTCCTTTCCTGTGCACTGGCTTGTTTTCAAACACAATTTGCTCCTAATGTAAGAAAATTAATGGATAGCCATTCACTCTTCACACTACTGGCAGTATTTGTCCTATCAAGAAACTAGCAATGATCACCAAGGACCAGAGCAGTTTTGTGCTAGCTGATGCTTAAAGAGAGCCAGAATACAACTCCAGTCCTAGAGAATTTAATTGCTAAGGAAAATCCCAGAGTTACAACTGGTTAGACAGGCGTGTGCAAGCAGTACTTTATTGGTCAGGATGACAGGTAAGCCAGGATACCTAATTCATTACATCCTAATGTTTTGTCATGCAAAAGAGAATTATAAAGAAGAATGAGACATGATAAAGCTCTTCAGCTGATAGAGAACTGCTCAGGAGAAAAAAATCTCTAAACAGAGAAAAAAAAGTATAGCCTAAACTTACAGACTGAAGGAGCAGCTGTCATATAGACAGTCTCTACATAGGTGTTGAAAGATCTAAAAGAAATTGAATAAAAGGATGTGGCCTGGGAATTGTTGCCTTTAAATAAGCAGAAATAGATAATAGACCAAAGGATTCTGTAATGATTTTTTTTCATGGAAGAGGTCATTTAAGGCCAAGCATGCATTGCTGCTCTCTCGTAGAGGGAGTTATTGCTGTCTTGTTATCATTTTCTCAATGAGAGAAAAAGAGCAAGATTTGCAGTGGTCTTTCTAGAGAAACTCCAGGAGCTTGAAGAAGTTAAGCAAAGACTGAGGAGGGAAGAGCACAAAAATGATGGAGAACAACACCAACAGCAACAGCAACAAAAGCAGTGATGGAGAACAACATATATGTTAATGCCTTACATTGCCATAGAGTGCAGGGATAGCCTTTCTATACTTATGTCTGGTCCTGGGAGTTGTCTTCAGTCTTCTGTCTATGCAGGTTGGATCTCAACATAAGCAGTTATTCCACCACTGCAGTGGTTTTTCCATATTTTAAATTCTTTAAATCTACACTGAGTGATAAAAGGTAAAGCAGTATTTTCAATAAGGGACTTGGTGCCACAGTTCCTGATGGGGTGTTGTTATCATTATTGTCATAACAATCCAGACAGGTGAAGCAAAAACAGATGACCAGATCAAATAAAATTCTCTGGACTTGAAAACTATTAAGAGATTAGCACTGATAGTGCCAACATGAAGGAGGAGGTCTTCTGAAGAATAGATGTCATCTTTCACTGTAGGAGCTAAGTAGCCCCACTGAAGCCATTCAGGTGATAACATTAAGAGTAGATGTAGTTTTTTGTTTAACAAGGGCTAAAACCAGCAGTGCCTATCAAACTTTCTTCCTCTATTTGTGAAAGAACAGAAGGTGAGAAGGTGAGCAGTAAGTTTGATCTCACAAGCTTGAAAGTGAGTTCTAGTCTCTGGCTGCTGACTTCCTTTCTTACCTATGTTTGAATGAAATATTATAAATATGTTTGCAGTTTAGCAGCTCACAGAGATCTCAGCTGTAGACATCCCTGCAAGTTGCAGCACTGCAATGAAGTTAGACATAACCACAGAGGAGCTGGGCTTTTGTCTCTGAATTGTGGCTGTTCATTTCTTACTTCAAACACTTGCAAAAATACAAAACCGTTACATCTCCTGAAATTTCCTCATTATGTCTGTGTCTGTCATGTTCTAAGATGCAAAGATATCTGAAAACAGTCTTCACCTCAAAAATCTTTTAATAAATAAATGAAAAATTCTATAGGCAGTTTCCGAAACACATATACACATTCATATATGCATTTTCTCAGTTCCTGCCCTCTTTTTATTTGCTGTTTTGAGACATCTAAAGTACGTGTGTTCATAGCACTAAATATAGCTATAAATATAATATGACATCATCATTTATATAAATATAATTAAATATAGCATAAATATAATATGACATCATTACTTAAAGCAGAAATATTCAGTGTGCATTGTTGCTCTTTCCCTATTATATCTGAGCAGTGTTTATATTATTCTTGGTGTCATTTCATATTTACTGAATATACCAAGAGCTACATTCAAACAGGAAGAGAGATAAAACCATGGCACATTTATTCACCATTAGCTGTTAGTGTTTTCTAATCATGCTCTCACCTTCTCTGTGGCATTTTTCCCTAGGTAGAAAGAAGCTTGTGGCTGAGGCATGTGGGGTTGTGTGTGCATGATGCATGGGATGTGGTTTGCTGAGGGCTGGCATTTCCCTCCCAGACAGTTAATGATCCTGACTTGATCCTGCCAGCACCTGCTCCTCATACTCTGCGCTCTGGAGATGTGGCCCAGAACCTGCAACAAAAAAACACCAGGGACCAATCCTGCACCAAACCAGGACACTGCGCATTGCCAATATGCTCCTGGGCAGCTGTGTGTCCTGGCTTGAGGTCAGGACAGGGCTGCCCAGGAAATGCCTTCTCTTTTCCTCAGATGATAGCAGAAAATGGCCAGATCATATCAGAAAGTCTGGCTTTGATGCTTAGTTACCATTGCTAAAAATATCTTTACTTAAAGAGGTACCAAACAGGTGCTGCCAGCTGCACTGTAGGATCTTAAACTAACACCTGGCATTGCAGCAGAGAGTTTGTGTATTTGTTTGGCTGGGTAGCTAGAACCAAAGGGAAGAGAATCAAAATATCATGATCTCCTCAGGTTTTTTCCTGTGCTTCTGCATTTAATGAGGTAGCTGGTGGAAATCAGAGGTACTCTCTGCCCATTGCAGCACCAGGATGAGGCTCTCAGTGATCTTAAATTCATCCTCTGGCTGCCCTTTCCTCAATGACTAGAGGGAAATGAGGCAGTAACCTTATTTGATTTGCACATGCCACAAAACTTTCTGCTGAGGTTAGAGACCTCTGTGCAGCTGATTTAAGCCTGCTGGCTGTGGGCTGGCTCCGTCTCCACACACTGAGTAGATGTGTGCCACATTCCCATCCCCCCTAGGCTGGGAACCACTGAAGTACATGAATATTAGAAATCTTGTGCTGATGGATTTAAAGGAGAAACACTGTTCGAGCAGTATGAAAGGTACATATATGAGCTAACAGTATGTTTGTATGGCTTTGTTTTTCAAATTCTGCAATGTGTTCTAAATATGGTATTTTGGGCCCAGTTCCTAATGAGATCCCACAAATGGCAGAGTACAGGCACCTCAGCAAAAAGGACTAAAGCTGATCAAGTGAACCTTGCATAATTATGAGCTGAAAACTTTAAGAATGTAACATATGGCACTCATGTCCCAGTGGGGAACACAGACTGATATCAGAGGCCACAGAGAGGAAACACTGTAGGGAAACATGATGCAGGTCTGAGCTGTGTTCCAGAGTGGGAAGTGTTTGGATTTATGGGCTTGAACATTTGGTCTGTTCGTGTAGCTGTTACAAGTGAGCTATTTGTTAGCTTCCACAAGTGAGGTGGAATATATCTACAAGGCATCTTGAATTTCTTAGGAAAATGGTTTTCTGGATATTGCTGAAATTAAGTTCTCTTTTGGCTGTAAGTAAGGGGGAAAAAAAATCACAAGATATTTAAAATATTTTGGACAACATTTTCTTGGAATCTAGAATCTAGATAGTAAAATGGCCACTTTGTTGGGTTTGGATTTGACAGCCTGATATTGGCATTAGCCTGAAAATGTAATAATTATCTACTTTTCTTTGGCACAGTAATAATACTACAGCTATGTTTCTGCAGGTGATAATGTCTCTCTCTGGACAGTTGACACTCACACTTACCAAAGCTGTGAGTCAAATGAAGCTCCAAAGGCTATTTAATCCCGAACTTAAAGCTTCATTTTCCTAACTGCTGCATCTGTAGTGGAAGATGCAGCATGGAAGTCAGTAGGTTTAACTCATTATTTTTGTTTCCTTATCTTAAAATTGCTTTCAAATACATTTTGTTATTTGTTGGTGGCTTTTAAAAATTATTTTATTTCTGTAATTTCATGGGACTGTTCTTAAAGAACAGACTGCATAGGCATTTTGATAAAGGCGTTACATTCAAAATGTTATTTATGGGTGAGGAAGGACCTTTATATATAAAGCCAAGATTTTATTATTAGTGTTAAATTTAAACAGTGTAATCCAAAAATGATTGTTAGTTGAGATCTAATCATTACAGAAAAGACTACTTTTGTGCAGAAAGAAGTTTCAGTAGTAGTAGAAGTAGAAATAAAAATAAAAATAAAAATAAAAATAAAAATAATAATAATAATAATAATAATAATAATGTCTAAATTCCTATACATACACTTCTTAGTTTATCTTGCTTTTCCTGGTGTTTTGTCCACCCTCCATCTATTCCTTTGGTTCTTGAAATTGGCAGTTTCAGTCTGATGGTTCTGTGGGAACATTATGGCATATCATTGGCATCTGGAGTCCTTTGCTGGGAAGGATAGGATCTTCATCATGATGGTTTCTTTTTTCTTATGCTAAAAGCTGCTTGGGGCTGTTTTTATATTTGATAACATGTTTAGACCTTGCTGTTTTCTCCTTGATCTGAAGCTCCATGTTACAGATAGGTTTTACAGATAGTGTCTTATGTGAGATACTTCTTTGTTCTCCTTGTTAAGTGGTTTTGCCCAGGCAAGATCTGCATTTCTTTAGCTGAATGCCAGTGAGTTGTTTATAGCTGTGAGGTCTGCAGCACCAGCCTGTGCCCATCTCTCTAGTTATGGCCACACCATATTACAGTGTAATAAGGGCCATGCTACAATTCAGGTGTGCTTCATACAGTTTGGGGCATATGTGTAGAAAATGTTATTATCAGGTAATAGTCATCTAGATAAGAAAAAACTCTTTTTAATATAAAACTCAGATGCAGAGACACAGACCAGTACAGAATTGTGCATGGTGGAATTTTATTTGTAAATCAGCAAAAGGCACAGTAGGAGCCTTGGGGCAAGGCAGGAACAGGAGGCCAGATTTATAGACCCATGTTTACTTATAACTAACGCAGAGTTCACAGTTCTCCATTCATTTATTTTCAGGAATATGTAATCTATTTCTTCCTATTTATGCCTGGGTGAGAGTATGTATGAGTTAACAAGAGACACCAGTCCTGAGATGTATATTAGAAACTGTGTACTGAAAGTGTGCATGCATAAAATTTTTATCTCTGAGCATTTTTTGAATGCCTACCCCCTGCAAGGGGATGTCTACAGATGCAGGGTAAGGAACTGTGCAGCTGGGCAGGTATTACCAGGGGTGCATGTGTTGCATTAGTGATAAGGCAAAAGGAGAGCATCCTTACTTCTCTTATCTTCTACATTTGTAAATTGGCACTTTCTGCATTTCTGTGAACATTAAGAACTAGGTAAAGGGTGTCAGATTTTCTCCTTGCTTACACTCCTATTAATCCATTTAACTCAGTATCACAAATAGTTAGCACAAATCAGCTGTTAGTGATCAGGCTGTGCTATTTCCAGATCATAAAACTCTCCCATTTCCCTTTCATTGTAGAAAATGTTGGAGAGCTTAGCAAGTCTTGGAAGTTAGGTTATATATATTGATTAATCTTTCAGAGGTCATACAATAGAATATCCTCAGTTGAAAGGGACCCAGAAGGACTGCTTCTGGCTCTGCACTGTACAACCCAAAGAATCACACCACATGCCTGACAGTGTTGTCCAAACACTCTTCAACTCTGTCATGATGCTGCTGTGACCACTTCCCTGGGGAGACTATTCCAGTGCTCAACCATCCTTTGGGGAGAAACCTTTTGAGGTATATAATAACATAAATCTGCCCTGACACAGTTGCAGGTTGTTAACTCGGATCCAGTCACTGGTCACCAGAGAGCAGAGATCAGTGCCTGCCCTTCCTCTTCCCCTCATGAGGAAGTTGCAGACTGCAATGATGTCTCCCCTCAGTCTCCTCTTCTCCAGGCTGAACAGACCAAGTGACCTCAGCCACTCCTCCCACGGCTTCCCCTCCAGGCCCTTCACCATCTTGGTTGCCCTCCTTTGGACATTTTCTAATAGCTTTATATCTTTCTTACATTGTGGCACCCAAAGCTGCCCCCAGCACTGGAGGTGAGGCTGCCCAAGTGCAGAGCAGAGTAGGACAATCCCCTCCCTTGCCTGACTGTGATGCTGTGCCTGATGCATCCCAGGACAGGGTTGGTCCTCCTGGCTGCCAGGGCACTGCTGACTCACATTCAACTGGCCACCGACCAGGACCCCCAGGACCCTTTCTCCAGCACTGCTTTCCAGTATTGCACTCCCCAGTCTGTACATCCAGGGTTGCCCTATCCCAGGTGCAGAATTTAGCACTTAGTCTTTGTTAGACTTCATACAGTTGGTGGTTGCCCAGCCCTCTGATTTGCCAAAGTCTCTCTGCACGACCTCTCTGCCTTGGAAGGAGTCAACAGCTCCTCCCAATTTAGTAGATGATTCTTAGTTTATATATTTTTTTTTTAATTACTCTGTAAGGAAACTTTCTATCCTTACAAAACTGAAAATTAAATAATGGAATTGGTTCTCAAGGGAAGATGGCTGTGCTGGAATGGTTATGTGAAGGAATCCCAAGACACTCACAGAGTTCTTCACTTTTTGGATTCCTTTATTTTATTTTTAGTTATTCTGGTGCTTGTGACACTAGCTTGTTGGATACAAATCCAGGAGTGTGCATGGGAGCAGGGGCAGTGTGTTTGTAACAGGAGATCATCAACAATCTGCAGTGCACAGAGTAATGACACTGGCAGTAATCATCCTGATTCTAGCACTATTGCTTTCAGTTTGGGCTCTAATGAGCCATGCTATCATACCCACTTTGAAGTGACTGATGGTGGGTACAGATAACCAAGTGAAAAATTCCTTTAAATGCAGCTCTTCCTCAGCTGGGGTACCTCACACTACCAAAATTTGCATAATGCTAGGTAAGAGCTTCCACATTTCCAACATTACCTTGTCAGCTGAAATATGGCAGTGGAGAAAACTGTGCTTGGGTTGATTCAGGCAGATTATGCTGAAGGGCCTGCACTTGCAGTGATTGTTTATTTAAATGTATGAAGGCAAAATACAGAAAACATCCTGTAAGTTGAACAAGTAGAATACAGATATATGTGGTGTTTGAAGGGCTCAAGCCTTCTTTGCCAATTTCGTACCTGTAAACTCTTTGCCAAATTACAAGTTATTAAGAGTAAATAGCATAGCAGGGTTTTTATATAGCTATTCTTAGTATTGCCAGGTTTTAAATAAGTATTCTTATTCTGTTTTGTGCTGTCAGCTGGTGAGTTCAGTACTGTCATCCTGAAGTGAACTTTTATACACATAATTACATGAAGCTGAGGTAAAAATTATATTGTAATATCTAATATAAATAAGGTATTCTATTTCAAGTGGGTCAGTCAACTTTAAATTAAGAAAATCCAATAATGGAGGCTTAAATATAGAATATTTCCATTTTAGTAATTTAAGCCATTTTAAAGGCAAAAATATACTGTGAAAGCTTACTTTCAGGCTCTTATTTTTCTTTTTTAACAGGACTGGGAGTTTCCACATTTTATGGGTGATGTTGAAGTGAATCTTCCAGGCTTGCCCTCAGCACACATGCAATTCAAAGTACCTTATTTCCAAAAGATACTGAAAGAGGAATATCACATACATATAACAGGTAAGTAATCTTACAGATTATGGCACAGTCACACAGTGAACTGCTTCTGTGCAATAAATGTATGCTACCATGGTATTAAACATGTATTTTGTGTGTGTGTCCCAGACTTTTTCTATCTCTTTATCTGTCCATATCAATATTCTCCATATATACCCATCTCAAGGAAATGAGGAACCAGTATCTTACAAATCAGAGAGGCCTGCTGTTTTTCATGATTTCAGTAACTTCTTGTGATAATAAGTAATACATATTGTAACTTCAGACATATTTTATCTAAAATTACTCTCTCAGGGAAATTAGCAGCTTATTTCATCTTCAAATCTCTTATGCTTTCAGATGCCTTTGCTGTGATTTATGCTAATATCTTCTCATAACTTCGGTCATTCTCATCTGGCAAAGGCCACTCATAACTGTATTTCCATCAGTCATCTAACGAGAAGCAGACAGTTAAATAACCTCAAATAAAATAGAATTGCAGTTATTGAATGGATGATACATATAGATAAAAAGTACCTGATCCTTGCATACTGTGAGTCAGTATTTTAATAACAGTAGGGAATGAAAAAGAGAAGAAGGTTAAATAGGGATAAATATTTTGGTTTTACCTTCAAGCTATACAAAAGGAGTGTAGCTCCCCTCTCTACATTGAGAAGAGATGAATAATAATGGATAACAGAAGAATGCAGGTGTGAATTGGCAGGGGTCTTTAACTGCTAATATAAAATGTCACAGCACATGACGCCACACAGAAATAAGATAGATGAGAGCAACCAAGGACAAGCCAAAAGAAACTCCTGCAGACCAGGGACAAAAGGAGTGTTCAGAGATGATACAAAGATAAGGCCAAGAGTTAGCAGGTGAGTCACAAGCTCAGCAGACAGCTGAAGCCGGGAAAAAAAATGTGTCAAGGGAAGAATGACACCAGCACTGAGTTGAGGCAGACTGAGTGAGCCCTCAGAAAAGGTGTTTTCAGCAGAGAATGTAGAAATGAGATTAAAAAACAGAAAAGAAGACAAAAATAGTGCAGAAGTTACCTGTTGGGTATTGACTGAGGGAAGGCAAATGGGCCAGCAGGAAGTACAGATGGAGGGATAGAAATTTTTTCAAAATTGAAGGTAGGTGCCCTGCTGGAATGTTGACAGAGAACAGCCAGGCAACAAAGGAGAAAGAAGAGCCAGTACATATCTGAGGGAGACCATTTGAGCCATTAGTTGTTTATGGAACAGGATAAAGTAAATGATGACCCAGTCAGTGACTAGAAGGTGTAGGGTGAAAGGAGATGTTATATGTACATGATGAACACATTTTTCTCTCGCAAGTGAGCAAAAAGAGAAAGAGCTGAAGGCAAAAAAAATCGTTTAAGTATCAAATATTTTATGTGAATTACAGTTACGGAATTCAGGGATAGCAAAAAAGATTTTTTTTCCTTTTTCTCAAGACTAGGGAATGAATTTTGAGGGGCTCAGTCCCACAAGGTTCCCAGATGCCATACTGTTATTCCATTCTATAAGGAAAAGCAGCGGAATGGATGCATAGAGGAGTAGGAAAAATGACTGAGGCATGGTAGGTTGGTCTGTGCCACCAGACACAGAAACTTGGCACATAATTAATGGGGGATAAAGGAGGAATTAAAGAGCGAACAACAATTTTGCATTGTAGAAGAGACAGGGACATTGATGATAATCAGGGATAATCAAAGAATAAACAAGAGCAAAGAACATAAATTAGTAATCAGAAATGCAACCACTAGCAATGCTGCTGTTTGAAAACAGGCCAACCAAATAAAACCAATATTTATGCATTTTAGTCTTCTGCAGAGAGGACTGGGGTCCTTTCTGACTTTCTAGTGAGAAGGCATTCTTTTAATGAGGATGAGATAATGAATGAAGGCTGAGGAAAATTTTTCCCTGCTCAGCATTAACAAGATCCATTTATTAGATTTGCCAGACAAATCAATCCATTTGACTGCACATCACGTATCCTGTCTACTGAGTGCCTGTTTTATCTCAGTGCTACACCACCCTTTAGGAGGTCTAATAAGCAGCCATAACACATGGCACTAGAACCTCCCTTTGGGTAAGTTTTTCTTGGACCATCTGTTCTTGCCATCGGTTCTTGTCTTAGGTTAGGGAATCATGTTGGATAATTTTCAAGCTCTAGTGACTGTCTGGATGTGCAGATACTTGAACATTCTACTCAAATCAAGGTGCTAATAAAAGAAAAAAACTGGTTTTATATATATATATAAAATCAAGATTAATATAATCCAATATAAAATGATGCACATGGATGCAGCTGCAGTAGGTGACATGGGGGTAGGACAATGATAATGACAGGGAGCCAGCTCTGTTTAAGCCCTGTTTAATACACAGAATCCAGAATGTTTAATTTAACCATAGGACTTATTTTAAGTAAGAAGCAGGAAATGAACACTGAGGCCTGAAAAACATTTCTTTTAGTACTAGCTATATATAGATAAATCCAGGCTGTAAATCTATGACCTGTGCTCTAATTTTTAGAAACTGAAAACCATTTTCTCCCAAGTAGCAAGGAGAAAGAAAGCATGGCTGAAATAACATTTTCCGTATTCTTGTTAGTTCCTACACAGCCTATTTTAATCACTGTTGATTGATATAAATAAAAGTGGCCTTATTCAATATTGTTTTTTCAAATAAGCAATGGTCCCACAAAGGAGCAGCGACATTCTGAGGAGTCAAGGATTTCAAGCCACCATTCTGTTGGTTTGTCATTGATGGCTTTGAGCAAGTTCTTGTACAGATAAAGAATTTCAGTTTCATGCCCTGTATTGCCAGCTCTCCTGATTTTGTCACAAGTCTTAAGACAGTTGATCTTTTTCTTTTTCTTCTTCTTCTCTTTTTTTATTATTTTGTCTTAAAGACTTGTCTCCTGAGTACAGTGACTAAATGAGAATTTCAGCTTTCATGATGCAAAGATCATGATTGCAGAGAAAAAAAAAATAAAGTTTGCTTCTGGATAATTCAATGTCAAACAGGCAGATAAATACAACACTACAAAGTATATTATTTTAACCCATGCTACTTTAAACTAATAACATGTTTTCTTAGGCCTGACTTGTGATTTCTGAATGTTGCTGGCAGTAATATTGAATTAGCATCTCCTGATTCTAGCTGACATGCTTCAGTGTAATTTTAAATTTCCTATGAAAAGCTTATCTTATTTTTACTGGTAACTGAGTACCTCATTTTACTCTCATTTCTTTGCAGCTAGGAACTCCTTGCAAGCATTTACTGAGTATTAAATATTTTCATTCTGTTTTGATAGCCACTTTTTTTATGAACATAAAAAATAGCTTGAATTCCTACATCTGCTTAGCTCATCTGGATTTCCCTTGACAGATGGTTCATTGCAAAGTGTGTGTTTTCCTTTTTAGGCTGATGTTTATGAAAATACATAGTCTACCCTAGTTTCTATCATACCCAGGATAATTTGTAAAACTTAAAAGTAAATTTTGTTACTTCAGATTCTTTCGTGGTTAAAAGGCACCGGGGGTGCCTGCCCCATAGCCTTTAATGGCAGCAGTGGAAATCCAAGTGCATCTACTGTCAAGTGTGCAGACAATTTTCAAACTGAAATGTTGAGGTTTAGGTATCAAAAGAGATGGGAGATTTCTCTGGCTGTTTCTAACGTGTTTCTGAGGGCTGATCTGGCCTGAGTACCCTTCCACCCACAGGAGAAATGATCACCTTCATAGCTGGGGAGTTCCCAGCATGGCTGGCTTGTGGAGTCAAACCAACTGTGTCTAGATTCAGCCCAAGCTTACACAGAGTAGCCTGGGGGAATCTGTGGGCAAAAATAGAAAGATTAGAGGTAAAAACAAAGCTGTCCATGCACACAGACGTGAAAAAACCTCAGAGGATTAAGATCCTAGATCAGCTGTGAGTGGTCTGTCTGCATGCATGTGTCTAGCTAATAACACTGATGTGACAGAAGATGGGAAGAACATTTCAAATGTTTTACAGCAGTGTCTGAGTGGTTCTAGACACAAATTACAGTTGAGTTAGAAGTCTAAAGTCAACATTTCCTACACTAGCCTCTGGCTGTGGTTGCACAGCATGAGGCTGCTTGCGTCTAGCCTTATTAAGAGGAATTTTCACATTACCTCTTGACCTCAGTAAGGTTGCTGAGGACTGGCTTCTACATGAGATCCTTTTGTTGGGAAATGAATGGCCTGTTTCAGAGTGGGCATACAAAAATAAAACTCCTCCAGAATCAGCAGCTGGTTTGGAATATTGGGATATATTCCAAATGCTGTGTGGGGGATTGCCCAAAAATCTTGTTCAGTGGTGAAAACGTGAATTTTTGGGAAAGGGAAAAATAAAAATCCATATTTCTTTCAAAATGAGAAGACCCCCAGCATTCATGTGCAGCACACAGTTGTTGAGCTTCAGCAGGGAGGGGAAACTGTTTCTAAGCAGAGTTCTGCACAGGCTGGTGTTCAGAGCATGGTCCTATGATGCAGGTCCAAGCTGCCACAAGTGGAGGTTATTGTAGAATCAAGGTTTCCCTTCTGGTGAGTGTTCTAGCAAGGAGGATATAATCCTTTTCAACAGACATGCTTTCTCAGAAAACAGGAATGAATTTTTATCCCTAAATACTGGTTGTAGTCTACAATGCCTATAGAAACATTTTGTGTTTTGCATCACAGCCTGACAAGGACACAAGAACTCTTGGGTCCAATTTTTCTATTGGAGAATCTTTGTTGCATCAAATTGCAGTATTGTACCACATCTCCAAATACACCAGATCAGATTCCTAACACTCCAAATATAATGTGCAGCATGCCAAATGTCAGTGCTGTGAAAGTTATTAAGTTATAAAGTTATTAACCAGAGGTCACTTTTTAGCTAGTGCGTGGCTGAATGACACAACCTATTTTCCCATATGAGTTTCTTCATTGTTAACTTCATTGAAGACTGGATAAAATTCTTTTCATTTTGCTGAAATGATTGACTAGCCTTCCAGTCTTGAGAGTTGATCCTACTACATCCTTCCATTTCAAATTTTGGCTTACAATGAACCACTTTCCATCCAAGAAGGGCTAAGTGGGGTCATGTATATGCCAGTATTCTTGGCCACACAAATTCCACTGAAGTAGAGCCAACCCTAAAGCAGCAGTGATATAATCCTACAGCAACTGGGAATGAGACAAGTTAAATGACTTAATAGTGTGGGGCTCCATTTTCCCTTGTCACTTTTAACCTGGAATGAAACTTGAAATATATTAAAATAAAATTAATATCTATATCTTCATAATATATTTACTATGATCCTTTGCAAACTTACAAACTTGGACTTCATTTGCAAGTTCAAAGGCTGTGATTGAGTTTTAAATTACCCAGCTTATTTGCTATATGAGCTTGGCGTATGACTTGAAGTTTGTTATAAAAATGATTTTGCTAAAATTAAGTTGCAATAGACAATCATTTCATACACATAGATTATAAACATTCAAGTTATAATGTTAAAGGTTGGTCAATATATTAAATCTCTGTATAACCACATATGAGCACAATGACATCTTTGTGCTCCAAAACATCACGGATCTGGAAGGATTGCTTGGTTGGCTTCTTTGGCTGTCATGCCTGCTAGTACAGCACTGAAGTACCTGTCTTGGAGAGGGATAGATGGCAGAGGACATGGTATCCTAGAAAGAGGTAAATACTTTCTGTAAGTACTCAAGACAGCACTAACTCAGTCATTTTGTGTCTAAGGAGATTAATGCAGCCCTTGGCTACAGGGACTACTGAGTAGGAGCAGAAAGATGTCATTGTGTTCATATATGGTAATAGTGAGACTGTTACTCATACACAGCCTTTGGTTCTGGTGACAACTGTATTCAAAAGAAAAGAAAAGTCACAGAGCTCATCAAGTATAACAGTGATGCAGAGGACTGAAAAATTGTCTAGAAATGAGAAACTTCAGGAGTTTTGAGAAAATCCGCTACAGAACAGCAGCTGTTCTCAGTCAGCTAGCTGCCATTTAGACATACAGGCCACAGTTCATCTTCACTAAATGGGATGAGGGTCCTGAGTGGTTTGTACAGCCCACGTAGACCCAGCAATCCCAGCAGCTGGGCTCAGGGCTTTGTCTCTGCCTGCCTAGGAGCTGAGGGAGTTTCAAGTTCATACTTTCTATGAAACAGGAACAGCATGTCTTTTTTAGATCAGGCAAGTGCTTAAATTATTAATGTGACAGGGGTGGAGCATTTTTTAATTTTCATTGTAATTTGTGTTTAGCTTACTTTTCCTAAGGAAATGAGAATTTTGTGATTTTGTTCTACGAGTGGGCTGGTTTCACGCTATCAAACACTCAGCATCAAATAACTTTTGAATCCATGGCCATTTTCAACACATTTTCAGACAGTGAGAATATGAAAAACAGTGATATTATCATTGTGTCCTAAGAAATGGTGGTCAGGTAAAGAGTCATCCAAGTGCCCAGCTGAGAAAAAAACCCAAGAAGTCAGCTATTATAGTCTGCTTAACAGCAGCTATTGATTAGCAAATCCTGTGTCTTCCTGTTGAAAGACACCTGTGATGGGAAAAATAGAAACATGAAATACATAGCAAACACCCACAGGAAACATCAAGTTACATTGTATTGTTATATTATTCCATACTTTAGCATCAGTTTCAGTCTCTTGGTGTTGATTTAAGAAACTTAAATATTATTAAAGGACCAAGATCATTCATCACCAGCAGACACACTCCTCCATGTATGTATTTTCACTTAATGCTGACAGGTAGATTTGCCAGGTTCTTGGGTGATGGCAGGTATCACTGCACAGGTTAGATCTTAAAATATGTCCAACTAGAATGCAAGATATGCCTTGACTGTGAAAATAGTATAATTTGTTATGTGTATTCATAGACACAGATTATAAAAAAGCTAAGCTGGTTAGACTCTGAAGACTACAATCAGCCCTTGCTATTTCTCAATAACCTCACTGTGATTCTATAAATCACAGTTTGTCTTATTGCCCGTACCTGAATATATCTGCACTCCATGGTTGGTGTATTGAACAACATAAGCATATGCTCTTAAAATTCATATCATTACCAACCTCAAAAAACTCAGTCACTCCAGTAATTTCTGGAATATAAATGGTTCTGTCAAATATGGCCTTTTTATGGAAAATTTCCATATGAATATTTTTAAAGTCCTGGAATTCATGCTTTTTTAGGTTTATTGATCTATAACACATCACCTGATGATCTAATAAACTGGTCACTTACAAACTGTAATGTCCATTGAATAGATATACTTCTTGCTTGTGTTACAAAATTGTTTTTTGTCCAGACCTAATTGTGAAATACTAAGGGATATTCAGCATAAATCTGACTGTGGTAGAAATTTATTTATAATTTTGCTTTACACATTAATAAAAAAGAGTTTTTTTCCTCTGAGTATCTTCTATGTATAATGGCATTTATACTGCTTCTAAAATGGATATATCAGATGACAGAACTTTCTTTTTCCAAACAGGCAAATGGTTTAACTATGGAATTATCTTCCTTGTTTTAATCTTGGATCTGAATATGTGGAAGAACCAAATATTTTACAAACCTCATGAATATGGTCAATATATTGGTCCTGGACAGAAGATCTACACAGTGAAGGACTCAGAGAGCTTGAAAGACCTTAACAGAACTAAGTTGTCTTGGGAGTGGAGATCCAACAACACCAACCCACTGACGAACCGGACGTATGCCGAAGGGGACATGTTCTTGCACAGCAGGTTCACAGGCTCTAGCCTGGATGTCAAATGCCTGGCTTTTATCCCAAGTTTGCTGGCTTTTGCTTTGTTTGGTTTCTTCATCTGGTTCTTTGGGCGCTTTCAGAAAACTGACCAAGGCATGGAGAATTTAGACAAATCGTACACAAGAATGAAACGAAAGTCACCATCGGATATGGGAATGACACGAGAAAATACACAGGTGTTAGAAGAACCACTGAATTTTCAAGAACCACATCTGGTATCCATAAAATCAGACTTAAGTGAAATTGTTTTTAATTCTTCTCTTCTAACTTCTGAAAACTTGAACGCACAACTGAACGAACAAGACAGCCCTTTACGGCCAGCACCAGAGTCCTCTGTCCCTAAGAATAATCCTGTAACATAGAGCAAAATACCCAGGAAAATCAGTTTAAATAAGCAGTTACTCTTATTTCAGTTTTACCTTTTGTAAGTTAAGATTTACATAGCGTTTAGAATAAGAAACTCAACCTATACCAAGAGGTGCTCAGCATGCTTTTCTAGAAATTTTGGTTTTTATTTGTATTATAGTACGTGCCTATTGTATATCTAACATTCCTTTATGGATCGCTTCCCAAAATTGCACAAGCTATTTATTAATACATTACCTTAACAGTATAATAGTGTATTAGAGGATTACTTGCAGGTATAAAATTCTACCGTGGTGGTGCCTTGAGACATTAAACTGTTTTTTAACTCAACGCCGGGTGTATAGCACAGTTCTTCTCATCTGTTTTGCAACGCTTTTTGTATATGGTTGTTTCAAGTGTCATTTGATGTCTTGACAGAGGAGATAAATATAGTTATTCCTAAAGAAGGTTTTCTGTTAGGTTATCAAAACTTGACTTTGTTATTTACTCATCTGTGAAGTCAGAGATTTTGATGACCAGACTGCAGAGAAGCATGTTGATTACCTTTTAATTTTTCTGGCTAGCTGCCAAACACAAATACAGATTTATTATGCAGTAAACAGCAGAGACATAATACGGCATGGGTCACTAGTTGTGAAAATATGAGTTTCTCCATCAGTAATAGCAATTATGTGATAATGTCTAATTATGTTTTTCTTAATTAAAGATAAACTGCTCCTTGATTTAAATTTTTGCCCTTCACCTTTTAGAAGCAGAGGTGAAAATACATGGTTGAAGCAACTCTTTCCATCATTACACCAACCCCACACAACATCAAAGAGCCAATGGAGTGATTACAGTAAAGGACACAAAGCCCATTAAATCCAGTATTTTTGCAATTCAGTGCAGATACGGTGCATGTGAAACATACATAGGAATATATTGCTTATAGTCTATTTTCTCCAAATACTGAAGAAATGTTGAAGGTTTTTAATTAAATTAATAGTTAAATTTTATTGCACCTTTTTTTTTGTCCTTCCTTTGTTATCCATGAGTATTTATAACTTGGAATTAAAAATAGAGGGAAACTGGGGTTTTTGCTTTTTTGAAGGGACTTTGTAATGTGAATTTCTCTGCTGTATGATCAAACTATATGCACTAGAGAAATTGCATATCTAAAACATCAGAAAGACTCTGATTTGCCTCTAATTTAGTTCTATAAAATTGTTACAAGTTACCAAATAAGTAAATTTTAAGACTGAATTATTTCCCTGTCACTTTCTGGTGTTGCTGTATTTTGTCTTTGTGACTTTTTTATCTCTGTTGGTTTTGATCTATTTGCTTTTAACTTTTCAGAATGCTGAATTTAGCATGCATAATAGAACTATGCATTTATTCACTGTCACTTGAGAGCCAATTTTAATAAACATCATTCAACAATTGTTTATTATGAGGCAGGAACACACTCTGTCAGTTTTGCAATTTTTCAAAACATTTTACCCATGTGTTGTCCTATTTCAATTGATAAATATTTCTGACACTAAAAAAGACAGACAGTGATCTCAAAATCTAATATTTTGTGTATGAAATATTCAACATTTTATCAGAAAAAAATTCATTTTATAATCATGCTAATTTTTTATCAGTTAAAAATTATGGCTAAACCCAAATCTATTCGCATTTCCTACTGCAGCCTATAAACGTGTTTAATTGACTTATGGTATAATCAAAGACAAGCCATTAATAAGTAATGATAGAACAGTGTGAGATCCTGCTTGTACTATATAAGAGGTGATATACTGATGTATGACATTCAAAGAGCATTTGATTTCTTAAGCAGTTACAGAAATAGCTGTTTAATTTTGCAGATACATGCTTCTCTGTATGTTTTGGACACTGTAAACCCAAGTACTGAAAATCTCTCATTAACTCGTTTCTCTATTTATGCAGAATAGTAGTTAAATACATTAATATGTAGGCAGAAAAATTAGATAATTACTTTTGAGCCTTACAGCCTGCATGATTACTTGACTCTGAGGAACTCTTATTAAGCAACTGATTTTACAGCTAAAATAATTCCTTGACCTCATATTGAGTTAATGCTTTTAAGGTCATTATAAGACTTCATGAAAGAGAGAAAAGCATCAAGTAATCCTAGATTTTGCAGGAGTATTTAAATTAATGGCCAAGCATAGAGACTGCTTATATCATGAATTTGTAAGAAGTTTAAAGATCCAATGCAACCACTCACCATGGTCAACTCATCTAGTTAATTAATGGAGAAAGGACTTCCCAGTCATGTAGGAGTCTCATTTGTAATCACAGACATAGATGGAATAAGAGAGGATTATTTTCATTCTCCACTTCCAGTGTTAAGTTTGAGAAGCCTGAGTTAGGTGGCCAGGCTTGCCCCAAGAGCCTTCGGAAACAAGCAGAGGCTTGGGAGCTGAACACCCTAAAGATGATTCAATACCCTACTCAGTCATTTATTTCTGCAGCAAGAACAGGTTTGTGGAGTTGGTGCTGAGGATCCAGTGCCCACCATTCATTTCAGGGGTTTACATCAGTTTAGCTCTTGTTTGAAGGATTGTGGCTGGGGTATATACAGAGACCCTGTGTTGGAGGACCCCTCAAGGTCTGAGCTGGAGGAGAGTCAGCAAGCACAATCACAACTTTACTCCTGAGCTTAGCGGCTAATGCAGAGTCATTCTGAGTCTTCTTCCCGAAATGGAAATATTCCTCCTCCAAGCACATTCATTGTTGCCAACTGTTGTTCACTTTTAACATCCTGAAATGCTTTGCTAACTCAAACCAGTCTGAACTGCTTTCTAGTCTAGTACCCATAACTGGGACCTTAACATGGAAATTTGATCTTCTCCTGAAAGCCTAACTATGTGACAAATTTTTTAGGCTTCTGTTTCTTTTCCTGAGGACATTGAAAAACCCATAGGAGGGGAGAAACTTGAGGAAGTGGCAGTTTTTTCACAAACTACACATCTCCATTCTACCCTCTATAATGAACCATCCAGCAACTGCCATCACTACAGGGCTGGCCAGTGTCTGCTTTGACAAAGATCAGATTTGGTACAATACCTCTTTTTTTAAACCATAGATACGTTGTACAGTGATGGATCATAGAAATGACCTGATACAGTATATATATAGAAGATACATCTCTAGGATAAGCACATAAGATTTATGAGCCCACAGGTGCCCATAAATTGCCTTAGCATTCTCAACAATTACCTTCCTGAGATGGAAATGACATGAAGCAAATAGAAGGTAAGAATTTCTGTAGAAAGTACCTTAAATATAATATTCATGCTTGTGGAAATGTATAGATATCTTCAAAAACCACATATATAAAATGTAGATGTGTATGTACATTAGGAACCCAGGGATTAGATGATTTTGTTGGGGAAACTGCTGAGTTTCTCAAGGCAATTTACTACTGTCCTTTTCATGCTACATTGCTCTATCAGTTACTTATTCCAGGTTGTTTCATCTCCTCTGCCTCTACTTATTTTGCAGAGAAAATATAAGGCCAAAAAAGAGCATTTAATTGCACTGTGTCCCCAAGTTATTTCTTTGTCAAATTTATGCAGAAACTAATTTTTTTATGTTTTAAAAGATTTCTTTCCTTTCCAGCTAGTATCATCATACTTTGGACTACTGCACTTTATTACAGTATGTGTTAAATTACTGTTTTTCCTGCATTGAACAGCATCCACCATGACAACCACCTGGGAGTAAAGAGCAGACACCTCACAAAGACTGGGACGTCAGCAAGTCAGTTCCTTAGTAGACTGGCAAACTCATTTTCCCACAAGTGAACAGGTTATGACTCACTAGTAAAAGATGTAACAGATTTTTAATACACTGGCCCTAATTTTAACAACCTTCTAGAAGGGGCTCAGTGGGAGACTTTTTATCTTAGGCTATAAATTTGAAGTAGTTACATCCTGCAAGCAGTGTGTTTCAACTTTTTAGGGTGCATTTAAAAGTAACCAACTTGAACTTTGAGCAGATTGCAAGAACCATAAAAATTAGACAACACTGTGAGTAAGAATATGAAGGTAATTCACTTCATGCTTCCTGGCACAGGATGGAGACAAAACACTTTTATCAGATGTTTGAGTGGCCCTTGCTTGGGATTATGGATAGTGACATGCAAAGATTCAAACTGCATTTATAAACAAACAGTTGCAGTACTTTTATCAAGAGAGGTGCCATTGCCAGTGCCAGACAGACCAGCTCTTCTGCTCTGTCATGTCCATTTTGACTTGCAAATGACAAAGGACTTGTTCCTTTCCCTGTGCTCTCAAAACTATCCTGTGGGGAGTCTGGGCTACTTGAGTGTGCTGTGGCACATGTTACTGCAATGCCCAATACACAACTCCAAGAAGGACAACCAAGGGCAGGCAAAAGAGGGGAGTCTTGTCTGCCGTTTTATGGCCTTGAGGTGAAGAATGTCACTTACGTGACCATTTCAGAAGCAAATCAATATAAATAGAAGTCCTGTTACATAGGAACAAAAAGGGACAGATGGAGAGACAGGAAATCACTAGAAATCTTTTCCATCCCCCTCAGATATTCAAACAGAAGCAGCAAGTCCCTGTTTCCAAATGCTCACAAACAGTTCCCAGCTTCCAGATGACTTCTGGGTGAGTAGCTCTTCTGGGTAACTAGGTTTTGACACCATCATAATTCCCTCCTAACACTTCCTCTGCATGGGGGATGTCAGCAGCTTTTCAGTGTTTGGGGGAATGGAGTAGTTTTCTGAAAAAATAAGTGGGAAAGAAATTGTAAGGGAGACGCTCCATGAGGCTGGTAATCTCCACAGCAAACTCCTTCTTGAAGAAAAGAAAAGCATTAATCCAGCTGCTTTGCAAAGAGCAATGAAGTAGCAAAATCAAATCCTTTCAGAAATATATCAGCAGCACAGTCACAGAGATACTTCTAATCTCCTGCTTTTCCTTTAATGCGTAGCGGTTGGGGTGTGCAGAAGAGCAGCTTATGTGGTTCCTGCAGGCAGGTTACAGACCCAGCTCTCATGCTGGGTGTGACATCTGGAACACTTCTCTTCATATCGAATTTCTTCTTCTCTTCATTTTGCTCTCGTTTTTCTCACTTAAAGTCCACTTCATTTCATTCTTCTGTTTTTATTTCCAATAAACTTTTATTGTTAGTGACCTAAACAGCAAGTTACCCTCCAAAGGCCCATAATTGCTGTTATTGATTTGGTACCATCTGTATCTCTCTCCCTGCCTTTCAGTAGGGATAAACATCGATGGTGACTGCTCTGAGACACTCCATGCCTTGCTGACCTTTCCTTTGAAAGCTCTGAGGGCACATAAAGGCAGATGATGTGCTAGTGGCAACTAGGCCTTTTGGTCAACAAAACACAGACATGGGTGGAGTTTCAGTATTTAATTGTTCACAGAATCACTTGCTGAAAGCAGGTATAACTTGAGCCACTAACAGCTAGAATTAGAATATTCCAAAACTGCAGTGGCTCCAGCTGTTCCAGGTGTTTGAGGACTTTTGTGAGCTTCATTCCCTGTTGGCTGTGGCAGCATTGCTACGGATGCATGTGTGGCTTAACTTTAGTGTCATCCAGTGACAGCACAAGTAGAGATAATTTCCAGTAATCATTGTTTCCATGTTTCCATGGTTACTGGAGAATTTTTCTATTTTTGCTTCATGAAGCTATAAAAAAACAGAATGTCTTCCAAATCTTTGCAAGGTTAAATTATGAGTAGACAATCTAGCCATTTTTGCTTCATCTGTGCAACCTTCTTAGTTCCTTTTCACCCTTTCCATCAATTTTGACCTGCTGATCCACAGCAAAGCTGCTCCTCAAAAATAATCCTGAAGGGGACAGCAATCAAATTCTTTCTTATGCAGTCCTGGAGAGGCTTCAGACAGCATTCATTCAAACAAAATTAAAAAAAAAAATTGATTCTAAGGCACAAAGAGTTTTTTTTATTTATATGGAAAACAGTTAAAGCAGGTGCTACAGAAGTTGGCAGTAACCTCCTGCTCCGTTTTAATAGCAAGTCTGCCTACAAGGGCCCATAGAATTATTTGTTGAACTTTTCAGCTACAGGTAGGTTTAGGGTGTAGTATTTAGTGAAACCTCCATAGAAATATATGTCGTTTCACCTAAAAAATTGAATGTTTTTTTTTTTTTTTTTTCCAAGCCTTGGCAATTCCTCTATCACCTAAGAGAGCACAGTGATAGCTCCTTAGTTAGCAACCAGTCTGTACCAACAGGTTCTTGAAAGTCATGTAGGACCATTCAAAGATAGAAGCTCAGATCTATGTGAGCTATATGGCTATTTTAGATCACTGCTCCTGAACAGTGTAGCCCTGTTGCTCTG
This sequence comes from Dicaeum eximium, assembly GCA_013396995.1. NCBI lineage: Eukaryota > Metazoa > Chordata > Aves > Passeriformes > Dicaeidae > Dicaeum > Dicaeum eximium. The sequence continues at coordinate 564,222 of VWZP01007499.1, read as the reverse complement.
AGGGGTATCACAAAGACACAGTATAATACTGATCTGACTAGACTTCAAAAGTGTCTGCTCATTTGGATGTACTTTAGTGCCTTTCAAAGTGCACACGGAGGAATACAGACATACAGCCCAAATGTCCCTCCTGGTGTTTTAAAGGCTCCAGCTTTACATCACAGAAATACCCACCAACTTTTTGGAGAAGTTTACTAGTAAGTTTACAAGACCTTTCCTAGAGATCTCTGCCCCATCTTCTGTGGTCACTAGAAACTGTATTTTACTAAAACTACCCACTCATTGTATTGCACTTGTAATGACACCACTGTCACATATAAGTCTCTCAGACAAGTATAACTACAGAGATTGGAAAGGAACTGCTTAAAGACTTTGCAATGCAAAAGAAATGCAAAAGTAGAGAGGAAAGTTAAAAGGCTAAGACATTAAATCATTTGCTCAATTCCATACATGTCAGGTATCCCCTGCTTGCCTATTTTATTAGGACTTTAGTCTTTCTAGTTTGTTGCTGTCAAATGTTTTCTTTGTTCCATGTGATTCACATATACATGGACATGGCATGAAATATCCCAGGAACAGAATTAGGCATATTTCACCCTTGCATAAGTTTTAGCTGGAGAAATTAGGTTTTTGAAATAAGAAGGCAGTTTTGTTAGCATCAGATCGCCAGTCTCGTGCCATGAAACTGCCTCAGGGTAACTGCTGCTGGAAGTGGAAATACCTCAGTCTTTCCTCAGCTACCTTTTGGAGTTTCCTTCAGAAAAAAACCAGTCTGCTTTCAGATATTGAGATCTGGAAAACAGACTTCAACAGTTCTTCAAGTAACAGCAAGAAACATGTGAAGGAGTTACAAAGCCACTCTTTTATCCCGTCAAATGGTGACATCCTATTGTTCCTTTGCAAATTATATTTTGCAAAAAGGAAGTAGTTACATTCCTTTTCATAGTAATAGCAAAGACTGCCAGTGTTTTTGTGATGGAAACGTCAAAATTTATACTGGATTGTATTTTCCTTCAACTCTGTCAAGTGTCACTGAGGAGCAATGCTGGGAGTTCAAAAGACAAGCAACAAAAAGTATTCTGCTACCATGTTCCTGTCATGTACACTGTGAATGCATTAATTTTTTTCTTGGATGATGAAACAGAGAGAGCTGTAAAACAACAATTTATTTGTAATGGGATTCTGCACCAAGAGTCCTGATACACAGTCTCATCTGAGACGTGAAAGTCTGCCAGCATCAGATTAGAGACAAGATAAGGGGAAACACTTGCCCACTGAGAGCACACATGAGCAGCAGTAAGTGACAAGTACTGTGCTACATCTCTGCCTGCACACAGCAAGGCTGGAGTGCTGTGCCAATCAAGGTCAATCTGTGCAGACAGAGGGAATGGTGAAAGGCAGGTGGTGGGAGAAGCACTTTTAAATACATGTATCTGCTGGCAACTTTATCATCCAGACTTAAGATTTTCTTCCTCCTACTGGCTTGAGCCAAGACTTTATTCCGAATTATATTGGGGGATGTGAGACTGCTAGAATTTCATCCTGCTGACTGATCTTTTTGGAGATTGAAAGATGCTCTGAGTTTTAATAATATAAACTGAATATTATTGTTGAGAGAAAAGCCTCAACAAGAAAAGGATATTTTTTTCCTCTCAGCTTGGGAGGAAAAGCAACAGATAGCATAGCCACATTTTCAGAGTTCTAACAGTAAATAAAAAAGGTGCCTAAAACAATCTAAAAGGGAGGAAAGTAAAGCACATCAGCCTCTTAGATAACTGTAATATAAAAAAGTCATGTTCTCTATTCTGACAGTTTGTAGAAACCGAAGGAGCTTACATCATACAGCACAAAGTTATTTCAGCGATGTTCTTGTTTTTGTAGAAGGAATGACTTCGCACTGTGAGCAGATTCGCAATTTAATTTTGAACGAAATCAATGTTTCCTTCCCAGAGTGATCTGCAGTTGGGACTGGTGTGAGTGGTCTGGTTTGCATCCCCAGCACAGTCTGGGGATTTACAGAAAAAGAACAAATTTCTCAGTCCTTGCTGCAGGTGTGACCTGAGAAGTCAGCTTTGTGTGCAGAGCTTACATAGGTCCTGTGGTGCAAAAGGATTTTCAGATATAGATTGCATTCCATGTACAGCTTTGATCACACTTTCTCTGACTTGTTTTGCATCGCTCCTTTGAGTTGTGCCTGCTGTCTAATCAATGATTAATTTCCTACACAGACCATTGGACTCAAGAGGATGGTGGCCTTAAGCAATGTCCCTGAATTCACCCTAGATACTAAGGTGCACTTGTGTTCCCTGACTCTCTTTGACTGAGGAATGTGAGCCCCATTACAGAGAAGCTTCTCCTCACAAACCCCCTGAAACCACACAACAGAATTGATTGCACCATAGAAAGTTTCTGAGCAGCTGCATGGGTTGGAAGGTGCTCCCAGGAGTCAGTCAGCTCCCAGGAGGCACTCAGGGATACCACAGGCTTGGTTTTCAGCAGCACTGGGAACGTCAGTCACACTGGAAAAAATTAAGTCAATTCCAGATAACTGAATGCATTTCCTAATTCAAAAAGTGTTGCACCTTGCATATCCCAGCAGGGGATATGATGGCTGCAGCCATGGGGAAAGTGCAAAGAAGATGCTGGTAGGAGTGACTTGAGGGGCAACCTTTCTATGAAGGACATGAGGGATTTCCTAGGGTGTCACTCATGCTGCACAGCAGTGCTTGAAGAGTTTCCAACTGCCCATAGTGTTTGAGCTCCCACTTCTGGTTTGCTCTAACTGGGAGGTTTCTCCTGGTCATGAGGATGGTTATCCCTGGTAGTAGTGAAACTCTTCTTTTTCTGGATCTTATTAGCCTAGAGATGTTACCAGTCATGTTCCATGACTTGCAGGAGTCAGTTCCTTGAGCAGTCTTTATCTCACAGACAGAGTAAACTGAATTTCTTGTGCAGTGTCATGGCCTACCAGAATTAAAAAGTAATATGTCAGCAGGCACTTGGATCCAAGCATATTCCCTTCTTAGAGAGACATCAGATGTGACACATCTGAAGTAGGGCGTGTAGGAGGATCACACACCAGACAGTAACAGGCTACCAAGAGTACATGAGCAGCTGAGTGTCTAAAGCAGCAATCTGTGCAAAACAGCAGTGAGGAGCCCAGAGTGGTAAGAAGGGTCAGATCCATAATCTCTTAAATGTTTTAAAATGGCTTTTTTGGACTTTTTAGAGCACTTCTACAGGCAAGCAAGATGTAATCAATGCTGGAAATGGAGGGAAAGGGCTGAGTTACAGTAGTAAAAATCTGTTATAAAAGTGTACTGCATTGGCATGTCTTGATGGATGTGGGTGCTCAACCCTTTTGAGAACATGAATATATGAGTAGGTGGCAAAATACAGATTTGAACTTTAGTTGAAAAGATTGTGAACTGAGGTGTTTTACAGGTATCTATTCTTATAATGAAAAAAAGACATTTTTCCAACTCTCACTGTCAATGTAAGGGAAGAGTGGAAGCTGGTGCTGCTGGGGTCCTAAGGTTGGATTGCAAGGCCATCTTCTGCAGCCCCACTCTGTGACTCTGTACCAGTGAGAACACAAATCCCCCTGAGCCCCCAGTGGCCATGGCTGTCACCATGCTGGCTGCACACAGTAGGCTCAGTGTGGGGCATCTGGGCAGGCTGCTGCTGGCAGTATTGATCTCGCTCACCAATGCAGCATGATTGGCAATATTTTATTGAAATGTAGGACGCTTTGGTGAACATAGCTAAAGGGAAGGGACTGAGATGAAGCTCAGCCCATTTTGTCTCCTGAGCTCCTCTTTGTCATATCAGAGTGATTCCAGCCAGCTGGAGCTGCTGCAGCTTGATCACAATGTTAATAGAAAAGACATATTCCTTCAAAAAACTCACCCCAAAACAATGTAAGAGTGATTTTAAATAGACCTGCACAGAATAAGAGTGCCATGCTTGGGCCCAGATAGACGTGGGGAAGGAAGAAAAAGGATGCAGCATAGGAGATCAAAAAGACATCTTCAGCCAGGGGAGCAGGGATAAAGACAGCTTCAGTGAGGGCTGCAGTGAGGATCATGTCTGTGGCTGATGCCAGGTGACATCTGTGATCAACTGATGAGTTGTGAGTTCAGAGGGGAAGCTCTGGCACATGCTCTGCAGAACCCAATTCCAGAGGCAATGCTCTCAGCTGCAGGTTGAGGATGAGGGCACATGCTGAGAAATACTGAAAATTAACTGATCAGGACGACCAACAGTTTGGGAAACAAGTCAAAGAAGCACAATGAAGTTTAAGTATTTCCTCCTCCATGCTGATTAGTCACTTGTTACAAGGCTGTCAAGATTCTCTTTCGCAGCCTCTGTACCCCATCCTCACTTACAGTGTTTTCAGGTGTTTCTTCTTTTAAGAAAATAAATAATTGAATTAACGTGCTGACTGCAAACTGTCACTCAGTCTCAATTCTTGGCTGTTGTGTCTCATTCTCAGAATCTCTACTTGCCTTGCCTTGTTGAAAGATAAACTCTTTGGGAAAAGAACTGTTCAGTGCCCTGGGCTGTAGTGAGAAGAAACAGTTTCGCAACTGGGTACAGAATTACCAATAATAAAATTATTTTTCTTATTTACGCTTGACAGTTTTCAGGAGTCATTGTCTTGTGCACAAGTTGTGTGGTTATGGGTGAAAAAAATAGCTTATAGCTACTTGCATGAGTGATGATGCATTGTCAAGTAAAAAAATTATAATTAGTGATAATAGATGAATTGAATGCTAGACTCCCATGGTTTGGTGCTCAGACACTGATTTATGGTTTACAAAAATAGCTTATAGTTATGATCTCCATGCTGCCATTACACCAAACCAATATTTCATCTCAATCTGTACCTCTCCTGGGAATTTTAAGTGCAGCCTGAGCATGCAATCATCCAGAAGAGGTCGAAGCATTGCTTTTATGTCATGGTTTATTTTTCTTTCTTAACTCTGATTTCTGCCTTGAAGTTACACCAGCTAAAAATGAGTTGTGCAAAAGTTGTTTCTTTGCACTTTGTGATGTCTTTGACAAAATGATCTTTAAATTTCATTTCCAGAAGAACAGTATAGTTTATGCTTAACAGAAGTAAGCTTCAAAAAGTATAGCAGGGAACATTATATCCTCTCTTTGCCTGTGTTGATGTATGGTGTCATTGATTTTGAGCTTTCAACTGATATCAGACAAAACAGAGCCTTTCTTCTGAATCAGCTGCACTTCAGAAGTTCCAATTGGGAGGAAAATGAATCCATACCTCACTATGTTTAATTCCCCAAACCTAAACCTGAATCCCATAACTTTCTCTCAGTCATTTAAGAATCTTTATGCAGTCCGAGTATGTTTCATAGTTTTGTGCAGCCATCAAAGAAGACAGGTGGCATTGTTTGCCCCTGGTTTCATTCTCTGAGAGTCACAGGAACATTGCTTTGGGTTTGAGCTTCCTGGTCTCAGTTTAAAATTTAGGACTTACAAACCCAATGGGAAATGAAGGGTAAAGCCCCTGATCTTACAGAGTTGCACTCCAATAAAGCACAGGATGTAGGGTTGCCCCAGAGTGACCAGGCTCAGCCCAGGGGGCTGTTGTCACTCTGGGTCTGCACATGGGCTGGCTTCCCCAGACATCTCCAGGTCCAAGGGAACTGGATGTGGCAAAGCAGAGGGGAGATCCAGACAGAGGTCCTAGTTTCATCACAGGACTCAGACTGGTGGGCATTTTAAGAGGATTAATATAAAAGTATTGCACAGGTCTGGTTTGTATCCTGCTGCTTTCCGCCAGTCTATGAAGGGTCTGAATTTGCACAGAAATTCCCTTTGTGAGTTGAGCTGCCTCTATAGCTCTCCTGAGGGTGACATGTGGAAAATGGAGTACCTGCATTTGAATTTTAAATTTCTTGTATTACATGGGAATTACCATTAGTATTACTATACTGATAGTGCTTTAGATTCACTAAATGCCAGCACTGGCTTTTCTGAAGCCAGCTTTACGTCCATCTCATATGCAGTGACATAACTATGAAGAAACTGTTGTGGAGAACTTTTCATACACTCAGCCACTGTTAATAGAGAGAGAAAATAATGTGAGGGTTTTTATTTTGACAAGCAGTGTCTCTGTGGAAAAAATAATGTGTAATAAGCACTGTGAGTAGGACTGCCAACCAGAGTTAAATGGATAATTCTTATTTGATATTCCTATACATTACATAATTCACTTGGCAACCACAAGGTCTGTTTATCTTTGAATACTCTCATTTGGATGTGATTATGATATATTGTGCATAAAAGTAAAAAAATAATGCTTTCACTAATAATGTTTTAAATTTAGTCAATGCATTTTAAAATATAACTTTTTTCATATCTCTTCTAATTTTGAAAATACTCTTTTTATTAATATTATTATTCTCCCAAGTCGTAGTATTAAAAATTACCCTTTACTTCAATGTGTACTATGACATCAACTGAGCAGAAAAACAAACCTTTTCTACTGCCAGTTGGTTCTCCACCAACTTGTTCTGCAACAGATATAAAGAGCTGTGCCATACAGCCATGCAGGGAAACTAATTTCATCAGCAGGCATGGCAGTGTACTTGCCAGGTTTTTGTAAGCCAAAATCTCCTGACACCTTTTTTTGGAAGGCTCAGGATAAGTCAGGCTGACCGTAAATTCAGAACACTTCCTTTGCTATGTGGCTAATCTCAACATTTAGTGAGCACATGCAAAAGTAATCACTTTAAGGATTTATAGCTTGCACTTGGTAAGTGAGGAGATATAAGAAATACAGCCGAGCCAGCAAGACTTCAAAGTTTTACTGTGGTAGATCCTACTGAGAGAAAGTACTGCAAAGCTGTCAATAGCTGCTTGCAAACAGTAGAGCTTGAAATAGGGAAAACATGTTTTTTCCCCTGTCAGAATGGCACAAAGGCTTGGCTGAAGCCCTTGCCTGCCCTATCCATCTGGCTGATGTGAGAAATGAGATATCGATTTTTCTGATACCATACGATCAGAAACTAAGAGGAGCCACAAGGCTAGCAAACAACACACATTTTATTACACTTTAAATGAGATGTTAGAAACTTTTGCAACACATATCTTTTTATTTACCAAATAAATCTTGATTCACATTATTAACCAAAGAAATGTAGAACACACACTTCTAGATTTGCTTCTGGTGAGAATTGATGTAGAAAGGAACTGGCTTACATGCTCCAGCTTCCCATGCTACAGAGGATTTGTTCCTGAAAGGAAATAATTCCTTTGTTAAAAATAAGCTGTAAGTATGCAATTTTTCAGAATCACTCCATTAGATTAGAAGCACAGTTGCTGCTCATTTAAAGGAAATGTGTGCAGCCATATCCATTCTGTGTCTGTGAAATTATCAATCTAGGCACCCAGAATGATCTCTTATCTAGAAAATAGTGTACAAGAGGAAATCAGAGTGGAAAATGTGATTTATTATATATTGCGTGACATTACATTATATTATGAAATCACAGGGTAAAGTTCTTGTAAGCACCTACAGGTTTAATTTCTACAGAAATTAAGATCTCAATATACAAGAATATAAGATTCTTCATTCTTTCTACTCGAAGTCAGTTAGATACAAGGATCAAAACAGAATAGTCCGAAGGTCCAGAAACAACAGTGGGAATCAGAGCAACATGCTCCTGGCATCAGTAACAAGTTTGCATTATTTTATCTCTGCTACAGAGACATGGTAGCTCAAAACTTTCTTAATAAGCCAAAAAGTGCCAGAGGGCTGCAGTTTCCCATAGGAAAAACATATTTTAATCATAGACCATATCTTTTAATGATAGTCCAGCACTCACATCCTAAGCATCTGTTGTGCTGACTGCCATTACTTTAAATAGCCACGGCATTCGCCTGTCTGCATTTCAATGAGCAAGGGGATAAATGGGCCTTTTTCAGTTTCTGCAAGTGTTGCCAGTGAGAAGGACAAAGGCCCAGCAGGATGGCCCCGGCGAAAGGCGCAGATCCCCAAGGGCAGGGAGCCCTTCTGCTCACAGCAACGTGGAGAACGCGATGCTCTTCCTGACAAGCGCCTTTCTGAGAGCTGTTTTGGAGCAAGCCAGTTCAAAAGGGGGAATTGAATATTCCTCAATATTTCCCCAAATAAATGGAGAGTGATCCTGACCCTGCAATCATATGGGAGGAGATAAAACATCGAAAAACCAAGTCCAGCAATTTGCATAAAAACAACCCTCACAATGAAAGAGCAGGGAACAAGCCTCATCATCTGTACATGTATCTAATGTGAAGAAAACACGTGAGAGATGAAGTTCAACCCTGACCAGCACTAAGCTGAGGACACGGAGTGGGTGAAACTCCCTTCTTTGTGACCTTCATTTTTTTCTGAGTATATACATCAGGACAGACATAACTGATAAGATGTTTGTTTTGGCTCCCATCAAGGCTTCAGCAGGAGCTAGGTCCTGAGCTGGCTAGTACATCTACTCTGATAAATGAAACCCACCCTATTTGCTTGGGAGATATGCATGTGTTTGCATATTAATATGCAGTGATATACTTCTTAATATTCTATTTGGAAATACAGCATGTCTCCACTGTACTTCCAAATAGAATATTAAGAAGTATATCAGGATGGTGTAGTTTCAAATGAACACTTCAAACAATGTAAAAAAAGCCACATGCTTTATGTTGTCCATGACTTGCTGTCTAGCAAAAGCACGCTAGGAGAACCTCTCTCTATTTTCCAGTCTGGTGTTGCCCAGTTCAAATGAGTTGTTATGCCATTTTTTTCCCTTTTAGCTTCCAGATTCAGGCCTAGAAGTGTATTTGTTCAAACAAGGTATCATAAATAATTGAAATACACTAAGAAGTGGAAGTTTTCATTGGCTGATTTGTACAGTGGGGAGAGTAAAGTGGTTGTGACCCTCTGGCTCTATATTTGACAAGCATATAATTGGGAGGCAAGAGGGAGGCTCAAAAGCATACCACTACATGGAAAATGAGCCACTTTTGCTTATGAAGACATGAGATTGTTCTTCTAAATGGCCTCTCATTTATGTGCTGTACAGTCCCTTTTAACAGCTCTGTTCATTTTTCCAGATATTCCTCAGTGGCTTGTTTGGTTAGGTTTGGTTTGGTTTTAGTGGTCAGACAACCTGAAAGCAATGCAAGACAAATGAGTGAAAACATTGTGCACAGAGTACCAGGAACCTCAGCAGATAAACCTCAGGAACACAAGAAAGCAAGAGCAGGGAAAGGAAAAGGGAGGAGGAAAAATGCCCCAGATGAGTTATTGGTTTGTTTTTCTGTCCCACTGATAGTCCTCAAAGAAAAGTGAGAAGTCCTCCACATAGAAGAGATGGGAATGAGTTCCTTTGTTTCAATCATGATGCAGAATTGGCTCCCTTATTGGTCACTTGAGCTGCCTGTGAGTTCATGCCCTCTGCAGTTCATTCACTGGCTTTAAATCTTTCATGTCAGTGTAAATCACTTGTGATCAGAAAGGGACGACCAGGTTCCTCACCCACCTGTCACCACCTAAATATGGGAGGGATTCTAGCAGAAAACACCACAATGCCACTAATTCTGCTCATCTGCACTGATCTAGTGCTTTCAAATTATTTATTATTTATGGAGACAATTTTAGGCCTAGTATAAAATACATTGTTCTTTTTGAAAAATCAAACCACACTATATTAAGCATGAATTGTATAGAATTTTTTATATTGTTAGCTCTTGATGCATACTAGGAAATGCACTTTGCAACAGTCCTTGTAGTCTTCAGTGTCAATTTTTTATTAATGCTTTCCCGGTAATTCTTCATTTGTCTCTAATGTAGGTTGGGAATAAAATGAAAACTCTTGACACTGGGCCCTTGGTCTGTGGTATTCAGCTTACTCTCTCCTCAGAGGGATTCACAAAAGGACATTTGAAAGTCCCAGCTGCAGGGCTTGGGGTGGGGCACATTGATGGAAGGTCCTTCCTCTTGCCCACCACATGCCTTGCATGGACATCCAGGAATGCAAGTGTCTTGCATAAAGGAGAGTGAGTAAAGACAGCACAGCTCAGCTCTAGGCTATAGCACTTACCTGGGAGATGGCTTTTTTAAAAATCAGACTAAAAAGAAGCATAGGAAAAAGGAAAAGGCGGGACCAGAAATGTGCAGGAGGTAATGGCTGGGCACTTACTTCCTGGGCAAGTGAAGAAGGAAACAGAGAAGGGTTTTAGACTCTGGTCTGCTCCATCCCAGAAAAGCACTGAGACATGCAACTGCAACACAGCTCAGCTGTGTACAGCTTCTGTTTAGGTGAGTAATTCTAGATCTTCCCAAGGAGCCCTTGAAATCAAGCATTCACCTGATTCATTACTGCCCTTTCAGAGATTCCTCTCTGAAAATCTACAGTGCTGAAGCAAACATTTCAGAAAAAAAATTTCATTATTTCTATTCATTTCTCTCGGCTAAACATTTTCTGATATATACCTTACAAATTCAGGTCATGACAAATGGAGCTCTTTAAAGACAGACATATTTGGTTTGACATATTATGTCATTGTCCCACATCAAAAACATTGCTGGTTCTAACAACACACATTATGCAGTGAGCTTATATATCTATTTTCTTTAAGTACATTGAAAAAATGTTTGCTGCTCTAATGGGGTACATATGTATAATTAGTAGGCCTAGTAGGAAAGCAAAATAGATTTGAGGAACTACTACTGTACTGCAGAGATAAAGGTACAAGTGATTAAGAAGAAGAAATTACATTCAGAGTTCAAAAGAAGTTTTGCCCCAGAATAAATGCAAATGAGCTTTCTGCTGTTTCAGGGTTTGGGGTTTTTTTCTGGGTTTGTATTTATTATTCTCACCTTAAAGGAGGGAAAGTATACACAGCCATACAAATAGGATCAAAAATTTGTTCCATTTGAACTGTGGCCTACGAACTATAAAGGATGTGAATTAACTGAGGCTGTGTAACCAAGCAGAGTTAGGAAATGTCAGCTATGTTAATGAGCAAGCAGATGTTTATCAGGGAACCACTGTGAAAGTAATCTTCTTGCTAAGCCATTGAAGATAAACCAACAGGTTGCATCTGTAATTAGGGACACCAGGCACACAGCTGGACCAACCAGACCCATGCTTTTCACAGCCATGGTGTTTTGGTCACAGGTCTGCAAGTCTTTCTTGTTCTTTGTGTCTGTAATTTTTTGCATCGCTGCCCCTAATTGTGCACTCTTTGAAAAGCTGCCCCACATCAAATGGATCCTTTTCTTTAGGGAACTTCAAAAAACACAGACAGGGCCTTCCTGACATTACCACCCAAGTTTCCTCTCAGAAACCAGAATACATTTAAGACACATTTGACTTATTTTCTTTTTGCATCAGTCAAACAAAATAGGTCAAATTTATTTCTCGTTGTCATAATTTTCAGGTTTATGTATATTTATAGCCTCTTTGAACTTCATCCCAGTGGTGAAGGTGATGGAAGACCACATCTGCACTGTGCCAGATATGATGTGTAAGTGCTCCAACCATGCTAAAAACAACAGGTTGGAAGCACTCTTTCATTTAGCATGCAAATAAATATTTCAGGGCCTGGGTCTGTGAGAGACTGAATGTCTTCCACCAGAGGACTGCACATGATCCTCAGTGTTTCAAAAGACAGTGTAAATCTAACACAGTCTGGGGGAAGTACCTGGATGTTCCCACATACACCTGAACATATATTAACCCATTGAACTCCATGTTTCATGGCACCCCCACAACCAAGAAGACCAGAAGAACAGAGAGAACCAACAGGACACCTACTGGATCCATGGGTCGTGATACTTTTCTACTTAATCTGTCTCTCTGTCCCTCTCTCTCCACCCCCTGCTTTTCCTACTTCTTTCTATCTCTGCTTCACATTTATTATTAAATAAAATCCTTATTATGGACTTCAGCATATGGTCTGTTTGCACCTTAATTCAGGAGGCACATCGATGGGAGGTCCTTCCTCTCTTATTAGAGAGGGCATCTCTCTAATGAACAAAATAATCAGATCTTAACACAGGTCCTAATATGAGGGAAAATTTCCATAGACTTCTCTGGGTCTTGGATCAACTCCCTGATGTCTGTTGGTGTCTCCTGGGCCAGAGGTCATTGCTCCTAAAGACACCAAAATACCAGTTGCCAGCATCTGTGCCAGCTCTCCTGCTGCCAGGTGTCCATGGCAGGAGGTTCCTGTCAGAACCAGGTGCTTTTGACCCAAACCAGTACAAAGGATATGGCTTCACAACCAGAAGCAGTGACCACCTCCTGAAGACCTGGAGCCACAGCAGTGTAGCTGTCATGTGCCTGCCCCAGCCCCACTGTGAGGAACCTGCAGAGGAGTCAGCTGTACCTGAGCAAAGAAGGGGACAGCAGCATCCCCAAACTGCTCCTCCACCATCACCTGACCATGTTCAGGTGCCTTTAATCAGTTGTGCAACATTTCTAAAGCTCAGCACCAGGAGTTTTTCAGTCAAAGACAATTTTTTACCCTGAGGAAGTTTTTAAACCACTGACGACTATCTGCACTATTCAGTCAGTGCCATCTCAGGATTTTCTGGTGTAGACACAGTACTCACTAAACACACTATAACTTCACCTCTAGGATTTTCCCTGATCTTGCTCTCAAAATCTGGCAAAAAATTTACTCCCTAATTCACTTGAAACCATTCCATATATTTATTTTTGAGCATGAAAAGCATTTTGGTGACAGTGAAATCTCTGTTTCTCTATTTTCTTATAAATGTCCCCATGTCTTAAGTTTTGATTCACACCAGGCAGGCAATGGCTGCAGCTGACCTTGTACTGATTGATTGCTCAGAATCCAGGTTTATAGTTAAAAGGTAGATTAATGCAAACCTGCTGGAACACAGCCAAAGAACACAATAAAACACAGAAACTATTTCAAATACTAGATCAAACACAGTTTTGCCTTCATTATTATGTGTATTGGGCCAATAATCTCTCTGTAGGATTTTCTTTTGCTGACCAGGTGTATATATTTCAGGAATATATTTCATATATGAACCTTAAATTCTAATAGCTAAAAAATTTCAAATTCAACAGCTGAGAAGCTTTATGTGCAAAAGGATATTACCCACAAGTAGCAATTCAAATACATGAAGCATACAAAAATCACTTGAAAGCTACACAAATGACAAAAACTTGCTATATAAGAAACAAAAAGATCACTTAAATGAGCCATATAAATGTCTGAATATCTATAGCTTTTCTGGGAATTGATGAAGCATTTTAAATTTTGGTATAAGAGAATCCAGGAAATTAGGCCTGTGATTGTGAGGGTGCAAACAAGCCTTCTAGGCTGCAGGTTTTGGAAACTACTTCTGTTAAAAAAAAACAGACAAACAAACAAAACAAACCAGAAGTGGATTCTTGGTTTGCTTTAATCCTCTTTCAAAAAGAAAACAAAGTTAATTAGAATTTTAGCAACCACTTACTCAGTTTGGTTCAATTTCCAGAGCAATAGAAAACACAGATGAACCTGAAATGTGAAAACTAGGACTCACATAAGAATTTGACTCCAATATTTATCCAAATTCAATGAGCTTAATTGTACAGTATATAAGGAACATATAAAATGCACAGTGAGAATACATATGTTTTTGTTTTTGTAAAGGGATGGTTAACACTGGCTAAAATCTCTAAACCAACATGAATGATCTCTAGCCTAAGGAGTGGTAAATTCCATGTAAGAAAGTTTGAAAAGGTGGGAGAATAAAATCACCTGTTATGGAAGCCATACAGAGAGAGCCCAACACTGAAATGATCTGCCAGGTACTGATAGTGGGGGCCACAGAGGAGATGAGGGTGGGAACAGCACCACATCACTTCCATTGTTGTGACAGGGATGTTAAAACAAAGTGCTCTTGCTGCTGAGGCTGGAGGCTGCCCAGGGCAGGCAGTCAGTGTGCAGTGTGTGTTTCTGCTGAGTGCTGCTGGGGTCACAGGCTCCTTGGGCTGCATTTCTCTTTCCTTTGAACGCAGCAGCAGCTGAGCAGCCTCTCAAACTTACCAAGAGAGGAAAGAATAATTTCTTCCTCACCTGCTGTGTTCTTCAAAGGAGCATCAGGGCCCATCAAATGTAATAATTACCCAATGGAAATTTAAAATTAAAAAAGAGACTGATTTAAAAAAGATAATTTAAGTGATATCAGTATTATCCCCTCAGCTTGTCACCAGCAGTGTCTGCAAGGTCAAATTTTAACACCTTCTTCATTAACTGACTGACATGCATTTGTCACCAGCCTGACCTGTCTGGGCAGGGGAAGAGGAGCTGCCCAGTCCAGGCCAAAGCTGCATGCACAGGTCCTGTGGTGGGGCAGCTGGCTGTGGCTTGGGGCTAGCCCTCAGCTGACTGAGGAGCTCCTGCAGAGCTGCACGACCACGAAACAGCCAAGCAGTGAGAGGACAGCACTCTGAGGTGTGTTTGTGAGCACTCACAGTTTGTCCAGCATGACTGAGGCAAGCACAAGCTTCTTGCCACACACTAAAGACATTTTCTTCCTGACCTGAAGGCAGATCTTACCTTTCTTGTGCTGTGGGTTGCACATGTTGGGGTGATATGGGAGCTCTTGGGACAGCACCAATCCCACCCCTGCATCTCTGCACTGACAAACCACTTGCAAAATGCACATACAGCAGCCAAAAGGGGAGGCTTTGTCTTGAAAGGTTGCAAGAGGAATCAGTCTTAGCTGGGTCACTGGTCAGAACTTGTGGAGCACCCAACTACATACAGCTGATACAACCAGCAGGATTCCACCTTTAGGTAGGGTGGTGCTCTCCCACCCCAGCTCCAGGATGCTCCAGCTGTGACACAGTGCCTGCTTCAAAGGGGGCCAGACCCATCCTGCATTGGCCTTTTTAGGCATTTTTTACATTTTTACCAAAGGCACTAAGAAAATAAATAGAAAAAGGCTGTGGTTCAGTCAGTCAGATGAAATATTCAAAAGCAGGATCAGCTAAGAAGCTTCTTGTAAAAACTAAGGTAACCATGCACAAGGCTGCATCCCTCTTCTTGTTCACATCAGCAGTCATTAAAAGAGGACAAGACCAAGTTAACATCAGTGGGATTGGGTTTTTTTGTTTTGTTCCCTCCTGCCCTCCATGAACTTTCTTTCCTCACCATGAAATTGCACTGGAGTCTACTTTGTTTCTGTTGTTCTGTTTAGATGGATGCTCTCTACCTGTAGTGATGCAATTCTAGTTATTTTGGTTTTTATATATGACTCAGTCCTAAAATAAGCCCTTAAACAATTTTATTTTATAATTCCAAGCAATACTGCTGATACACAAATGACATACTGAGAGTTACATTTGAATGGTAACATGAGATTACTGAAAAAATAATAACTATGCTTCATCTCAGAGTTTGGCTATCTTATGGATGAAAATTATGTTATCAATAGATCACATGGTTATGTTTTGTGGTAGTTAAAGCTGGAAGTTATGGAAATAATCTATGAACAGATTAGTAGGATATAGGGTTGTAAATCTCCTGCTATAGTAAACAATGCCTGTTTGGTATTTTACAGACTATATAAATTCTGACAATAAGAAAATACTGATTAGTTCAGACCTAGATGAGTAATTGGTTTCAATAGTTGATTTTTATTTTTATCACTTTGCATTAGCACCTTACTATCAAAAGAAAAAAAAGTGAAATAAACTGAATACTAGTGGCCATTTACAATGCTGATAAACAGCCACAGAGTTGAAAAACAGTTTTTAACATGAAAAACAGTGAGGTTTTTTTTTTTTTTCTTTTCAGGCCCTTTCTAAAATGCTTCTCTTTACTCAAAAATACAGTGGCACACTTTATCTTTTCTTCCAGGACAGAAGTTTAGCCACTATGCTAAATCAACAAGAAGCTTTTAATTTTTAATTGGAAATTAAAATAGCAACAGGAGACACAGGAGCCAGGATTGTGACTTAGTGGATATGTGGCTTGGGTAGAAGACACGACTGCAGTGGGCTTTTTACTGGTGCACTGAAGAAGAGACACAGGCCACCCACTCAGGAGATGCCAGAGCTGCTCTAGCCTTCCTACTTGTATTACTCTGAAACATTTTCTTTATAGAGTTGGCAAAAGCAAGTTAGCAATTTTTAGCTTAAATTATTAACTGCTTTGGGGACAAGTTAAACTGCATTTGCCTGTGAGTAAGTTACACTATTAAAAAATAACTAGCAGAGCCCTACTTTAAAGCTCCTGCTATTTTTATCTGTGAAACCAAGGGAGTTCCCTCCTGGTGAGAGGGCATGTGAGCTCAGCACTGCCATTTGCTGCACTGGGAGCCTTCACTTTGGAGAATGTGTGGAGGGGGAGATCCTGCTGCATACACATCCTGCATTTGGAGGCAGCTCAAAAGTGGCTCACGAGATTGTGCCTCTCTGAGGTGACCCAGGATGAACCTGCTGTAGGCCAGTGGAGCTAATGGCAAGATCCTGTGCTGGAAATTAGGGAGAGCACTTCTACAACATTCCCTGCACAAACACACACTTCTAGGCATCCTATAAAAACGAAATGGCTCGTATTGCCCCCAGTAAATTTGTGGGTACCAGAAATTCACAGGTGCACAGTTAGGCCCCTTTTCAACAGTTTTACAATGCTGCTGCATTTTGTCAACCTCTTTCACCATAGCACTGAATTCAGCATTGTAACTGAAGACATCTCTGCCATTTTATCTGTAGGTCTATTAACTTAGGGCAATTACTCTGCAGAGAGGTGACAATTCTTTTATGGAAGTTATTGAATTTTGGTACTGCAAAGAGTGCATCAATAATGAAAGGCCAGCAAGAGAGCACAATGTACCTGCATCATTCAGAATTGTTTTGAGGTTTTTTTATGGACTATATTGTCTAACAGATAATTTAAGCTTGGAAATTAGACATCAATTTTTAATCATATTTAAATTTACTTTTCAAGGAAAATTAAGAACATGAGCTACTACTTACTGGCTGGGCTGAACAGGAGGGAGATAGGGAAGAGGGGGTGAAAAGGAATGAAAATAAGGGTCACTGATATGTCTTCTTGGAGTTTGCTGACCTTTAGAAGAACTCCCAACTGATTAGTAACCTTAAACATTGATAAATTAGACAATATTCACTGAATCCATTCTCATTTTTTATTTAGTAGAGACTTGCAGCTTTGTTCAGTAGTATGACTTCTGCTCTTTACATACAACACTGAGTGTCTCTCCCAGGATCAGATTCAAGTTTTAGCTGTTACCTTATGTCTCCATTTTTGGCTTTTTGGCCTATTAGTGTACTGCACTGTGCTTCACAAACCCATAATAGTAGAAAGATCCTCCAACAGGTCAGGGTAGACAACAAAAGGAAATGGATGTTTGCTCTTCACTATACACCATTTCAGTTTTGATTAAAAGCTGGTATTAAACACCAGTATTACTCTATTAGAAAAACGACTGAGCAAATATTTTGGAGATAATTTTCCTTAGAGTTCTCATATTTGTCATAGCTCTGAAACCAAAGTCAGAGCATGCACAGAACCAGATTAAGGAGAGAGATTGCCTCACCTGCAACTTTTCTATTCACTGCCAATATAGGGATGCTTACAAGGTTACTTACAATGTTCTGTAGAGATCTACTCTACCAGCTCCAGTGGTTCTCTTCAGAGCTTTGTACAGCCTTTGCCAGAGTTCAAGGATTCTGCCCTTGAAAAATGTTCATTCTTTTCAAAAAGGAACTCTGGTCTTCATGCATTTTCTGTGTCTATCTTGTACCTATTCTTGAATTAAATTGAAGTGCAGTTCTCAGAGGGTACACTGTGAAACTTTCTCTCAGAAACAGGCATGCAGCTGCTCATGAAATCCACTAGAGATGTGCCTCAGAGTCTGAGATGAAAACATGACCTCTTGACAATTACTAGCAGGCAAGAAAACATTGCAGAGAAAGCACCTTTTTTGTGGGGGGAGCTAACTCTCTTCCTTAAAAATTGTGATTGCAGCTTGCCAGGAATAGGACAAAAAAAAAAAAAAAAAAAAAACAAACCCAACTTTAAATACCTGTTATTTATGGACTAGATAAGGAAAAGATTTTATTTGGTCTGCAAATCTTCATAACTTTATTGGTTCAATGTAAAATATCCATTTGACTCTTTTTGTCCCCTGATTTTTAGTTTCTTGGACTTGTTTAGACTACTAGCATTTGGTGGCCTAGCACCTCTTGTATCCCCTAATCCAAAAACATCCAGTCCTCAGTAGACACTGAGGATTCAAGGGAATGCCTGCTGGATACATGTGGTTGCCTGAGCTTCCTTTGATCTCCTGCAGTACATGAAACTGAAGTAGCATCTGTTTGCAGGAAATAAAACCACATACATTTTATTTGTATTATATTTTATTTAGCTATAAGGACCTCCCTTGTAGCTTCACATCACACAGGAGCAATGTCATTGGTAGTTTTGCCTGTCCAAGTTTCATGACAATCTCCTGAACTCATAAAGAGATGGTGAAGAGCAGCAAGGCACTTTGAAATGAATATGAGTAGTAAAGTAGTGTCTAAAGAATGCTGTCATCTTGGGCATCTTCCCCCTCTCCTGCTTTGTCTCCACTATTTGTGATGCATTCCTTACAAATTCAGCCTTTTCAGCCTGCAATTTGTAAGCATTGCTTTATTCTTTATTTGTCTTTGAGAGTAACATAGCTTTGGTCATGTAGCCTCCTTTGTTTACTGTCCCAACAGAACAGTAGTGGCAATAGGGTTTGCATTTTGAAGTAATCCCCACGCATTAAGATACTTCACACAAACAGCAAAAACAGCTGCAGAGCTTATGGAAAACAAACCAACCCTTGGCAGCTGCAGAGAGGAGGAATTTGGAGATGATCCCCTGTAAATCTGAACAGATCCAAGTCACACACAAATGGTCTCTACTGACTCTGCATGCCAACACCCCACTGGCACACAGGATCTGATCTTTAGGCATGTGAATTTGCTGTTTAATCCACTGCAATGACAAATTACTTATGTGTATCTTGACAAAGATAAGCCATGATAGGCATAAGGCTGTGCAGGGCATAAGCTCCCACACATAGAGGAGCTACACAAGCAATACTTCACCTGTATTGTCCAGATTCCCAGGAATACTGGCAAAGTAACAGCATCCATGAAAATTAGGTCTTTGAAAAGGAAAGATGGTACAAACAGAAATTTAAGGTAAGAGAAATATTTATTTAAATTTGCACAATAACGAGCTTATACAGAACAAAGTCAATCAAGAAATAATAGTAAGTGCAGTAAAACAAGGAAATATTGATGACTTTTCCCATCAAAAAACATTAAGAAGCCATGCCTGTGCATCACGGGTTTTCTTTTTTTTTTTGCTTGTTTTTTTTTCTCGTTTTGTTTTTTACAATAACTTCTAACTTTTTTTTTTTCAGCGCACATACTGTACATATCACATCTTAGCTGCTAGTTCATTATTCCTGAAGGCTTCATCCTTTTACTCAAACATCTGCTAAGTTCTGCAGTAAGAAATCAAACACATTTGTGCAGTTCCAAATATGATTAGGTAAATCTGCTGCATCTGTCAAGCATTGGACTCTCAAAGCTTTGAAGACCCTGTAAGAGCTCCTAGTTGATTTTAGATCTTGACATCATTATGTACAGCATTACAATGTGTCACTTTACACTAACCTAAACATTCTGCACAAGGATGCCAGACAGACAAATAGCCAGAAGATTTGGGCCTAACCTCATACAAACGTTTACACATCTGAGCCTGTCTTGAGTCCCATAAATTTCACTTTGATTCAGGTAACCGAGTTTATCACATATCTGCACTTCAGATAGACAAAACCAACCTAATTTTAGTTTTAATTTTGAACAATTTTTGGTCTAAAGGTCTATTTCTGTGAAGGAAAATTCTTTATCCAGAAACTGCTTGTGAGAGATAGTTGTTGGTGTCACAGTTCCTGAAGGCACTGTGGATCCACTGAGCAACAGACATGGCCGTTCTAAAGGATGGAAAAACAGAAAAAATAATTCAAACAATCTGCATTTTGTACAAAACAAGTAATTTAACAAGCTCAGCTGTTTGCAAATACCCATCAGATTTGAACATACAGACTTGTAAAATACAAACATGTACAGACTTGGATCAGATTCATGACATTGTCCTCATGTCCTTATGCTGCCTGGGGGAACAGGCTATTATGATTCCTCTAATTGCTTGGCTTGTTGTGGTCTGTGTCCCAGAGCTACAACAGTCAAACTGAAAGAAGCTGGGATCAGTGGAAGGAATGCTCCCAACATAAAGGTATCAAGGCATCTGCTCAAATACATAAAGCTGTTGAACAAGATAAGGCACTTGGGAGTTTTATTCAGATCAGGAAGAAGGGATTCTAGTTTTTATTTAGCCCTGAATGCTTCAACTTCATGCATCCTGGCTCTAACACCAGCAAACATTAATCCACAAACTTTTTCCAAATAGTCCAGACATTCTTATGAGAATACTAAGGGCAATTAAGGGAATAGATTGCCTATGGACATCATTAAATACTGGAGAAATAATTTCTGCATCTCTACTACTTTTTAAGTCTGATTCTTACAAGGCAAATAAAAAAAGAGTATTATTTATAAATTCGTCCAAATACATTCAATTGACTAAACCGATAGGACTTATTAAAACCAAGGTCTGAATAATTCAGGCATTTTCTTTCACTCCTTCTGTTACAGGAGGTTATAATCCTACTCTCCCCATTCTTTACTTGTGATTGGAATTGTTTTTGTGGCTAAATCTGCTTTAGCTGATGCCCAGGTTTCTAAATTCTTAAAGGATTTGTGTAAACCTATTTAGCTATAGCTTGTTTACAAAGGCTTAGACAGAGCTTTGACCTTCCATGAGACGCTTTACAGGAAAAGAGTGGGGTGACACAGGATGAATGAGAAGGAACACTATGCAAACTGGGCACACCACTACCCTGATCTGGAGGGAGTGGGCTGCTTGCATGCAGAACTGCAATATTAAAATGCTGGCAAGATGAGCAAGTAGTGTATTTCAAAATGAACACTGCTTTGCAAGGAGAATTGAATAAGATTCGGGCTTGTTTAGGGACAAAGTGGTACCCCTCTTCTTTGTTAGGCAGTCACACCTGAGTAAAATTATGGAGTTTGGCAGAGTATCTGTTTTAAACCTCACTACAGCAATGGATTTGATAAGTCTGTGTATATGTTTACACTGAATACCAATTAGTCAGCACTTAAGGTTCAGTCTTTGCTTAGCACAAAAGGCCAGATGGGAGCAGCACTTAGGTGGCCATGATCAGAACTGATACATGCCTTCTGCACTGCCACTGATTAGCAGTACAACAAGAGCACATTTCCCATCACCAAGTCTCCAAAGTGGTTAGGGAAGAAGCACACCCAACAATTTCTTTTACAGATGGGAAACCAGATGCATAAGAACCTTAGAAACCTGCCAGAACAAAAAGTAACTTCTAGCACTGGAGCTGGTGTATAGCACCAGCTATGAACCCCAAAAGTACAGGTTTCTGCCTGTAAGCCTGTTTTAACATCCTCTGGGCAGCAGCTGGCTTTCTATTAGCCAGTCTGTCAGATCACAGCATTTTCTTATAACCACTGACCCATTCTGACATCAGGACAAATGCTGACACTTACTTGGTGCATGTCACTGCCCATGAAAAAGGACTATGCCTCCACAGCAGCACCTATTGCACACAGTACTGCATCAGGCAAAGCAGAGGAAGGAAGCGACGCTTGACAGCTTCTGCTGCCTGTTCACACAGAATTCTCAAAGAGGGAGGTGTTGAAGATAGATTTTTTTATGACCACCTTCTCAAAGAGTTAATTGGACCATGTATTGGAGTTTGGGAAGCATCTTGCTTGGGAAGAACATAGAATAAAGCTCAAAATCAACTGTGAATTTCAGTAATAATTAAGGAACTATGCATGAATCCTGCTGTCTCTCCTTGGCTGTTGTGGAAACACATATTGTCACTATTCAGTATTGGGTGGCAGAAAACACAATTCACTTTATGATCTTATTTTGAATAGAAACACTTATGTTAAGCCCTTTTACTTTTTCATCCTCAAAAAGAGATGCCAGAATTAATATATGCCCATAGCCATTAATTTTTCTCCTCAGACACTCAATTCCTTTGAGTAAAAAAACAGTAAATGAAAAACAGTAAAAAAAAAATCTAAACATGTTGATTAATTTGAAAGTACAAAAGCTATAGCTAAAGTAACCCTATAAATAGTCCTTTTATTCTGAACACAATTACTATTCTCAGAAAGCAATTCAATCAGTTCCAGTAACACTATAGTATCACACTGAACAAATTTCTTGTGCAAAGTCTAGGCTTACACAGCCATACTTGCATGTTTGCAAGATAGCACGGAGCTTGGAGCTCCATGTTTAAACTCGAATCGAGCTATCCTGGTGGAAAAGTGAAGCCCAGTACCATGTTCACAGCACTCTGCAGCATGGGCTGCTGTCCTGCTTCTGATCTGCTAGCACATCAAATCATGCTTCTAGCATGTGCAAGAGTAGTGTTAACTAAGCCGAACACTTTTACTGTCATCTGCTGCTTTAAAACAAGTGTAGACACCAAGTGTTCACTGGCCAGACTCAGTGCATTCATATTTATGTGCCACAGAACAAGCTGGGAAGAATCATCTCAGCCTCATCTTCATAACCTTTATTACCTTGCACTGGCAGAGGGTGCACTCTGTGCCATGCTTAATCCAAGAAGATCCAGTGAAGCGGATGACGTTGGTTTCATCCAGACACGTTTTGGTGATGTCGTTGCGAATGGTGTCGGCTTGGCAGGGGTCAGTGACACAGCGTGGGCAGCACTCGTTCTCGGGGAGGACACTGAACTCACAGTCCACCTCTGGGCATGGCAGGGGCCAGCAGTCAACTTCTCCTTGCTGTTTTCAGACATAACAAGATATTATTATTAGCTCTCACTTTGTTCCTCATCCATTCCTCTAAAGCAGCATTATGTTTCCTAGCTGGCTTTTTTCCCCCATCTGGTGCTGTTCAGAATTCAGCACAGAAAACACTGACATTCACTGACTGTGGGACACAGAGCAGATCAGGTTTTTTTCTGCATGCCGTTCAGGAAGTATATTAGATTTAACTTAGTTCAGTATGCTCTCCAGCAAGCTGCAGGTGACAATTCCCCATAAAATTATGCAATTCAGGACTGTGGCCTGTCCTTGTGAGGCCCTACTTCTGCAAGGGACAGAAGTTGTAACATGACTGCACTCCAAAAGTGTGCCAACATTTTTAGCTTTGCCTAGTTGTTACTCACAATTTGGACTGTTGGCTTGACATAGAAAGCCCTCAAATTTATCTCTGCCATGGTTACAAATGCATTAGCTGGATTAAAGATGTCAAGCCATCAGCAGCCCAATGTAACAGAGAACACCACCACATTTTCAATGAGAGGACCTCCACCCACTTACCATCCACTTTTGAGCAGAATACCTGAAGTTCCAAACTTTATCACACCTTTTGCATGGTGAGTTTAGTACAGTCAGGGTAAGAAAAGGTCTGAGCAGAGACTTGTGTTGGGTCAGCACATCCTTAGGGGAAGTCACTTTATGCCTGAACACAAATCTAAACATGTTTAATGAATCATAGCAGTTACTAGAAACTGGAATCAGCTTCCTTTCACTCTGGACAAAGGCCAAAGTTGCAGATCTATTGATCAAAGAAAAAACTTCACAGAAGTCAATAATGCACTTTTTTTTTTTTTNTTTTTTTTTTTTTTTTTTTTTTTTTTTTTTTTTTTTTTTTTTTGAGCAGGTCCATCTCTGACTTCCAATTTATTCAGCTCATTTGAGCACAGATTTAATAGTCTAGACTTAAGGGGGGCAAAAACAACAGCATTTAGCCCTAGGGAAACAGTATCTTCACAAAAAATGTATGTAAGACTTTGAGAATGAGGAATTTGCTATCTCCAAAGCAGAAGCTGAAAAAAAAATCACAGATACTTGTAAGAGCTCCAAATTTCCTCCACTTGTTGCAGAAAGTATTACAAAGTTAGTCTTTTAAAAATTTCTCATCTGGGTCAATTTTCTTCTTTTTGAATTGTGTGATGGTAAGAATGAAAGCAATCTTTTAATCCAGTCACTGATCTTGACACTTCAATCTATTTTTTGCAGTGATGCACAGTACAAGGAGTAGACAATACTTTGGCACCCCAAAAAATCCATGATCACTGAAAGAAAACAGACTTTTGCTACAGAAGTAGCATCTTGAAAAAAAAAAAAAGAAAGATCTATTGAGATCCTAAATTGTAGGTTGGTTATTTTTTCATTTTTAAGGCATTTAATGAAGCACATGATAATCTTTTTAATTGAATTTTGGCAGTGGTGACACTGTAAGCACATTCTACAGAAATGGGCTTCTGGTTGTTAATAATGATACCCTGACAAGCCAAAGCTGCTACATGGACCAGCCTTTATATTTGGAGATAACTTGTGATAAAAGCTAGTTGTTTTTATCTTTGGATTTTCTCTGTCACAGAAACTTCGTGAGCAGCATTATGCAGAATACTTTTTGCTTAGACTCCAAAATACATGCCTAGGAAAAAGGTGACAAGCTTTAACAGATGTGAGGTTTTTTTTCAAACTTCATTTCACTGTTTTTAAAAATGCAAAAAGTCTTATTATTTTTCTGTTACTTAAAATGTCTGAATGTATAAATAAGTTTTAGTTTACCAGCATCCTTGAAATTATCAGCTGTGATAATAAATACGTATTTAGAATTTCCTTATAGAGCTTCATCAGTCTCTGAATAAGTGAACGTGAGTGTTGCTGTGCAAGTGCCATATCCAAATGACCTCCACTCTGCTGAAACCACCTTCATGATTAAGTAATTTATATTATGTCTATTGTGTCAAAACATATTTTTGAGAGAAACTGGGCAACACTGACAAAAATCTAGAAATAACTAGATTTTAATTATACATGTACTTCAGGGAAAATTAAGTGGATGCTAATGCATGAAAATGAAACAATTCACAGATCAGAATGTCTCACATCATTTTCCCTCTTGTCTCTGCTGCTGTACCCAGGAACCTTACCAGACAGCGGCACTGCTGACAGTTCTGTATCCAGGAATCACCACTGTTATAGGAAAGCTCCCCACTCTGGTGTAAACATTGACTGCTGAGCCTCGGGTCACACTCAGGACAGCAGAAGAGGTCAACGGTGGGATTCTGGCAGTCACAGACCATTCTCCGGCACATCACGTATCCATTCTGATTTTAGAAGAGACACACACAGCGATGGCAGAAATTTGCACAACTCTAGCCATACCGCAGCCAAAATTTTAGATTTTACCATGATTTCAAGCCATTAGCAGCAAGTCTTCCACTACACAGTATCTTTGCCAAAATACAATTCAAACCAAGCCAGAAACCCCAACAAACACTTACTAACATCCATAAAGTTCCCCTGTTGTCCTATACACATCCTTCATCCAACCAATCTCCAGGCAGCTCTCCCCTGAGGTGGTAAAACCCAAGGGCGTCTCTCCCAAGGGTTAGACTTTAATGGATTGCACTAAGTTTGTAATTCTCATATAGATGCTTGATGAATCTTGCTTTAAATTTCATATAATATCATGGTTTCATAGAATACCAGATTGGAGGGTGTCAAGGAAGATCAACCCCTCTGTTCTGTAATTATTCACATAGGAAGATGATAGGCAATCTGAAACTAAACCATGTATGCTAAAGTTGAGCTGTTGAAATGCTCAGGATACTGTCAGCAGTGTTTTGGCCCTTCATTCTCCATCAGCATTTAGCTTGGGACCAAACTTCCCACAGCAAACATGTGAGAAAGTTAAGCTGAATTATTCTGCAGACACAGAACTTACTTCTATTTATAGCCACCTGCTAGAGATACTGGCATCAGTCTCTAGCCCCAATAGGTGTCTAGACAGTTTATTTGCATGAAAATGCTGTTACTCCCACCCAGAGAGCACAGGTGATCTCTGCTAACGAAACACTAAGTGCTATCATCCTTCTCCTAGTACCTTTTAATAAACTTCCAATCAATGTTTTGCTCATGCAGGTTGGAGAGAGAAGCTATCTCCAAAACCCTATGTAATATATTATTTTATTTCTGTAGCTCCACACATGCACCTGAGAAGGCAGCTAAAACAGGAATTTCACTTGGATCCTGATACTCTGCCCTTCATCCCTACCACCACCTTGCAGAAGCAGCTACTTCCATTTGTACTGACCTGGCATGAGCAGACAGAGCATCTGTCATTCTCCAGCACCCAAATCTGACCATTGTGCTTGATTTTGCCTTCATGGATACAGTCTCCTGTGCAGTTCTTGCCATGGGGACACCGACAGTCATACCCACCATCCAAGTTAAAGCAAACAGTGTCATTGGCACAGCTATGCCTTCCGGTTGCACATTCATCAATGTCTGCAAAAACATGCCATGGAATGCTCTTAGACCACATTCAATTAACAAAAATGTTCTTCTGGCAGTCAATATAAATGATTCTTAGCCATTAAGGCCTTCAGCTGAAAATTAATTTGTACTTCGTCAGAATGGGGAGAACCTAAAAATTCACAAGAAATATTTTACAAGTCACATCGGCTTTTTTTGATCATGTTTTAACCTGGTATTTTGAGTTTTGCTATACATATTTCTAAGTGAATGCTATTGAGTATAGTAGATAGAATGAAGAAACCACAACATGAGAGAAAGAATATTTCTTAGCTCCCTAAAGAGCCTTAGTTTGTGGCAATCATTAATGAGACATGTCATGTGAAACAAGAACAGCTTCAGAATCTTGTTCTTAAAGCCTTTTGCTGGCTCTATCTAGCACATTTGAGTTCAATTCATGAGAATTAATGTGAAAGGTGATGTCTGACCTGTAAGGTCATTTAAGTAAGCACACCATGCTTTAAATTTCATCATTTATTAGAATGTGAAAACTAGAATATTTTAAATATTCAAGTTGCAGTGACAGCTATAGCCCTTGTGTCTAGAATAGAAAATAAAAAACTTCCAATCCACCTCAAGAACATTAAGTTTTAAGCAAAATAATTCAATTATCATTTCAATTCCAAGTGTGACTATGGTCAAAAACCCAAAAAAGTTGACACTTTGCTAACATGAATATGAATTGGGATGAAAAACTGCTGGGGAATTATTAGAACTCCATTGTACAAATCAGCAGCATTATGAGTTTCCTTCAAATACTTTTTGCAGTAACAGTGGCATAATCTTAAAAATAACCGCAAAATTACTAGGGCTTGTGGGAAGATTGAGGGAAATATCATTTGAAAAGAAACGAAAATACATGGATTGCTCATCTCTAAAAGAACATCAGCAAGAAGGGATATAACAACAACAACAACAAAAAAGAATACTCCAAAGAAGACATGATGAGAGCTTTTTTCTCCATATTGGCTAACACACTAGACAAGGGACAGTGAATGGAACTAAAAGACATCAAATTTATGCCTGATAAAAGGAAATATATTTTCATACAATGCATAAACAAACGACACTCACTGCTACAGAATCCTAAGAAGCAAAAAACAATTGCATATCCAAAAGTGTATAAAGCTAGCCAGAATATTCAATTTTCAGTGCTAACAGACTTTGGGAGAGAGATTACATTTCATGCATTAGGGCCCATGGTACACTTATTTATGTATCAGATAATCCAGAACAGGTAAATCATGTCAGATCTCTACATCTTCTGTCTCACTGCCTCCTGAGGCGTCTGGAGGCAGTCACAGCAACAGGGCAGAGGATAACTGGGACCATGAACCTAATTCAGTGTGGCTGAACAGCTGAAGCATCACTGGCAGAAACAGACAGGGAAACCCACCCCAACAGTCAGGATATACAACCACTGGAACAGGCAGCCCTGCAGAGGCTGCCCAGACTCTCAACTTGAAGGTTTTTTAAAAAGTAGCTAACAGGTATGATTTGAGTGATGCTAGTTTGGGCAGAGCAGAGGGATGGAAGAGCTCCTCTCCCCTTCCTATATTAAATCCAGCCAGAAATTAATATAATCTGGCAACTTAAAATTAAGGTATAGCTGTTCTTAAGTCATGCAATAACAAGAACAGGCAAAAATTCTCTTTAAATATAATGATTTGGATTAAAAGCAAGATTATCTTTATTATCAAATTAATTTTTAATAAATTACTTTCCAAAACTTGTATTCATTTGTTTAGAACATTCTTTTGTACATAACTTTCTCACAGCTGTCATAAACTTATAATGTCACTTCTCAGCATTCTAGACATGTAACAGAATGCAGACATGCTTAATGAGATAACTGGACAAAGTTCAGCTGTCATGTAAAAAAGAAAGGTTTCCTTTAAACAACAAATAGTGATCCAATAAACTGAGTCTGCTTTCAGCATATACAAGTCTATTTCACAATCTTCCCATGAGAAAAAGGCTTCTGAGGTTTATTTTTCAACACAGTCACAGTAACTGAAAATAATGGAAGTTTCATCATTGACTCTGGTATTGAGCCGAGCCTACCTGGCACTGAGAACTTCTGAAAATTCCCAGTCTTGTTTTTTTCAGTTGTTTGATTTATGAAAATAAATGTTCTGGATACAGCAATTTAAATATCCCTAGTCACAGCAGAAGCTATTTACATTTTGATTCTAACCTAATCAGAAACAGCAGTGTGTTTATGATGCAGCAAGAGAAACACCAAATTTTCACGCATGAAACTCTCATCTGCATTATTCATCCACATCAAACTTCAGGCATTATCAGCAAAGAACTTAGACACAAATCATCCATACCAAGCAAAACTTCATTCAATTTTTTTTACTTTAGACTTTTAATAGATGGTGGATCATGTTACTGAAATTGTGTTTACAGACATAACCAGCTATGGACAAGGGATACTGGATGCTGCATCTTTTGTGCTTGAAAAGGGAAGATGGTAAGATTACAGATTGCATATTCCACTATATCCAGCCACAAAGCCATTTTATTACTGCTCCCATGTTTTTAAAAAAAAACATACATACAAACAACCCCCAGCCCCCTCCCAAAGAAACCAAACCAAATCATTCTGATATTGGTTAGACTCTCATTTTTGTAAAGAAAAGGTGAACATTTTTATCACTGAGAAATATTGGAAGAAATGGCTTGGCAAGGTGGACAGTTCCTTTGCTCTGAAGCAACTGAAGTTTCTCAGTTACCTTTGCTCTGAGGAACAGCATTAGCTCAGCAAGGTGAAAGTACCAGGATACCTGAGTACTTTTTGCTTAAGGCAAAAAAGGAAGGAGCACATTTGCTAGGAAACCCAAGCTGGTCTGAGCAGAAAGTTCTATTTCTGTTCTTTTCTGTTCTGAGTAGATCTATTGACTGGTGTAATCATTCTTCAAAGAGAGAGTGAATTGTGAATAATTTATTTGTGAGTTCATGTAAGCCACCTGTGAGAGTGCTTACCAGATGTGGAAGATGAAGAGCTGAGACTTCAGATATTGGTAACATCAGATTGACAGAAATGTTGTTTCCCTATACAGTAAATGAGTTCAAATTGCTGTCTTATAAAATATAGTGGTCATGTTTTTGTTTTATCAGTCTTTTTACAAAAGATGAGAAACTCTGAAAATGTTTTTTTCTTTCCACACTCCAGAATATTGAAATACTAATGTGTCTCCATATCTGCCTTCTGTTTGGTGATACTTAAGTTGAGTTCCCAAATTCAATACTGAAGCCTTAATGACTATAGCTCTATTTGGGTTAAATGGAAAAAAGAAAGAAGTCACTTTATTTGCTGACCTTTAATGATCATGAATAAAAGCAAAAGGATTTTGGTGGAGTTTTGTGAGTGCTAGTAAGGTTTCCTGCTGAAGAGTAGTGATTTTTTATTTCCTGTTTCCCTTAATTGCTATCAAAAAAAAAAGGTCCTGACAAACCTAAGTGTAGGACTCCAAACTGACAGTAGTCTTTCAACTTCAAGAAATCTCATGTATTAGTTATAATACTGGATGCAGTGTGAGATAAATTGAGACATCTTGACAGCCAGCAATTCCTTTGCCTTCCAGATCCAGAGACATGGATGCTGGAGTGACCATTTTGGACTTTGCTCAGTCAGTAAGGCTGGGGAGCATACTGAGGCTTGTAACATGCCTCCATCCCTCATTAGCCTTTTGGATTGTTGAAAATAGACTTCAAGTTGAGCCTCAGCCTCTATGCTGTCAGGCAGGCTGCTCTGTCACACAGAGAAGTAAGTGATTCTAATTCTGGAAGCAGGATGGCAGAAAAAAAATATAAGGTACTTCAGAACAGAAAACCCAAATGGGAGTTCACATATGGATAAACCCTTACAACCAAAAAAGATTCTTTTATGAATTGGGCATTCTAGATTGATCTATCCAAACCTTTCATTTGCATCTGTCTCATTTAAAGGATGTAGTACCTGCTGAGAGTGAAGGTACATTGATCTCATATTCTGTACTAACAACAGCTGGTACCTGACAGATATTCTTGGTAAGTCCTAAGGGGCTGCCTTAATTAGGTGAGCTTTCTTTGGATGTGGATGTGTGCCAAATGTCCAACAACTGATGAGGCATAACCTGCACTATTCTGGTACGAACCAATATTGCCTCCCTCTTCAACTGATTATGGAAGCTTTTAGACATTGCAAAGGACAAATTCAAAGGAATCAGGATGCTACACAGAACTGCAGGGCAAACATTAATGGGGCCTGAACTTTCTTATTATAGGATTTTGCCCCCAGTTGTTCTAGGGTTTTTTTACTGCAATGAAGCCTGAGGATGCAATATCTACTCCCTCAGCCCAGCTCTGTTTATGAAATGGTACATAAGAGACAACTTTTAGTACCAATAAGACTGTTTAAAGAAACTATAAAGAAAAGCTATCAGGGGCAAAGAGGAAGATACCAGTTAATATACCATACTGAATGCTCTACTTATATATATAAAATTTAAGACTTCCCAAAGCCATACAGTCTCAAGAACTACATGGCTGATATTTCATTTTTCTGGAAATATAACAAGGTATAACATAATTCTATTTCCAAGGGAAAAACAGCAAGTGCTGCTAAGAGGTTGAAGCCCTACAGCTGCATTTCCCATAATTTCTCTCGGTAATTTTTATAGACACCATAGGTCTACCTAGGGGTATAATGTGAATCAAAACTATTAGCAAAGGGATCTCTAAGTCTTCCATTGCCTGTAGGTACAATAAAATGGGATTATGAATTTTAGTATTCAAGTACATTAGTCAAAATATTCAATATTCTCAGTTGTGCCAAAGAAGCAGCAGTAGCCAAGGTCAGTAGTGTAAAGGTGTGTAAAATAGGCAATTCAGTAACTATTACTTCATTATCAAGCACTGACAAAGTCTAGTGCTACTAAGGAGCGCAGCTCTAGATAGGAATATTAAGTATGATGTCCTAAAAGGGGTAGGTGCAGCTTTGAAATTCTGTTAAAATAAGGCTTTTAAGGAAATGCTCCTGTGCATCTGTGATTTTAACAGAGGTGTTTCCAGATGGATTTTTAAAATGGGAGGCTGAAGGAACAAAGAACTGATAACACTGATCACTGAAACACTTTGTGTAGTCCAGGGGACACAAACAGACTAAGATTCGAGGAAGATTATGTAGAACAATCAAGAAAGAAAACCTAAATCCACACTTCTTTGGCTTTTACAGGTTTTTCCCTCTGGAAGAAGGAACTTACTTCAAAGCAACTAAAACTTACAAAAGATGAGTCAAGTCAAGCCTATTATGCACTCTATATAAAACATTACTTTGTAGTAGTTTGCACTGTTCCTTCTACAGCTCTGCAAGCTGAAGCACTTGCAAAAGACGGAAAGTTTCAGAGGATGTTGGTCCTGGATAGAGTTGAAAATGAGACCTGGAGAACTGCAGTTTGAAATCTGAGATTAGTATAGCCTGGAAGCTGCTGCCCCATTAAAGTGACTGTCTAAAAGACCATCCACCAACTGCTCAATCTAATCACATCTAACCAGGGGTTACTGAAGAACTATCAAAAGCAATCAATTTTCTTTTGTTTATAAACCCAGTAGGGAAATCTCTTACAGTGGAAAGATCTGACAGCAGAGAAGACAATTGCTTCTGCACTACTGTGTTGTGCTACTGCAAGTTCAACTTTCCACCCTGCAATGGATTTTAGGTTGTCTCTTCACACTCATTCTGGTTTTATTTTTATCTGAGACAACATGTCACAAGCTCCAATCCAAAAAAAAATGATGTGGTAAAACTGATCAAATATCTAACCTTCCTCCCCATCAAGGCCAGGCTGGATGGGGTCCTGAGCAACCTGGTCTAGGGGGATGTGTCCCTGCCCAGGGGGTTGGAACTATGTGATCTCTAAAGTACCTTCCAATCCAAGCCATTCTATGATTCTGTGCTCTCAAGTTGCTAAGGATCCCAATGTTTGGAGCTGCAATCAATCAAACTGAAAGTGTTCCACTGTTAGTCACTAGGGTTATCAGCAATGAAGATAGGGTTATCAAATGAAGATAGTTTCCTGGCATCTGTGATTTAATTCTAATTACTTGTTATCCTCTGTGTATGTTTAATAAAGAGCTGCTGGCTCTTCATAGAAAAGGTCAAAACAGTCTAATAATTGCTGCTTCTGTACACATGTAGCAATCCCCACATTTCTATTCCCTTGGCTTTTCATTTGTTTAGAATTTGCTGCTTAATTGATACTTGTTTGCACACATAACACAGTCACTTTGTATCATGTATCTCTCTTGAGACACCATGAGCCAAACCACTAACTTCAACCCATGAGGTAAGTGTTATACTGACACTGAAGATAAAACTTGGGATATTGAGAATATTTCCATAAATGCCTGGCTGGAGTATTTATTTCCTATGCCATGAATGACAGAATTGCAATGTTATAATCAGAGGGATCACAACTTATTCTTTGCACCTTCCTGTCCTAACTCCTGGCCAGCTAACACTGACATTTAGTTAGTTCTTGACAAAGAAAGCTCAACTTACACAAGCAGTGGTTGCCTTAAATTGCTGATTCCTCCTGGGAATACAGGCTTTCAGCTGTGATGAAAATGTGTTGAAATAAAGTATTGATGATGGGTATACCAGAAAGGTCATTCTCACTCCTGGAGAACTGTCTGTGTGTCTGCCTTAGAGAAATTAATTCAATTGCTTCCCTTTGGGACCGATGCAGCCCACCAATGTGAGTTTAAACAGCAATAAGAAAGCTTACATTGTGAGCACTGAATATTTCAGCACTCGGAGAAAAAAGGGAGAAAGGGTGATAATTTTGCCCTGAGAAGTCCATGGCAAAAAAAGACTGGCTTGTTCTGTTATTTAAGAGCAGCATCATGAAATATTCTAAGAGCTGAACAACATTCCATACTGAGAGATCTGCATCTGAAAAGAATTGTGTTCTTATTAAGCTGCTGTTCTCTCTAACATCATTCATGAACACAGAAAACCTTTCCATCTCCTTGTCCCCCCTGTCACTCTCATGCCCCTACACCTTGCACCAGCCCTACATCCAATGAGCTCCCTTGTTTGTAATGTAGGTCTGCAAATTGCAGCCTTCTAGAAGCAGTTAGCCATTACACAGAGAAACACCACAGTATTATTCAAGGTATAGGTAAGGGTCTCAGGGATGCATAATCATTTTTTGCAATGGGAAATATTTTTATCAGGAACTATTTCAGCATATGAGGAAAAAGTGGAGGAAGTGAGGTCTGGATTGAGGCTCATTTCTATATACAAAGAATCTGACATATAAACAGATTACTGTGGAGTGACAGATTACAGTGCATGCTACCAGCCCACGGGAAATCACTTATGCAAGGGACAAGCACAGAAGCAGATGTAGGGCCAGAGAAACTGCATTTTAATCACCATGCCTGACTTTATATATTATGTTGGTAAAACACAGAAATGCTCCACTAATGCTCCACGTTACAGGAATATTCAGACTTTATATTCTTTGGCTTTGATGACGATGCTTTTTTAGACTGTAATTCTTTTGGGTCAAGGTTTAAATGTCACTGCAGTTTTCAAGACAATTCTTGACCAGTACAGTCTGAAACACTAGACATTTTCTGAACACTTTCATGTGAACCATGACAGTACCCCACCTTTTTTAGACACTGACCTTCACAGGATTCTCCACTTGGTGAAAACATCCCATTGTCATGGTAGCCATCTCTGCATTCACAGTGGTACCAACCAGGCAGGTTAATGCAGTTAGCACGGCTGTCGCACTGAACAAAGCCATCCGAGCACTCATCAATGTCTGTTTATTAAGAACATCCAAACAGAAGAAAATTCACACAGAGGAAAATTGCTACATTCATCCAAGTAAAGAACAATATCCCTGGTGTTTCTGGGTTTCACAGAATTATTTTCTTTACTGACACTTGAATTTGCAGAATTAATCGTAGTGAAGTTTTGAATTGTTTCCATAAAAGTACTTGGCTAATGATTTTGGGCCTAACAGCAGCAGTGGTACTGCCAATCCAAATTTACTGCCTACAAAGTAACAACTCATTTTGTTACAATACATGACAGGTAATCTGACATCTGTTTAAACTGCCCATAATATGAAGAAAATAATTAGGTCCCAGTTCATATAATAAGATGTTAACCCTTTGAGTAGTGCAGAGTGCCTGAAAAAATAAAGATTTTTTTTTTTCTAGGGGTATATGAAAACATTAAATATTTACTCTGGTCCTTGCTTATGTTTTTGGTGACACCAAGTTTAGAAGGGCTTCCCTATCCTGTGGAGTTCCTCTTGATTTATACCAGTACCTCTGAATCTCAACATAACTGATGCAGGCTCCTTTCTAATCATCAAAGAAAACAACTGGGTTTCCAAACAAATGCTTAAATCATGAGGGTGAAACACAACACATTCTCCTTCTCCTAGAAATTCCTTTGGGAAGTGTCTCTTAAACCAACAACTTCCACTGACTGAACTTTACAATAACGATTTATCATAGAATGTTTTTTTTTAATACATTCACTAGATCCAAAATCCACCAAAGCATATTCTAAAGACACCTGAACTCATGGACTCAGCAGAGATGCAGAGAACTTTGTGACATGTGAATTCCCAGTGCCTTCAGGTACACAGTAAGCTGTACTAAAGAATAGGTCCCAGAGTATGAGTGCTGTTAACAGTTAGGGAGTACCAGGAGAACGGAGTCAAACAGGAGTAGAACTGATTTGTTCCCTATCAGATTCACTGCCCTATTATCACTGTGTTTTATACCAGAAGTAGCATACCTATCTGAGCATCAAGCTGACTGAGAGGTGCCTATAGAAGGAACACAAAGGGAGGCACAACATATGCAAACTGCCTTCAAAACCAAAAAGCTCTAATCACCCTCCACCATGAGTTTGAACAATGAATAAACTCTCAGTGTACTGGCCACTCTGGCCAAAGCAAGAATTCAACCTTTCTTTGAAGGTTGAATTTTTAAAATTAAGAACTGAAGTAATAAATTAAGACTCAAACACTTAAAGTACATCAGCAGTTGACCTAGTATCGATACTCTAGGATACAGATATGAAGGAGAGGTGTGATGTGACCACTGAGATACATGTGAAATATGTCAAAATTCTGCCCACAGTCTCTGTTACCTCCCATTTATGTAATTTGCTATTTTCATAGGAGAAAGTGTAAACTGGCTAAGAAAATAAACTGTGAGCTACAATAAAGTAATGAATCTCTTTTCTGAGAATGTGTGGCTAGATAGACATACTCTTATCAAGTATTTTGCGAAACCTATTCAAACAAAAACTTTATAAAACCCTGAGACTTCCTCATCCATTGAGAACCCTTTGTTCCACATTTGAAGGTAATAAAAATATTAGTGTGTGCAGAACATCTGCAAAAACTACAAGGTATAGCACAGTCACCCACATTTGGTTTTGAGTTGTGTTTTTCTTATACGTGACAGGGGGTCTGTGGGATGCACTCTGGGTATTTTATCTACACACCAAACAATTGTTTTAAAAATTTCTTTGCAATAACTGTGCAACTGTATAATGAGTGTATTGGTTTCTAAAAGCTTTACAGACCCTTGACAAACATCTCATTAGAAATTTTCGCTATGATGCATCAGTCTGATTTTCTATCAACAGTATCTCAAAACAGGCACCCCTGATGTACATTGTCAATATTTATGATAACAAAAACTACCAATACTCCTGCTGCAATATTGCAGCAAGTGTATATTTTGTTGCTTTGTGCACACAAATTAAGTCATAAGTCTCTGTTGGTTTAAAACAGAATTTTCAACTCCACTATGAATTCCAAGATAATCATCTGAGTAGCTGTGCTGCAGGACTGAGAAATACCAAACCCTTACAATCTTCCACTGCTCAGTGTGTTTCTTTCTAAATCAGTATAAACTCTGGCCTTTTTCTTGTGAGCAGCCAGGAGCCAGTGGGACCTCAGAGGTGTTTGAGAGATCAGAGGAAGATCAATGAAAATTATGTTACAGTAGTGAGAAAAGGTTGGCTTGCAGTCTGTGTCTTATCTACTGCTACTCGCTCAGAAAGCCACAGATTACTCATGAAAGAGGAAAAGAAAAGAAGAAAGGCCTGCAATCTGGAAGTTCCTTGGCACTAGGGAATATGCTGCCTGGCAGAACAGCTCGCCAGGCAGAACAGAAGTGACTGCTCCAAATGCTTGGGATCACCTGGTCAGTACAACAAAACTTGTTGGGGTTGGCTGAAGCTACAAACCCCAGAGAACCAAGAGTGCGTGTCCACTCAGAGGCTGAAAGAGAAGAGCTGCTCTTAAGACTGGATGTTAATCTTCATACTGGCTACTTAATAACATTGCACTAAGACACTGGATGGCAGATTCTTCTTTGGGAAAGTGCAATGTCTTTATTGGGGACAAGCTGGAGAAATGAGTGTTATTTAGGTCAAAGTAGCAGATATGAATTAAAGAAAGCCTGTGTTCCTCTCTTCGGAAAAAATTATTTGTGAATCTATAAGCCTTATAAGTGTAAGTGCAGTATCACACACACAAGCAGAATGCATTCAGATGAACTCATTGATTATTCAGGAAAAACAAGCCGTGAATGTCACATCAATATTGGTAAAGTGACAACAAAAGCAGCTTCTCTGTATTTATTTTCAAACTAGCTGATGAACCTGTAACACAAGAAGTATTACTTGGGATAAAATGCTTTATCTGATGTCAATAAACAAAGAAATACATTCTTCTGGTTTTGTTATGACTGCATGCAAAGTTGGAGTGGAGTTATATAAGAAAGTCTCCCATCATAAACATGTATGGAAGCACGCTGCAGGTCTTGAAGAATGCCTTACTCCCTGCAGATTGTTTGCCATTGCATTGGAACCATTGCTGCATCCATGCTGAATAAGCCATTACTCCTTTCAGGATTTTGCAGCAAAGAAAAGAAATCCAAAACGCTTCTCACCACTAACTTTTTAGGCAAATGATAACTTAAGCACATGCCAGCAGGTTTCAGAATATAGATGTTCCTTATGCACAGAATTTTGTTTTAATTCGTACAGCTGATGCTGATTATTAATTCTAGTAGAAACGTGCTCTGTAATGGGACAAAATATGACTGTTGCAACTCTGTTAAACAGGAAACCACAGCAGAAATGTGTCTTACAGAGCAAGAGCACTGATTTAATGGAAAAATTTCTTGACATTTGGATAAAAAGATTTGTTTTCAAATAGGTATAGCATAGCTCAGGAAGTGCTGCAAAAGTATCTACAACTGAAATTATCTTATTAGTATGGGAAAAGCAGACAGAAATAATTTTCCCCTGTCCTATGGTGAAACCTTGGATGAATCATCTTGCAGCTGCTCAGTCAGAGGTGTGAGCTGACAAGAGAAGAAAAACTGATTGAAGTTTTGATTGGCCAGTGGCTATGGTCTATCAGTGGGCTATATGGCATATTAACAGTGATAATGAAGTCCTGTTTGATGCTGTACTAGAAAAGCATGGAAAATGAAATATTACTCTATAAAAGAAAGTTAGCAAAAGGCTTTATATTTTCAGTTATGCCAGTCAGCCTTCTTATTTCCATATTTTGTTACCCATTATTCAACTCTAAATTTTAATTTTTTTTTTTTTCTGAGGCCATACTCTTATAAAATAGACACACAATCAGGGGTTTGAAAGTAAGAGCTGTATATGCCCAGCTCCCCTTGACAAGACATTTGCTCTTTATACCTCAGGATCGCTCATTTCCTTAACCATGCCAACAGTTTTAGCTATTACACCCTTTTCTCTTGGGAACACTGAGAAAACTCTGTTCCCTGAAGGGTAAAATAAGATCATTAGCAAATTATTCGCTGGTACAAAAAGAAGAAAAGGAGAACTAGCTCTCTGATTCATATTATTAGAGAATTCCTGTATAATAGGACTTTTTGAAGACTGAAAGTGGTATAAAATTGCCAATTAGAAAGATAGCAGTTCTCTTGCATCCAGCAACAGGACCAAGCTCTAATGTAGTCAAGCTGCACTCAACAAAGAACCATGGTGTGAGGGAGGGGTGTTGCTACCATTTTATATTACTCATTTCAAGACTTAAATATTAATCACCAAATCCTCCTCTTAGAAAAGCCTGCACTCACAAACTTACAGAGACACAAAGCACAACACAGTCTATAAGTATTTTCTGTCATAAACTGCTTTATCCAGGTCAATACAAACCAAATCCTTGCTTTTCAAGAAGTCAACATCACAGATTGGAAGCTGTGTATATCTAGAACTTAGCTGTATCCACACTGGAAGTTTTTCTGTGACAGAATAATACATGGCACCTAGATAAGACTGCCAATTAACAGAGATTCCCAATTGCAATAATCTGTCCCAGTGCTAATTGAGCTTTGTCACCGGGTATGGTTACAAGTAGAGATTAATGAGCAGCCAGCATCTTCCAAAATGTTCAGTCACTCCTGACTCAGCCTAAATTTGAGATCTCATTTCAAGAGCAACAGCCTTTCCAGCCTAACACTAACTTCCTGAGCCATCCACATCCCAGCCCCATATACAGTATAAATAAAGTGCAAGTAACTGAAAGAAAAATAATTTCAGCAACATATCACTGAAGAAGTTGTTTAGGAGCCTTGGAAGCTGCTTAAACAGATAAATCTTCAGGGTTTGTTTTTTTTCATGGGTACATTTGGAACAGTCTGATATGCCTTTGCATATGTCAATACAATTTCAAGGATATTATGTCTGGCTTGTATGTAAAAGGTCATGTTTCAGCTCTTCAGATTTATGCTCAGATAACAGAACATACAGTAGGATTAAGATGATGTCTGGGTTATCCAATTTTAATACATACATATGGAAGGAGGAAAAGGCCTTATTCAGCAGCTCTAAATGAAAGTTCACTGTACTACATGAAGTATTTGCTATCAATGACTCAGTTTTCTGGACTAGCCTTGGAAAAGGTTCATCTCTACTGCAAATTCTAGAGTCTTGTCTCTTGCATTTAAGAACCAAAAAGTGTTTGTGTTGGTTTTCACGTGACAACAGATTTCCAATATGATATTTGAGAAGATACTCCTGTTCAACCAGACCTTTGATTTCAGATCTTATGCAAAAACCAGGTCAAGGTGGAGAAATGTAAGAGCCTGAAAGCAATTCAATATACTGGAGCTATCTTACCATTAAAACAAAAGATCAGCTTTTGGAATTTCCATCCCACTACATTCTCATATACCCTATACATATAAATATCATAAAGAGGAATACAACCCTCAAGACATAATCCAGGAAGTTATACCAGACAACTTGTTTGGAATGACTTTTAAATCTATTTTTTAAAGTTTGATCAGCTCCTTTTTTTCTAACACTGCACCTGACCCCAAAAAGAACTTTCTTCCTTTGTCAATCACAGTCCTAGAGCCTGATTTTGCTTACAGTCTCACTCTGATTTGTCATCTTCAAGGAACTCTTTAAAGATATGATATCATATCTTTAAAGTACTAGGGCATTCTTTTCACTGTATAGGTTCTCACATCAAAGTTGTCATTGAACCATAGAATATTCTTGATTTTAATTACAATTTCACCCCAACATTTTATTCAGTTACAAGATTAAATCATAAAGGGCAAGATTACAGATGGCCCATGGGAAACAGCAGGGTGAGGAGTCACCTACAATTCTACCCTACCATAATTCAGTTCCATGAGCAAAAGAATTTTCTCTACACAGCACTAGAAACACCAGTTATGTCAGATACAGCCTTCAGAAAAGTGTGAATACTGTGGCACTTCCTCTTCCTGCTCCCCTGGATAATGAATTAGGCCATATTGGGGGGAAAAAAAAAGTATTTGGAATTTCTTTGGAGTTGCTGCTTCTATCTCAACACCTCCCAAATCTAGCAGAACTTCTGGTTAAGTCATCTTAAAATTGCTTCGACAGGTGGAATCAGTGCTGCAGATGATATGTTCTTCACTAAAAATTTCCAACTGTCACATTGCATGAAAAAATAGCTACTATTATAACAGGTCTTTTTTTTTTTTTTTAATTTTAATCCCAGCAAGACCATGATTGCAGTTTATAAAGTACCCTGTCCATGGAAAACTAATTTAGTTACATTAATGAAAAGGAAGCAAAATGTGATTGAGAATGTAATACAGAATTATAGTTCATTAATTCTTCAAGTATGCAATTTTCCAGACTCCTGGTCCCCCATTGATTTCTGCACACCCCCATAGGTCCTGCTAAATGCCAGCAAAAAGAAATTCAATCGTGTTGGTATTTCATGTGTGGCAGTGGCAGTGCTCCAAAATTAGATAGAAACGTTATCAAAGGGAATTTTCCACTGACTGCTTCACCATGTGGCCCTGCTAACAATTCTTTGTTGTGAAAAATTGGTCAATCACAGATCACACCAATAATTGAAACTATGCCTCCCATTGCACACCCAATATCATCAAAGGAAGTGTATTTGTAGCAACTGAAATTCAGAGCACCTAATTGGCCATGATGAGCTAGGTGCATCCATGAATACCGTAAAATAAAAAGAATATATTTTTCAGCTCTACTGAATCTTGCCAATCCTCATTAGAAAGACTAATTAAGAGGAATTGGGTGTCTATTTGTAGTTACTGACAAAGAGGTGGTTTTGCTTCCACTGTGTTCATCATTCTCAGTACAGCATTTCATGTTAACTGTAGCACATGCTTCTGTTTACTCATTAGCCCTATCTTGAAAAAGAAAAGTACTTATTTTCTCCAAGATAGCAAAAACCACTTTTATGCCTTGACATACCTGTTTTAGATACCTACTAGCATCTGACAGTTACATCACTCCATCTGCACACGAGAAACAGGATTAACACACTAGTGGCTAGCTGCTAAAGATGGATAAGGGTAGCTGAGTTCTAAACAAAGGCAAACTAATTTGAAAAGAGAAGAGCTAGTTTTGTCAAATATTACTTTTTTTTTAAGTGTGAAGGAAGCCTTCACTTGCAAAGTGTACTGACCTAAGGTCTTGGGTTTCCTCAAGTGAGGAGTCACAGTCATAAGCATGAGTTAGGATGTTTATACATGAAAGACTGATGCATTCTCAGCATTGTAAAAGGTTGTTTCAGATCAGCTCTGATAAGAATTACAGTATATTTCCAAGCATTTTGTGCAGAGGCAGTTTATGGAAAACAAACAGAAGAACCCTCAAAGCAACTCAAACACAGTTTGGAGAGCTAGGAATTGTTTCTGACACCTTGATTTGAGCTTGGTCTCCTGCCATAGTCCTCTACTCTTTGGTCAGGATATTGCACATAGTATATGTGTGCTAAAGTTTAAAACAGTCTTACCTACATTTTCTTACCAGTGACTTCTTACCAGCACTCTTAGTCCATAGACAAATAATTTGCATTGCTACTCCTGAACTGTCAAATCATGTAGAGATTGTACAAAATTGCTGAAGCACAAAAAAAGGAAGAAAACCACACACATCATTCTTTCATGCTACAGTTGACAACAAGTCATCAAGAAAACAATAAATATTCTCAATATAAATATGAAAAAGCTGTAGAAACAGCTTAAAACTAAATCACTATTCCTTTGCTTGGGCTATAAACATATCATTGGTGTGATCTGTGCAGAGACTGCAGATGTCCTCATGTTGACAGCAAAAAGAAGAGCTCCATAGGCATTAAGGACAATGACTGGCAGTGTTATAGATTTTAATTCCACTAATAGTTAAATGACTCATAATTCATGAGAGAGCTTACAGTGAGTGATGAAGGTCATCCCTATCTCCCTTATATAACAGAAAAAAAATTCTATTATAATGCTGCCCAGCTGCACTATTCACATTCTATTTATAGCCCACTGTATTTTAAGAATGTAGCTGAAACTTTAGTTTTCATGGTTAATGAAGGGTCTTTTTTTCCCCATAGCAAATAATAGCTAAGTAGTGGATGCATTTTGATTTTTTTTACAAATAACAAGAAAATCCTGTCTCCTTAGAGCTCTTTTGTGGTATTCTCACTTTCCTGGTTTCTTTCTCACCTTTTTTTTTCTTAAGCTCCTACATATATGATTGTAGTTTTGCAACAAGCTAAAGAAAGATATAAAGAGAAAAAGGTAAATACCAGTATTTGACTCATCAGCAAAGAAAAAATCTTTTGTGATTTAAAACTGATGCACTGAGTGAGGAAAGAAATTATATGC
Organism: Dicaeum eximium; assembly: GCA_013396995.1. Classification (NCBI taxonomy): domain Eukaryota; kingdom Metazoa; phylum Chordata; class Aves; order Passeriformes; family Dicaeidae; genus Dicaeum; species Dicaeum eximium. The sequence continues at coordinate 521,470 of VWZP01007499.1, read as the reverse complement.
ACCCACGAAACTGTGTCAGGCAAGGAATATGGAGAAAAAGACACAGAAGGATGAAGCAGCAAGGCATCTTTAGCTATAAAACTGAAAGGAAAGTAGGGTTCATGCCTAAATCCAGAATGCGCATTAAAATCAATATGGGCATTTTTTGTTTAAATCCTGTCAAAGATTTTCTTTGTGAATAATTATAAATAAAAATGCAAAGCAAAGTAAAGCAAGCAAACCTTCCAAGCTTCTAAAGCCACCAGTCCTTGTCTCACTGCTATTTTTGAGTTTGTTTTTCATATCTGAGAAAAATTCAGGTGAGAACAGAGAGAGTGACCTTCCTTTCAAATATTGCAGCCAGGTAAAAGTATCTGATCTGCAGAACCCTGGCTTTCCTCTTTGCTTCCTGCAGATCTCATTTGCTTACTCTCAAAGACAAGTTTTAAACCTTTTTTTTTCTATATAATGAGATACTCATTTTTGAATATGTCCTCCTTGAAGGTCAAAGGGGTTTATTTCGGTTTTACAAATTCACTGTACTTCCCACTGACAAACAATATGCTATAAACCCCACCATGTTTTCTCTCAGCTATTGACATATTTAACAGAGAGGCAAGGGGAGAAGAAATTAGATTACCTACATCCTATCTCAACTTCTGCTACTGTCTTCTTATGGAAACTTTGTCACCTACTCAATTTTCCTCATGTGGCTTGATTCCAAATCCTTAAAATGAGGAGAAAGTGCTTCTACCATGTACCTCTTGCCCTTTCTCTCCCATCTGCTTTATTTGGTAGTACAGATAGATCACAGAAGTCACAAGGACACTCACTGATAGCAATTGTCCATATTGGGGCTGATGTTATTTAATGCCTTCATTAACAACAGGGATGAAGGGATTGAGTGCTCTCTCAGGAAGTTTGCAGATGATACCGAGCTGAGTGGTGCAGCTGACACACCTGAAGCCCAGGATGCCATCCAGAGGGACCTGGACAGGCTTGAGTAGTGGGCCCATGGGAATCTCATGTGGTTTGACAAGACAAAATGCAAGGTGCTGCACCTGGATTGGGGCAAACCCTGGTACCAACACAGGCTGGGGATGGACAGATGGAGAGCAGCCCTGTGAGAAGGGCTCGGGGTGCTGGTGGAGGAGAGGCTTGACATGACCCAGAAAGCCAAACACATCAGTACTGTTTTGAGAAACTATTTCTTTGAAACCGAGGCAAGAAAAAAAAATTTCCAAGTTCTGAATGTACTTGGTGATACCACCAAAGCATTGGATTAGACAGTTCATGGGAGCACAGTTCAGTATTTGAGTCATTGCTCTTATGCACATACAGTGCCTAAGTAGCTACTATATACAGTAGATCAGAAGGTAAAATGTAATAGCTTTCACCCTGGCAACATGAAAATTATAATAAACTGACTGTGCAAATTACTATGTTGATTTTAGCCTACTCCTTATAGGTTCTTGTTTAAATTTCAAAAGTCACCTTATATCTTGAAAGCATTAAAAAATTTTGCAACCACAAGGAAAGCAGTAATGTTATCAATCAGATGACTGATACATTCATATGGCTTTGTAAGGAAATACCTCATATAGTCATATCTGCTAACCTCTCCTCAAGTCACCAAAAAAATTCTACCTGAGGATACTTGTTATATATTGCATAACTGTAGTTCAGTGAAAGGGCTGCAGAACACAAATTATATATTCAAAATTCATTATTAGGGTTCTGTATCAACTTACTGGAAATTTATCATAGTGACATATTAGTCGAAGTTAGAACTAGCCACTGTGCTTAAAGACATAGAAGCTGAAGTCATAGGATTCTTCCCATAAGTTTGCTCCTGATTCTACTATCTGCTTTTCCTATGGGCAACACTAAACACACTAATTATATGGATTACCTCAATAAACCTCATAAGGTAGCTCAAACACTGTGCTACCTTATGAAATAAGTAGCTGATATGCAACATAGCCATCTTTGAGAAGGGCAAGACTGTAATGCAGACTACTCATTACTCAGCCTGTGCAAGCTGAGTAGTGACTTTATGTAGCAGAGATGCAAGTGATAAAGCATGTTTCAACATCCTTAGCAAAACCATTACATTATTTTTAGCAGCTGGGTCCTGTCTCTTTCTGCTGAAATGGAAACCACAGAAGATATTAATTAAATGAAGGTGTAATTCAGAAGGGTTTTCATTTCAGAGATTCAGCTCCAAAGGATAAAAAGCGCAGTGAGATATTTACTGTTAAAGTTTAAGTTAAGCCTGTTTAAACAGGATACTGAGAACTCTAGTGTTTTCATCTACATTTAAGCTACAGCTGGAAAGGTGAAACCTCTGAACCCAACATGCCACGTATCCGAATTTCAACAGGGCATGAAGCTAGGAGCCTTGCCAAGGAAATGGAGAGCACTTGGAAGTACTCTAAGAAGAAAAATAGCAGTGATTCCCCAAGGCTTTGGCAACAAAGTCCAGCAATTAGCTGGACATGTAGTAAGCTGGATCTCAGCTACTTGCAAGGCACAAATGCACAAATGAGTTTCTTTGGGCTCTGTCCTGGGCAAGTTTTTTTTTCTTTTCTTTCTTTTTTTTTTTTTGCCTGTACCAAAGGAGAAGTCTATAATAGCCCACAAACTTTGAAAATTACTGTTGTTGAAATGCCAGACTTCAGTGACTCCAAAGGCCTGACTTTCACAACATAATGAATTCCTACAAAATGTTTTATGCCACAAATCATGCTTAAGACCTATTTGTTTGTAAGTAGTTTTTCCCAGACTCTATAGAGTAGCTCAACCTTTTCTTATTTCCATGAAGTCAGATCCTTAATGTAAATAAAACATTCCCTGATAAAAGTATCCTCTAAGTTTCAAACTTAGGAGCCCAAAACCAGGAGCCTGAATACTCAAGATACCAAATGCCAAACAAGTCCAATGGACTATGAAAACCAATGAAATAGGGGAGGTGTCCCTTCTTCCTATAGCTCTTGCTTTGGACAGTCCATGCCCGTGCTGCCTTTATGTTTATTCCACTTCTCTTGCTCCCTTCTTTTGTTTGCTCCTTCACTAAACTCCAGCAATCCCTTAAGGATTTCAGAGAATGAAAATATTAACCCTAATATGCTTTCTGTTCCAAGAGTTTGTTGTTATACTCATCTACCCCAGGACACAACTGGCTTCCCCTGCTAGACTATGAAGGGCACACCTCTTACTCCAGCTTTCTGCAGGACCTTGCCACTTACACCACAAATTTGAGCCTTTTGGTATTATTGTTACAAATCCCAATCTGCTATCAGTAATTTAAAACTGAGCAAATGGCAGATTCCTGAGTTGCTCAGAAAGTTTTGACTGTGATACTCTCACAGCTTACGGATACTGTAGCCAAGAATTCTTAAGAATTCTGCCCAAAGTAATTTTGGTTCTTAAAGCCTTGGTTTGAACTCTATAGGCTTCAAATACCATTTTCGTCACAGCTTTACCTTCAGAGCCTACCTGCCACAAGGTGATTGTGGTTGTTTTAACTGAACACAAGGGATCAAGGCCTTAAATGGAAGCAGTTCTCTTGTCACGCTAAAAGTATTAAAACATTTCATTTTTGCAAACTCAGCCAAGTTAACAAGCTCTCTGGTTACTTTGACAAAGTCTTCTTTTCCAATACCAGTAAAATATTTTTCCTAATAACTGGGAAATCGTAATTAGAAGATTTTCACAAGCTTTCTTTGAAATGAGAATAATAATAGCCTTTAATAACCTGAGGTCTGTTATTATTAGGGTCAGTGCACAGGAACAAATTAATTTGGATTTGCTGAGAAGAGTAATAGTCATGCATGTTAATTATCTAGCTTATATAGAAAGTAGCACAAAACTGACAAGATCTGATCTATAACAATTATTTATCAAAATCACTTGTCTGAGTAATATTTCAGTATTTTGAACTACAAATGTTGCAAGAATTTGCTTTAGCAACATCCCTTAAAGGGGAAGTTTTCCATACATTAAAAAGAAAAAGGAAAAAAATGCAGAGATCCAAATAATATCTTTTCTTTGACTTTGGCTATTTCTGATAAGAGCTTGGGTGAGAGAGCGTCATCTCGCCCTCCACCACTCACCATTTTTTTCCATAAATTCAGTTACACCTTTAATTAAACCAAATGTTAGTAATAATGTAAGGCTGAATTAATGCAGAATCCATAAGCTAAAATTCTTCTCAATTGTTACTTTCAAAGGCAACAGCTTTGTCTGCCAGTTTATTTTCAGCAGCTTGAACATGGATTTTTTAGTAACAGGTGGACATGATTCCTACAATAACCAAGGAAAATTCATTAGCAGGAAATTCAAATAGCAGAAAATCATCCAAAAACGTGCAGCCACCTGTTAACAGAAACTACATCAAAACACTACTAGTAGCAAACTCTGCTTTTTTATCTCATGCATAATTAAAAGCTGTCCATAGGAAGATTCAAAGCACAAAACAAGTGTGGAAGCTCAAAAAAAGAAGCTGACAAGCAGCAAAAATGCAGCAATCTTGTATGCATACACTAGCAGATATGCATATATAGTAGGAGAACAGGTCCACTCTTAAAGCTTTGTCATCAAATTAAAGGAGAGTTGAAGTAACATCAAGCAAATCTAACAAAGTCATCCTGTTCTAAAATGTAACACACTTCAAATAAAATTTAAGGCAGAACTTAAAAATTCCAGTTGAAGAATTCATAATTTTGCAATCAAAGAAGACAGTATTAAGTCAGGTATTTTGAAAAAGTTTACCAGGCACAAATATGTTTAGATTTGCTTGGTATCTCATCTCTACACTGAAGAAAGCTTCTCTACTTGATAAGCTGCTGGTGTGCCTTTTAAGACTTAAAAACTTTTTAATATATAAACCCTGCCTCCCTAAACCAATGAATGTATCCCCAATATTAATTAAGTCTCAATTAGTATACTTTGGGAGGAGACATAGAAGTTCTCCCACTCATTTTTGTCACTTGATGACTTTTAGTCTGATTTTTATGGCTTAATACCGATTTCTTAAAAAGGTAGTATAGGCTGATATATCTGCATATGATTCTTCCTTCTGCTGCCTCATTCCACTGGTCCATTTCCACATGGCACAGGTCGTGATTCATCTAAAAGGCTCCCAGCAGATCATTCAAAGGTGTTGTGCTCTGTGTTCTATTAGCTGCAAGACAGTCCACAGTGAATACACACACTGAAATAGCTGACCAGCAGTAACAACTGATTCTCCTTCTTATGTTTCCAACAGAAATGAGACTCCTACTGACACCCCAGGAGCACCATTTTGGAAGCAAAAAATTTTATGAAACCATCCTTGCTCACAAGAGACTTTATTCCTCTTTACAAAAGCTGCAAAAAGTATTGCCAGCAGCTCATGGGACATGATCACGCCCCCCTATTTCATGCTGCGGATTCTCTCTGGAGTGCTGGATCTTGCACTGTATTCCCTAGTACAGGAGAGACATGGAGCAAATCCAGTGCAGTGCTGTGAAGATGATTAATGGAGCAGAGCATCTGTCATTCCAGGAGAGGCTAATAGAGCTGAGATGTTCAGCCTGGAAATGAAAAGGCTGAGGGGAAACTTATCAACATATATAAATACCTAACAGGGTTGAAGGAAGCTAGAAACTCTCTGTCATGTCCAGAAAAGGGACTAGGGGCATGGCAAATTTCATGTGAACATAATGAAAATAATTTTTTTGAGGGTGACTGAATTGGTTGCCCAGAGAACTTGTGGAGTCTCCAACCCTGAAAACACCCCAAATTTAACAGAACACAGTCCTGTATGCCAGCTGTACAAGCCAGCTGTATTTGACCCTGCTCTGAACAGGGGGATTAGACAAGATGGTCTCCAGAGGTCCCTTCCAACTTCGTCCTTTCTTTTCTGTGATTCTGAGAAATGATTTAAACTCTTAAACCAGCTTTTACAGAAGGAAATAATAGGGACTGATAATTGCATTTTCTAGGTTATTGCTGGGGTGTGGATTCAATCTCCTGCTAATTAATTCATAGGTTCAGCAGCTGCTGACAGTGTCTACATAACTGTATATTTTGAGTTTAAAGTCCCAAGATTCTTCAAGAAGCAGTTTTAAAATATGTGTATCATAAACAGAAATAAGTGATGTGCAATTTTTAAATAGATTTGGCACCTTTACATGAATCCTCCTCCTTCTCTGTATGTGATCGCAGTGGAAGATATCTGCCTAGAAAAGATTGCATCACCTTTGTAGATGCAGAGAGTGTTCAAAGGGAAGCTTCCAGCATAAATTATTTGTAGTATGAACATCTTGAAACATTTCAAGCCTAACGAGAAGTACCTTCAGCAAACTCTGCTGCATTCACTATGAGTGAATGCATACTGTTTGAAGCTCCAGTTTTCTTTTATGGGTGTGTACAGCACCATTTTTCTTACAGTGCAGTCTCAGAAAAAATCAGCTTTTATTCTTTGCCCACCAGAAACTTCTTGCATTTGCCACTCTCACCATATTTCAGTGTATGTTTCAAAGCCATGCACAAGTAGATGACAATCCTACTCTGCATATTAGTCTCCACATGAGGTGACCAGACCTGTGCTCCTGTGGCTGACCTCTAGCATTATTTGTTACTACAGCAGGAAAAAAAATATCATGTTCAACAGAAATTAAGCAGGAGAGAGGGTCTTCTTGTCAGAATACTGAGCTATGAAATTGGTTTGGGGCTGGAAAATCGGCTCCCCATCACAGCAACATTATCACTAGCTATGTGATATCGGGTCACCACATACTAACTTGATGTTAAACACTGAGATCAGGTATTCAGAAAGGCAGAATATGGGCTCCAAGCCTCTGCCTGCCTCCCTGTATGTTTCCTGAAGGGCAGGAAGGATGGGAAGTTAGGCCAGCAGTTCAGATTCTTTTGAAGGACATTTGGGCCTGAATGCAGTTAATCTAACTTAAGTTATCTTAAGGTACTTGAATTTACTGGGTTGGGGACTGAGTGTCCCTGGATTGTCCTATAAAGCAGGGAGTACAGACAGGACTTCCAGGGTCAATTCTAAAAAGCCAGTAAGATCTCTTTGATAGTGGCTATTAATATTGACTATAGAGGGAGACTAAAGAGAATATGTTTCTAGTCTACACACTTCAGATAGGAGTATAAAGCTGCAAAAGATGATTATGCACTTTGAAACTATGCATGTTATATTCAGGTGAGGAGAGTGATTCAAGGAGCGTGTAAGACAGCTATTACTAAAACAAATTAACTCTTTTCATACCTGAGCAGTATCTTAGCATACAATTTGTTTCAAGCAGTGTTACAATGGAGAGACCCTGGTACTCTGTACTATGGTATGTGCAGTATGTGCAGAAATAGTGAGCAATACCTGAAAACTTGCTCTTTCAACATTGTTTTAGAAATAGATGAGGAATTAGGATGCTGCTTTTCACACAGCATTCCTCATGTGCTCTGTGGAAATATCTGATCAAATACAGAAGAATGAAAATAACCATATTTCTCATCTCTCAGACCAGATAATACAGAATTCAGATTGGTCTGTGTTTTTCATTAAACTAGATATGTTTACACGTCAGATGAAAGCAATACTTGCTCAAATGACCTCCTTTCTACTGTTTGGAAGATTTATTGAAGGCAATATAGAACAACAACAATAGTCAATCACAGGTGGCAGACTGCCCTTTTATTAGGCATACTGAAGCCAATTAATCTAAACAAGCTTTCTCCCTTTACCTCCTGGAGGCAAGTATGCTTAGAATGCATTTAAAAATTCTGCAGCAATAAATAAAGGTGCTGAAGCTATTAATTTGAACTTTGAAAAATTATTTACAGGCACTTGAGATGCTAAGAATTAACATTCTACATACTCTGCTGAGCAATATAATTTGATTAAATCCAAGACTTAAAAAATAAAGTTCTAAAAAAAAGCCTTGTGGTACTGCCATCCTCAGAGGTAGCGGGGAAGATAAAGGAATGCTTGTTAAAGGAGGTAAAAGCAGTAAGAACACTGAAACCTGCCTTAACACTGAGTAAAGTAAGCTGGGTTAATCACAAGTCTTCAAATAAGGTTGCAAATGAAGGTGGGTTACTGAACCAGGAACACATATACAGCACAAAAGTAATCAGTTACTCAGATTTATTTCCAGATGTCAGATCATCTGTTATTTATATGAGACACCAAAGGCCATTTGAGGTGAAAAGCAAGTCCATAATAATCTTATTAATTATGAAACATCAAAACCCAAGATGTCTTAATTCATGTTCTAATTTTTGCAGTCCATGTGCTTCTAATTAGAATTGCTGTAATATATCCTCTTGGGAAGCATATAAGAAAAGTGAGTAACGTTTTAGCGGCAGCTTCCTCTTTCAGGGCACAAACTTAAATTCTCCTTTATTCTTGGATTACTTCAAACATCCTCCTTGGATTATCTTCATTGTAAATGAAGTTATAATCTTACCAGTTTCACAGCTGGGCCCAGTGAAGCCTTGTGGGCAGGCACACACATTGGAAGCAATACAGGCTCCTCCATTCCTACACCCGTCTTTGCAAAATGCTGCAAAATGCAAAATCACAATATAAGGATAAGAGAATCCCACTCGGCAACCCCGCAGGTGGACACAGTCTGCTAGCAGGCAGTCTGTGTGGCACAGAGTGCAGAGACTGCCTCCTCCTAAGGATAGAGGTCACAAGGAGATGGTTTATGGCCCCCCTGCCTCACTGGCCAGATGGGCTGACAAGCTACAGAAGGAGATTAGAGTAAATCATCTGAAGACAACAGCTCCCATATGTGCTCCTTCGCATGTACTGGGAAGCAATGAAAGACAACATCTTCCCTTGGAACAGACTCTTCCTAGGGCAGTGCTGGTCTGTTCTGCTGCCCAAATAAAGGCCTGAACATAATAGGCACAACTGAATATTAAACTGTCTGGCTACCTCAGTCCTTTATTAAGTAATTTAATAGAAACAATAAAAATACTAATTTTGTCCCAGGGATTCTGAAGAACTTCGAAACTTTTAGCATTTATAGCTTAAAGTCAGTCCTTGGGTTTCTTCTTTGGCATGCTGTGCTTACATATTTTGGCGTAGCATTCTCCAGGAGTGTATGCTTTCAACAGCCACTTCTGTGGACCCAGAAATGCAACTAGCTCTGCTTGAAAACATTGTAGCTGTTAGTTGTTCTGATTGCATCTGCAATATGGAATTGGAAATGCTCTGGCCAGAAGAAACTGTAGGTGAAACTAGGCATCTGGAAGTTAAAATCAACACAGAGAGTTGCTTCAGGGCACCAGTCTAGCCCTGCACTTACAGCCAGTCAGAGGTGCCAGGCTTTGGTTTGCAGCTGCTCTGTGTAAAAAAGCTGCATGAAAAGCTGCCTAAGGCATGGGGGCAAGAGGCGTATCCAGGTCTCTTTAAAGACACTGGCATCCAAGCCAGGGCTGCAGAGAAGTGCATGTCTCAGACTTCAATACACAGGCTTAGAGCCTTCTCTTGCATACTGTCTTCTCAATATTGAGGAGGGAGGGCAGGGATATACTTTTCTTTCACAGTGGGCCAGTGGGCCAGGTGCCCTCTTAATTGTCAGATCTGCAGTCAGAGCTCTTATTCAGAAGAGCTGAACACAGTGCTCCAGGGTTATGCACCTTCTCTTCCACCCAAAGAAATCCTTCAGTAGCTGACTCACCTCCAGTAGAAGAATTTGGGACTACTACCAAGCACAGCACAGGAGTGAGCTGTGCTCTTCTGAAAGGTTTGGGTTTAAACCTCAGGATAAGACTTTCTGCTTATTCCCCAGAGAGCCCAGCACAAGAGGACATATTTGCTGACATGTCTCCTTCTACTCATGTGTTTGACTGGAAGTGAACCAGCCTGCCATGTTTTACAAAGAGCTTGTCTTTGGAATATATAGAAAAATTGTAGTGTTAATCAGGTGATGGAATAACTAGTGCTAAGACCTTAATCAGACTTAGCAATTAAAGAAACTCTGGGTTGCTTAAACTTGGCAATAGACAGCAGCAGAAGGCATCTATGTGACATTACCAATGTTAACTCTGGACCCTGAGATTCTGACATCTATGAGATCAAGAGCACCGAGACACAACCTCAAGGAACACTGGGTATGATCTTGCTGCATCTGTCCCACTTCCCACATCTGAGCTCACTCCCCTACAGCTACACTACTTTTATCTTCAAGCACTATCTATATCCTGTGCTCAGAGCTTGAGAACTTACAAAGATTTGGGCTCAGATACAAAGTATAATTTCTTCTGATGTGAAATGCAATAGGAATAAAAGCAGCATTGTACCTCTGGGAAAGCATCTTTTTAAGACTAGAAATTTAAGTTCTAATGTTTAGCAGTAAATCAGAATGCTAGAAAATACGACACCTCCTCACTTGTAGTGAAGGTTTTGTGTGCCCATGTCTAATGCTTTTCTCACTTATGATAGCAAGACATACCAAACAGTTTTTAGTTAATCCAAGTAAAACAGCAAGTCATTGACCACAGACAGTGTAAATCTAACAATTTTTTCACAGACATAACTTTCTTGGTAACTGTAGGGTTCCTTGAATGCTGTACCATATTTAGAAACTGCTAACAGAAAAAACGAAACATAACTACTTCAAATTTTAGAGCCTACTACCTATGTATGCATCATCTTCAAATTACTGCAAACTGCCAAATGCAAAATCAGTGTATATAGACCTGTGAAGATCATACAGGTGAAGGACCCAAGTGCCTAGCCTGGCATTTTGTCTGTCGTGTTCAAGGCAAACAACCATAACTGCATCAACAATGACAGAACATCTCACTCAGGTTTGCAGCAGCTTACCTTTACAGATGGTCCCATTTCCCGTGTACCCCGGCTTGCAGACGCAGTTGTGCCCACCCACGGTGTTGAAACAGAGCGCATTTTCATCACAGTTGTGCTGGTTTGTTACACATTCGTCGTGCTCTGAAAAGGGAAACAAGAATGGGATGGTCCTGAATTTTTAAAACCACAACCAAGTAGGAGCTTTGTATAGGTTTCCAGATTAAAAAGAGAGAAACACAGTAGTATTTACTGGCAATAGGGCTAGCTGTGTGAACATGTAACCATGGAACAGCCAGGGTATCTATTTTTATCCCATACTAGTATGTGATAACCGCACTGCAGCATAATTCCACTGCCATTAGCAGGGAGCCACCATCACTACACTTTCTATGTGGGCTACAGTGTTCTCATAAACATTTGCCGAAGAGCTGGCTAGCATACTGAAAAACCATATGCTACTTCTACTGTATAATTTATTCATGCAGGTTTCTCTTGTGCAGGATTCTTAGGGTTTCCTTCAGAGAGCTGACTAATGGTGTGAGACGCACGCTCCGAACTGCAGACGGCATGGGTAGCAGAAGGCAGGTCTCCAAAGTGCAGCCCATGTTTTCCCTCCCTTCAGCCCATACAAAGCACTTCATTCAGCTGAAATAAATAACCTGGAAACACAGGTCTGCCTGCTTTTCAAGGGACTTCTAGCCTGGCATGTCCTAGCACCGGAGTGTGATGGATCAGACTCCTCAGTCTGGTGACTAGGACATACTATGAAATATCCCTTTTGGGAATAAATTAACAGTCTGGAGAATGTGATTTTGTGTTGACTTGCAGTGCACTACTTAATCTGAAAAAAGAAAAAAAAGCATTGCTTAAGTATTTAGATTACAGAACATTTTAATGTTTTAGTTTGTGATTTTTAAGAAATGGTAAATGGAATCTTAAAACAAAATGCCATAAAATAAAGTGTCGTTTCAAAATGATACATGAAAAGCTCTATTATTTTCAAAATGCAATATCTTGGTCTGTAGGCATCAAAATAAAATGCTTCCATCTTCTGGAAATACTCCTTGCATTTTTGTTCCATCAAAAGTATTCATCTACCCACATATAATTTCAGAGCCCTGAAATTTAAATTTCAGGAAAACCGTCTTTTTGGGGAACATAAAGACATCTAATTTTAATCGGCAAACATGGACTAACCTGCATGTGAAGTTTTCATAGCTATCATTCTGCCCAGGTTTTAGTGAATTATGTTACTGCAGCTTAGACTAGTCCTGGCTATGTAGCACAAGTCTTAAATCTGGAATCAGATGCTCTTTCTTCCCCCATTTTGAGGGGGAAGACTGCTCTGAATCTTCCCCTTTATAAATAATGACTGCGCATATCCAACTGAGTTGTCAAGAAAATTAATTTCTTAACATTTGCAAATCGCTATGGAAATTTAAAACTTTCAGCAGCCATAAACTGTAGGAGTACAAAACTGACAGAATTGCACATATCCAATCTATCAGTAGAGGTAAATATTCCTCTAGTAATGGCAAGGACCCGTTGTTTAAAAGGGGGAAATATTCACCTCAATGTAACTAATAAATTTGAAATGCTACACAAGTTTAGTTGTATTTTTGTGGGTTTGCTGTTGTTGAGTGTTTATTTGTTTGGTTTTTAATAACATTAACCTAATATCCCTCTTCTCAACAAGGACTTGTGTCTCTTGTATCACCAATCATGCTCTCTTCAACCCTCACTAGATGCAGCAGAGCACAGGCTGCAGGCCTCTGCCCTCCAGAATGATATTTAATTACTTTGCTCTCAGCATGAATAACTAAAATTGTTATTGTTCACCAAACGATCCAGCCCCTCTAAAATCCACTTAACAATCCACACTTTGACTATGACCTCCTAACATAGTGAAATCTCTTATGCTGGCTAAAACAGTATTTATGTGATAAACAGAAAATAACAGGAAAATAAAGATAATAGAAAAATAGAAATATTCTCCATAATAGAAAAATCAAGTAATGGTCATGCAAATTAGGTTAAAAAGTATAATGTACATTGTTACAGTATCCTGGCTTTCTTATTTTATGTTAATATTGTTTAAATATGGGGGTTTTAAAAAAATATTAATTATTAATTATTTTGTAATTTTGAATAACACACAAGAATAAAATAACTATGGGAATATGTGAAACATATTCAGCAGGCTAAAATACCCTGCAAAGCCATTATCTTGGTATTTCAGGAGGAAGGGTCCCTACAGCAATACATCACGCTGGTAAACTCAGCTTAAATAACTACATTTGACAAATTAAGTATCACGCTCAAAGAGGAAGCACAGTCATCCATCTTATGCCTTAGGAATGCAGAAGCACCCCTGGCACGTACAGCAGCTCTTAACAAGGGAAAAGGGTATACCAGAGGGCACAGGTGCTTGCAGACTGCCACAGCAAGAGGAAGGGCTCCACGTGTGGCTGGAGCAGCTTCGAAAGCCCACCAAGGTCTGCAGGACCAAAGCCTTGAAGATCATTTGCAAAGGTGCATGTCCTTCAAATAAAGAGATGGCTGCCACATTTGAGTGTGCCTTCCTAACGTTTGCTTTTTTTGGGGGTAAGAAAAACTACTGAGTCTTTGAAGATGGATTTTTTTTTTTTCTTAAAGCATATGATATCAATAACATTAACTTTCCATCAGCTAAATAGCAGGACTTGGATGCAAAGGTAATATGCCTGGTATCCTACTCTATGGAAGCTTTGGGTTTTCTTATTCTCTTGTAAGAAAGTTCATGGAGTATGCTTCTGTACAAACTATATTGAAACAGCCATCACTACTTCTTCTTCTCTGGTTATCTGCTCAAACTTTTGGTCTATTTGTATTGAAATCACATATTGCTGACTCATGAAAAATTCATGGTCTGATAAATGATTCCTGGATTGAAGTTTACATGTCATTTTTAGGAGGAAAATGTTTCAGAGTTAGGAGAAAATCTTTGATTCAATTAAAGGAGATTTTTATATTATTGGAATACAAAATAATCAGCCAAAAAAAAAAAAAAAGGATCAGTGTGTTTTACAATCCATCTAAATTTGTTTCTCTGTATCATCTGATCTTAGCTTCAATAACATACTTAAAACCATTTAAACACAGTGTTTCTTCATACTGCTTTCTACAGTGACACCTAACAGAGCAGACATACACTTCAAGAGTGGCTCTTTTATAGGCTGACTGCATGGTTAAACTACATCTGAAAAAATCCTGTACATAAGCCATGCCACTACATCTACTCTTTCAGCACTTGACACGCTATCCACACCAATTTAAAGAGACAACCAGAAACAGGTTTATCACTAGTGATAACAAGACTGATTGTTCAGCTTTATTAAAACAGAAATACTCATTATTAATAAAAAGGGTGGAGCTCTGTTCATAATTCTTCATTAATTCATGCTTATCACTTTCGTTTCTTTTTTTAATCAAACACTTGGAAAGTCATCTTAAAATAAAAAGGAGAAAATTGCAGAGACTGATTTGGGCAATTTAAATACCAAATCAGAAACTGCAGAAGCAGATAGGACCATGCGTTACAAAGAAGTAAAAAAGCAATTTATAAAAGAATCATTAAAAGAGAATCTGCAATATGCCTTTTAAGTTCAAAAACCAGTCTAGAAGCATTATTTGCCTAATTTAGAAATGTTAATATTTTATTTCTCAAGGCCATTTATTTAAAAAATCTTTAGAAATCATGTGACACATTTAAATGAATGTTCCATACTTTTTCACTGCACATTATAATAGGAACAGGCTGCAGACAATAGTATTACAGAGGCAAAGAAATAAAAACTATTTTTAATGATTTACCAACCTGAACTTGCATAAACATCTTGTACAAAGATGAAATGCACTGGTTTCAATGAACTCTAAAGCTTTATTTTCTAATATATCTAAAATCCATTTTGCACTGTCCAAGGATTCATGCTCAACAGTGCTAAAATTCATAACATCTCTGTTATGGGCATCAAATGAAGTTTTAAATACTCTATTTATATTGACTAAACTACCACTGGAATGAGATCTTTCTAGACAGAGAAAAAATTTTAACTCCAAAATTTGCTATTGTCTCATGGTAGTAACAGTTAACAGTAAGTGCATATGAATGTCTCATTAAATAGTTCTTATGACACAGACAACTTTAAAAGGCAAAAATTATGTGATGATGCAATTGATTTACTTTTGCATATTGGTGTGTGCAAATACATTATATACACATGCAAAANACATTTTAATGTTTTAGTTTGTGATTTTTAAGAAATGGTAAATGGAATCTTAAAACAAAATGCCATAAAATAAAGTGTCGTTTCAAAATGATACATGAAAAGCTCTATTATTTTCAAAATGCAATATCTTGGTCTGTAGGCATCAAAATAAAATGCTTCCATCTTCTGGAAATACTCCTTGCATTTTTGTTCCATCAAAAGTATTCATCTACCCACATATAATTTCAGAGCCCTGAAATTTAAATTTCAGGAAAACCGTCTTTTTGGGGAACATAAAGACATCTAATTTTAATCGGCAAACATGGACTAACCTGCATGTGAAGTTTTCATAGCTATCATTCTGCCCAGGTTTTAGTGAATTATGTTACTGCAGCTTAGACTAGTCCTGGCTATGTAGCACAAGTCTTAAATCTGGAATCAGATGCTCTTTCTTCCCCCATTTTGAGGGGGAAGACTGCTCTGAATCTTCCCCTTTATAAATAATGACTGCGCATATCCAACTGAGTTGTCAAGAAAATTAATTTCTTAACATTTGCAAATCACTATGGAAATTTTCAACTTTCAGCAGCCATAAACTGTAGGAGTACAAAACTGACAGAATTGCACATATCCAATCTATCAGTAGAGGTAAATATTCCTCTAGTAATGGCAAGGACCCGTTGTTTAAAAGGGGGAAATATTCACCTCAATGTAACTAATAAATTTGAAATGCTACACAAGTTTAGTTGTATTTTTGTGGGTTTGCTGTTGTTGAGTGTTTATTTGTTTGGTTTTTAATAACATTAACCTAATATCCCTCTTCTCAACAAGGACTTGTGTCTCTTGTATCACCAATCATGCTCTCTTCAACCCTCACTAGATGCAGCAGAGCACAGGCTGCAGGCCTCTGCCCTCCAGAATGATATTTAATTACTTTGCTCTCAGCATGAATAACTAAAATTGTTATTGTTCACCAAACGATCCAGCCCCTCTAAAATCCACTTAACAATCCACACTTTGACTATGACCTCCTAACATAGTGAAATCTCTTATGCTGGCTAAAACAGTATTTATGTGATAAACAGAAAATAACAGGAAAATAAAGATAATAGAAAAATAGAAATATTCTCCATAATAGAAAAATCAAGTAATGGTCATGCAAATTAGGTTAAAAAGTATAATGTACATTGTTACAGTATCCTGGCTTTCTTATTTTATGTTAATATTGTTTAAATATGGGGTTTTTAAAAACGTATTAATTATTAATTATTTTGTAATTTTAAATAACACACAAGAATAAAATAACTATGGGAATATGTGAAACATATTCAGCAGGCTAAAATACCCTGCAAAGCCATTATCTTGGTATTTCAGGAGGAAGGGTCCCTACAGCAATACATCACGCTGGTAAACTCAGCTTAAATAACTACATTTGACAAATTAAGTATCACGCTCAAAGAGGAAGCACAGTCATCCATCTTATGCCTTAGGAATGCAGGAGCACCCCTGGCACGTACAGCAGCTCTTAACAAGGGAAAAGGGTATACCAGAGGGCACAGGTGCTTGCAGACTGCCACAGCAAGAGGAAGGGCTCCACGTGTGGCTGGAGCAGCTTCGAAAGCCCACCAAGGTCTGCAGGACCAAAGCCTTGAAGATCATTTGCAAAGGTGCATGTCCTTCAAATAAAGAGATGGCTGCCACATTTGAGTGTGCCTTCCTAACGTTTGCTTTTTTTGGGGGTAAGAAAAACTACTGAGTCTTTGAAGATGGATTTTTTTTTTTTCTTAAAGCAGATGATATCAATAACATTAACTTTCCATCAGCTAAATAGCAGGACTTGGATGCAAAGGTAATATGCCTGGTATCCTACTCTATGGAAGCTTTGGGTTTTCTTATTCTCTTGTAAGAAAGTTCATGGAGTATGCTTCTGTACAAACTATATTGAAACAGCCATCACTACTTCTTCTTCTGTGGTTATCTGCTCAAACTTTTGGTCTATTTGTATTGAAATCACATATTGCTGACTCATGAAAAATTCATGGTCTGATAAATGATTCCTGGATTGAAGTTTACATGTCATTTTTAGGAGGAAAATGTTTCAGAGTTAGGAGAAAATCTTTGATTCAATTAAAGGAGATTTTTATATTATTGGAATACAAAATAATCAGCCAAAAAAAAAAAAAAAAGGATCAGTGTGTTTTACAATCCATCTAAATTTGTTTCTCTGTATCATCTGATCTTAGCTTCAATAACATACTTAAAACCATTTAAACACAGTGTTTCTTCATACTGCTTTCTACAGTGACACCTAACAGAGCAGACATACACTTCAAGAGTGGCTCTTTTATAGGCTGACTGCATGGTTAAACTACATCTGAAAAAATCCTGTACATAAGCCATGCCACTACATCTACTCTTTCAGCACTTGACACGCTATCCACACCAATTTAAAGAGACAACCAGAAACAGGTTTATCACTAGTGATAACAAGACTGATTGTTCAGCTTTATTAAAACAGAAATACTCATTATTAATAAAAAGGGTGGAGCTCTGTTCATAATTCTTCATTAATTCATGCTTATCACTTTCGTTTCTTTTTTTAATCAAACACTTGGAAAGTCATCTTAAAATAAAAAGGAGAAAATTGCAGAGACTGATTTGGGCAATTTAAATACCAAATCAGAAACTGCAGAAGCAGATAGGACCATGCGTTACAAAGAAGTAAAAAAGCAATTTATAAAAGAATCATTAAAAGAGAATCTGCAATATGCCTTTTAAGTTCAAAAACCAGTCTAGAAGCATTATTTGCCTAATTTAGAAATGTTAATATTTTATTTCTCAAGGCCATTTATTTAAAAAATCTTTAGAAATCATGTGACACATTTAAATGAATGTTCCATACTTTTTCACTGCACATTATAATAGGAACAGGCTGCAGACAATAGTATTACAGAGGCAAAGAAATAAAAACTATTTTTAATGATTTACCAACCTGAACTTGCATAAACATCTTGTACAAAGATGAAATGCACTGGTTTCAATGAACTCTAAAGCTTTATTTTCTAATATATCTAAAATCCATTTTGCACTGTCCAAGGATTCATGCTCAACAGTGCTAAAATTCATAACATCTCTGTTATGGGCATCAAATGAAGTTTTAAATACTCTATTTATATTGACTAAACTACCACTGGAATGAGATCTTTCTAGACAGAGAAAAAATTTTAACTCCAAAATTTGCTATTGTCTCATGGTAGTAACAGTTAACAGTAAGTGCATATGAATGTCTCATTAAATAGTTCTTATGACACAGACAACTTTAAAAGGCAAAAATTATGTGATGATGCAATTGATTTACTTTTGCATATTGGTGTGTGCAAATACATTATATACACATGCAAAAATATATATACACATACATATGTATATATACAGGCATATATTGTAAAGGTGAAGAATTTTATTTTATTCTGATTTATTTTGAAATAGTATTTCAGAATATTCCAATATTCCTTGCTTGAGAAAAACGTTACTTCAGAAGGGCATCTAGGGTGAAGCAATGCACCCTACAAAGTGAGACTGGTGGCATAAACTGATCCATATCCACTAGATGCTGTGATGCATCTCAATGCAATGACAGCTGGGGACCTGTCTTACCAGATATGTTATCTGTGCAGAGATTCTTGCTGAACTTAGTAAAATTTAACATGTTGTCCACAAGGTGTGGCACCTGTCTCCTCATCTGCACTATGCAGCATCAGCCCCTATCCTTCCTACTGTGTCTTTTATGATTAAAAATAAATGTCTGTATAGAATTTCCTGCATGCATACTGCAAGCTTTCCCAATATTTGCCTTGTGTATCCAAATTCTGCAAAGGTCTAAGAAAAAAAATAATCATAATCCAATCCAGTAGCAAATAGGAATGATGACTGAATTGCATCCCTTACTTAAGGATGAAAAATATTATGCTGGCAGTTTTCCTGAACCATCCATTAACAACACTGGAAAATAAGAGCTGAGATCATCTTTAAGGTGCAGAAATGCATAAAAGTTCCCAAAAATATAAACAGAATACATCCCTGCAAATGTAATCTTGTAACATGATGCAACAGGGATTCATTGCTGAGCAAAGAACTTGTGAACCCAGATTAAACTAAAATAATTAAAATAAAGATAATACATTAGGTATTTTTCCCTTTTGATCTCTCTGCATTCAAGAATTGAAATTACTTTGGCCTTCTGCCTCCTTCCCATTGATTTGGTATAGAACTACAGAACCATGGTGACCAGCTGGCCATTTGATGTGGCAGTGACAACAGATAAGATTTACTTGAATTATCAATAGCCAAAACACTTAAATGTCCACTTACAGTTCATCTTAATTACAAGGGGTTTTTTCCCCACCTATAGTTCATGTACATGACAAAAATTAGTAGCTTTATATGTGTAATATGGAAGACTTATTCCATTAAGATAATTTGAGAAATGACAGATGGTTAATTTCTTTAAGACTTCATATTAACTCATTTAAACTCTAATTGGAAGAGTTCATTTAAATTGCAGTACATGTGCACTATTTTTAAAGAGCAAATGCTGTAAATTTATTGAACTATTTGCTGGAAAGTATCCAAAGAAGGGCAATGAAACTGGTAAAGGGACCAGAGAACAAGTCTTACGAGGAGAGTCTGAGGGAACTGGAGTTGTTTAGCCTGAAGAAAAGGAGGCCCAGGAGTTCCTTCTCTACAACTACCTGACAGGAGATCGTACACAGGTGAGGGAGGTCTTATCTCCAGAGTAACAGGCATCAGGACAAGAGAAATTGGCCTCAAGTTATGTTTGGAGATTTAGATTGGATACTAGAAAAATATTCTTCACTGTAAGGGCTGTCAAGCACTAGAGCAGGCTGCCAAGTGAAGTGTTTTAAATCCCTGGAGGCATTTAAAGCTCATGTGTATGTGGCACTTAGGGACATAGTTCAGTGGTGGACTTGGCAGTGCTGGGTTGGACTTGATGATCTTAAAGGCCTTTTCCAACCTAAAAGAGTCTATGATTTTATATTTTCCATATATTTATGTTAAAATTTTTGATTGATATTCCCAACTCATTTTTTCTATAAATATTTCTTAATTTAAATGCAAAGTAGAACCTGTGTTTTAATTACTCATAGAGTTACCATTCCACAGTTTACCCTTAGTTAATGCTTGAGTCATTAATCATTAATGACCACCAGCAGCTTCAGTTCAAAGCTGGGGACACCAGAAGCCAGGTCTACAAGAGTTTGTTCCCTGCTAATCCTGTTACTTGACTGATTTTTATCTTCATCTATTCCCATATGTCCAGGCTGTTCTTGGTCCTCATTTTCTAATTCTTTCTTCAGTGCAGTCATAAACAACAATTTCTGTAGAGCAGCTGCTTGATCCCTCCCACAGCGGGATCAGGGAGAGAATCAGAAGGACAAAAGCCAGAAAACTCATGCTTTGAGATAAAGACAGTTTAATAGAGAAAGCAAAGGCTGCACACACAAGCAAAGCAAAATAAGGAATGAATTCCCTGCTTTGCAATGGCAGGCAGGAGTTCAGCCATCCCCAGGGGAACAGGACCCCATCACATGTAATGGTTACTGGGGAAGACAAATGCCATCAGTCCAGAAGTCCCCCTTCCTTCTCCTCCCCACCACTGTATACACTGAGTGTGATGTCCCGTGGTCTGGAATCTCCCTGTGGTCACTTTGGGTCCCCTGTCCTGGCTGTGTCCCCTCCCAGCCCCCCAGGCACCCCCGGTCTCCTCCCCAGTGTGGCAGTAGGAAAAGCAGGAAAGGCCTTGGCTCTGTGTAAGCTCTGCTCAGCAATAAAAAACATCTCTGTATTATCAACCCTGTGGTCAGTAAAAATCCAGAATACAGCCCCACACCAGCTACTGTGAAGAAAATTAACTCAGCCCCAACCAAGCCCAGCACATCCATATTCAGAACTCTCCTACATTTTCCTTTTAATCACATAAAAATAAAAATAGCTCTGGAATGTGTATGTTCTATTTTAAAGGTCTGTTTTAGAGTTCATCCTGCTTTCTGAGATGCTGTTTCTGTCAGCAATTGCTCAGTCCATTGTAGTTCTTCAGGGAGAACAGCTGTCATTAACTCATCCAGATCTCTTTTCTCTCTTCCAGCTATTAGCTTATTTACTTATTAGTGTTAATATAGTAAAAAAGGAAAAATAAGACAACTGTAAGGAAACCTTAGGAAGAAAATCCACTTGGGGATACATCTGAAATCCAACATTCCTTTTCATATCCATACAAAAAAAAAAAAAAAAAAAAAAACCACCAAAAAAACCACAAAAAAAAATTTNAAAAAAAAAAAAAAAGGTAATCTGTATTACTGGCAATTACTGATGTAGGATTAAAAGTAAACTGAAAAAACAAGCACTCATTCTCTTTGCATCTGCCTGTGGTGCAAGGAGGGCTCTGGAGAAAGCTCCAAGGTGGCCATAGCTCTGACAAGGCCCAAGACAGCTACAGACTGAGCTGAACTTTTGAAACTGGCATAATCTGTTTCACAAAAGAAGCAAACCATGACACTGTATGTGATGATGAAATCCATCCCTAAAACACCTCAAATTTCCAATCATGACTTTTTTTTTTCTTTCTAGGAGAGCCAAGACCCTTAATGTGTACAATGCTCTTTACCAATGTAGGTAACACAAGAAAGATACTGGGACCAAAAATATGTGGAGAAATACTGCATAATTATATGCAAATACAAATTCCAATAATTTGGGACATTCTAATTCTAGTTAACACCAGTTTTTTAAAAAACTTACTCTGAGATGATTTTCAATTTCATGTTTTATTTCACAACAGACTTTAATCTAAAGAAAATTATTTTGCACACCAAAGCCTACAAGAAGCATATACTTTTTTTTTCCTATCCTTTGAGACTTTTTTCTTTACAAAAGTCTCTTTTCTTTACTTTTTTGTTATTCCTGTTCTGGATTTTCCTCCTAGATTCATGAAATACATATTTATGAAATACATGACTTTTAGTTTTAAGTCTCTTTGAATTCTCCACTAGTAATTCCAAATTCTGAAGCTCTCATAATGGATTTTATGGCTCTAAACAGGCTACACTCTCATCTAGGACTCAAATTGAAAAGACTAACACGTAACTTGAATGTTGACCAGTCCACATTTTGTGTGAGATCTGCATACCAAGAAGACTGTGCCAAATCTTTTGGCACACTCATTTCAGACAAAAGAGACAAGTTGATGGATAAAACACGTATTTTGTGGCAGGCCTACCCTTATTCCCTCCATCCTCCTCCACAGCTTTTCATCCAATCACTTTAACTTTGTTAAACCCACCTAAGATTCATCTTCTTCAAAATGTGTTTTGTAATTTCCAATTTCATAGAATAATACGTATTTCTACAAAATACATTCCTCTCATGGAGGCTTCTATTGCCATTTTAATCGGTGTTACTCCATGTAACATCCTGTGAATTTTTATACTTTTCAACTAGTTCGGCAGAGTAAATATAATCAAGAATATTTTGCCTAACAGCTAAAGTTAAGAAGTCTTTAATTTGTCTCCACTTTCTTTCAAGTCTGCCATTTTCTATGTTCCCTCTTGAACAGAAAAGTTTAAGGGAAGGATTTTCTAAAGCATTTAGCAGAGACCCAACTGTTTCTCCTAAAGGAACGTCTGTAACTCCCACTGATTACAATGGCAGGACTGTAGCATAAATTCAAAATTATTTTGAAAATCCCACATTAAGAGATTTCAGTCTAGAACTTGCCACTCACTTCTTTTTTGCCTTAATTCAAACTGATCTCTTAATATCTTTTACCAGTGACATTTTAGAATGAGGTTTCTATCTTTTAAAAGGTATTTAATTGTGTACACTTTCTAGACTTTCCCCACAGATTCATCTTTTTTTTTTAATCTAGACAGATGCACTATTTATTCCTAGGTAAATCTTGCTTAATTCCAACTTTTATTGTATACAAAACCTCCCAGACACTTATGATAAACTGATGCTTTCAAAATCTTCTATTATGTGGTGAAAAGTGATGATAGCAAATTCTGCATCTCTAGTGGTGCTCCTTCCTTTATTGCTGGCAGAACAGACAGACTAGAACCGGCCACAAATACAATTTCCTCAGCCAACTGAAAAATGTTTATTTTAATTCTTCTAATTCCAGCCCTTTTTATTTACTGTTTCCTCACTAAAAGGCTCCATATTATTACAAGTCTGCCACTAGCACTAGATACCCATTGGCTATTTGGCCTCCCTCCCACACATATTGCTGTTACACAAATAAAAGCTGCAAAGTAACCTGAGTGCTGTCGAGGCTGGTAACTTGCTGCCTGTTCTCATACTTCATTAGTAGCAACTTAGAGATTACCCACACGACCAGAAGGCTCCATAAAGACACCTCTGAACACTTGCTCAGCACGAAGTTAACAGAAGGTGGATATGCACAAAGTGATAGGAGAAAGATGTCTCAGCAAGAAAACTGCCAGAGAACAGTAATGTTCTCAAAACTCTCTAGAAACAGCTGGTGCTGCTTCTGTTCTTTTTGGAATAGCATTGTGGCCAGGGTTTGTCAACACACACATTTCAAGGGCTCCTGGAAAATCAGTTACAACATTACAGCACCGTTACCTAAGTCAGCACCTGTCTGGCAAAGAAAATGAGAGGTGCCACAGTGGTGGATGAAATGCTCCTGTTGTTTTGATCCTGCTCTTGTCTGCAGGAATCTGGAGCAACTTACCTAACCATAAATGTTAGGAAACACACAGGCTTTTTTTCTTTCTTCTCATGCAGCAGAGAGATTCTTAATGCATGAAGTAGTTCCTCTCATTTCCCTGGCAGTGCTGTGACTCAGACACTCAGATCACTCACTGTATAAAAAGGACAGCAGTATTTTTGATAAGAAAGATGCTTGAGCTCTTTTGGGAGAGGAGGCCTTCTTTAAATGTTGCTCACCTGATTTTGAAGAGAGTTCTCTACTCCAAAATGGGGGCAAAGTTATACTTCAATGATGGTAAGGTAGAGCAATATTGCTGCTTTTCTCTTCAGTTAGCCTTGGTGCCCTCTCCAGTGACACACCCAATTTTCCCCAGCATACATCCCCCCTGATAGTTTATAAAGGCACACCAACACAGCACAGCAAACATATCCTTCATGAACAGTGCCTGCCAGCTGCCTTCCTGGGACACAAAACACCTGGGGAGAAGGGTCCAGCCAGTCCCCACCACTGTGCAGCATCAGCCAGGAGCTAACACACACACCCAGCCTTGAAAGCCTTGAAGTGCTCCTGGCTGCTGCAGTTCAGATAGAGCCCTTGATGCCAGAGGATACCTGCAGAGCTGTCTGAAGTGATTCTAACAAACAGCTGCACAGCACAGTAAAGGAGATGCAGTGAAATCTGCTCTCAGCTTCCTTCCCCCACTGCTGTAATGGTATGAAAACTGACACTGGCTAACTTGTTTCATGGGTAGATTTTCCAGACCACACCGTGTTTTTGTTGCCACAGTTCAACTGCTAGTGTCTATCAAGCTTACAAATAATTATTTCTGTACTTACATGCATCATAAAATCAACAATGTTGGAATACCTTTAAAGAACTTATGTGTATTTTATATTGATAAATAAATATTTGCATATGCACATCTTAGCAAGCTTTACATACCTGAAAAATTCTGCCATCAAATTTGCTATCTTGTTTAAGAACACCATGAATTGTAACAAACAAAACCACAGATAAGAAGTCTACAGTATTGTTCAGGTTTCAAAAAGTCAAAATATTAATTTAGAATCAATGAAGTTAAGAAAGTAAACTTTGACCAGATATTCCATTTTGCTACTATTACTATCATCCCAGAATGACTTCACCTCTGTAACCCTACTTCCTTCACAAGTCTGCTCTTTGGAAAAGCTGGGATTTAAGCAGAGATGCTGTGAACAACTCTGGAACACTTCAATCTAAGATGAAGCCCATCCTATGGAAGGTGTATTAAGGTAAACCTGGGGTATTCAAAGCAGTCTGTAATACCTGTTCAGACGACTGCCAACAACAAACTTTATTTATTTCTCAGGCATTTAAATGATGCAGACAGAATTTAAGTTCATCCAATTTCACCTTCTGAAAGGTTAGGAACAAGGTAACAAACTTTTCTTTCCAAGTATTTGCACACTCCAAAATTTTAAAAACACTTGAATAAATTAGAACAGATACTCTTGATGAGTCCTCACCTTTCTAGAAATCAACCTTATCTTGAGTAAGACTGGCCATTTATCCCTGCCTTGAGCAGCCTGAAACCTTTAGTTTCTTTAAATGCACTGTCATTAAAAGACTCTACTACGGGTTTCCAAATCCTAAACATCAAAGTTAACACTGTGTGACAGCTGGTGTGTTCCAAACTCATCACATTTACTCGTCTGTAACAGGGTAAATGACACAATTACCTGCTATAATTACTGCTGCTGACAATATATTTTTCCTGGTGATTGGTCTGTGTGACTCAGAGCTGCTTATCTTTGTCAGTCCAGTCCACATCTCCATTTCCATGTGACTTGGACATTAACTTACAAAGTATTTACAAATTAGTTCCAATATCTGCCAAGACAGATATCTGGGATAGTATAAATTCATCTTTTATTGCATGATTAAGCAGTCTACCACTCCAATATTATTTTGCATTAGAAAATAACTATTCATGATTAAATTCTGTGCACCATTCAAATTAAATTGGAAGGGAGACACACTCAACAGGTGAATACACTGAAGGAATAAAATCTAAATAAATAAGGACATTGATTTTTTTAAAATGCTCATTTCTAAAGCAAAACATGAATTGAAAAAAAAAGGATAAAACATTTAGATAATTAATTCTAATTGCTTTCTTGTGAAAATTTTGAAGAACAGCTACAGAAGACAACAGTGACTTTTGATTTTGAGCAGTGTGAGTTACAAGCTAATCAAGCTAGCTCTGAAATACCTTTTACTTTAAAAATATGAAATAGATACAGTTCCTTTCATCATTTCTCCATATAATATATTTTAGAGGATGTGAAAAGACTGCAGCATACAACGACAGAAAGAAGCAGATACTGTCTTTTTGAGATGATTTGGAAGTTTGACAGAATGAGAAAATACTCAAAAACTCCTGCAAACCATTTAGTTGGAGCAGCTTCCTATTTTATTGCTAAGCTTGTTGGCAGAGCTCTTGGTCCTTGATAGAAACATTGATATATTCAAAGGTTTTTTGTTATTTGATGAGGTAGGCGGGGTATGTCAATTTTTGCACAACTGACTAAATGAACAGTAAAGGGCATGGTTTCAAGAAGGTAAGTGGATTACCATTCCTGAAATAATTTTGATTTTCAGTTTTCTAGTTCAGTCTTGAAGTTGCCACAAACCCACTAGTGTTTTCTTAAAAAAAGCGAAGACAGAACAGTTTGTGAGTTCTGTGTATCGATAATGTCCTCAGGAAAAATATCAAGTATCTTTTATAGACACAGTACTTTCAGAAACATCACCTCACAAAATACAACTTCACTAACAAAAGTGAAATTTCACCCAAATCCCTTAGGATTACATTGTGCAGCAGCACAACATAGGCAGCAATGCTTCCCTTTGTATCAATGTGACTTTTCAAGTTACTGATGATGTCTTCCTTGGGGCATTAGCAGATCACAACCCTAAGGATGGTTAATATATTACCTAAGTAGGTAGTATTTGTTCTTTCTTGTTGATCCATTCCTTTTGAGTGCTGTAGAGAGGTCTTGCCAAAGACTCTGTTGCCTATATTCATTTACATGAGCTGGCAAACACTGACAGAGCAAATACAGGAACTGAAACTAGTTTTAGACAAAATGAGAAGGGCAGCAGAACTGAAAGTTTAACTTACACACTATGCATTCATGCATGACCAACTACGGCCTGGCTGCAGCACATTTCAGTGTGAATCAGAAGTTACATGCAGAACTAAAAATATAAGCCCTTCTTTGGGACTACACATAGGAACACAGACACTGGGTGAGTCAGTGAAGTGGATAAATTGAGTATGTTTGCTTTGTGCATTTCAAGGTAGACTTCAGCATAATTCTGTGTGCAAAGAAGGGCTAGGAAGGATGCAACTCCTGCTGTGGTCAAGGGGTCTGTACTACAAGAAAGCAGTTTGGTATGGTGAAGTACAAGGTTTTGTAAGTTGGTAATCATGAGTCCAAAAGACTGACAAAAGGTAGCAATATTGATAGAGAACTAATGCAGAGACAAACTGTCAAAGAAGATGACATACTAAATTGCGATGACTGACAGTATAAAACAGAAGTTAAGGAAATAGTCTTCCATTATCACAAAGCAGATTAATCTCTCATAAACATTTCATGAAAAGCAAAGGACACTTCTATGTTGTTTCAGGAGTCAGTGATTGTAAGATATGCCATGTGGCATGCAGTAGGAATCAAACTGTAAAGAATTAAAGGTTTCCATGCTCACAGATTGTCTGAACAGAAATAATTCAGAAATTCCTATCCATCCAAACAGGAATCTTCCACATTCACTCAAAGAAAAAAGTTGCAACTATAATATTAAAAGAAAAGGCTTCTGAAGCCCTGGACAATGTTTAAAAAAATTATGTCTCCCCTTACCAGTCTTAGAAGTTAACTTTCTTACTCTGTCTTTTCTAAAACCCATGTTGTCTTTCATTAGAAATATTTTTCAACAGTAGAATGTCAAAAGACAGACATGATATCCATATACTGCCAGCAGTATCCACTACCCTTAAAATCCCAGCTAAATGTTATCATGGCCATAGACAAATTATTTTACTGTGAATGTCTAGAAAACCATTGACTTCAATAGAGTATGATCACATAACGTTAAATAACTCCACTGTTCCTTTTTTAAAAACTGTCTTGCTTGATGCAGTAGCTCCAGTCTCTCACTGACCTTGGCTGGAGTCTCTCTGAGAACAGGCAACACTCTCATGGCATGAGGCAATCATCAGCTGGCTCAGACATGATAGATGTGAGCCATCCAACTTCCCTCACTTCTGGCTCACTCAGTGAGACAGCAGCAGATTCCCATCTCCTGAGCCAGAAAGATCCTTATGACTTCAAACAAACTGTCCTCAAGGCTGCCTACTGTGTTTCCTGATCTTTGCAGTCTATCTGTCACAGCCTGTGATCATCCACAGAAGGACAGGCCAGGGGAGGTCCAGCTATGAAGGGATGTCACATTGCAATGAATCAAGGTCTTGGGCTGGATTTGCTAATCCTATCATGATGATTGCCTCGAACCTGCAAATAACTGAGTTGGGTCCAGTTGAATTCTTGACCCCTGTTGATTAGAATGTGAGCTTAGATGAAGAGATGTACACTGTGATGTCTTAATCACAAACTAAATGCTCACACTGTGTCAACGTCAGTAAAACTCTAACATAAAGAGTCAATGTAATTACCTTAGGAATTGATAATTCATTTAGTGCTGTATGATTTGTCAGTGTTTCTATTTTTACAATATACTGTTAATTTTGCTATACTCCTACACTTCTACTTTCCAATCATATAATACTGACACAGCACACGTCTGTACTGTAGAATACTGTAGCACAACTGCACTGTAGAAGCTGGCAAGGGATGCTGAGTGATTGAAAAGCTGTAGAGGGCTTCAGACCACCGAGAAACAGGAGGTACACTGGATGTCTGTCCTAATGCTGTGATATAAATATCAAGCAATGTTAATGCTTGGAAATATTGTAATTTCAATTTCGTACATTAAAAAAAAGGTTTTGCTCTTTTCTGAGTTAGTTGTAAGCTGAGCATATTCTCAAGTTGATATCTAGAACTCCTTTAATATATTGAAAAATTCCTCACTGCACAAAGAATGCAAAATATATTCCTTGTAGAACAAAATAATTCTGATGACTGCTTCTGCAGACAGATAAATTTTAAACAGAATACAGAAATCATAGAAATGCAAAATAGAGACTGCTTTTGATATAATACCTTTTACCAACCTTCGCTCCCAAGGCCAATACAGAGTCCACACTATATAACGCTTGGATAGATATATAGATAAGCACATATATATGCACACACACACATATCAAATATATATGGTAAAAGAATGATTTTTGTAAAAGAATTAAGCATTTAGTACTGAAAATCATACATTTGTATCTTTGTCAAGGGAATACATTTTCTGTTTAACGACTCCAATCATGTTCTACCAAGCACTCTTTAAAATGTGCTGGATTTTGATCAGCTGAGAAATCCATCCTGCTATAATTGCACAGCCAGATGAACAGTTGTCATGAACTGGGTCAGTAACCAAGGAGAAAATGGGACCTAAAAAGTATCCTCTAGGAAAAAAAAAGTTCTCATTCCAAGTTGAAACAGACTCCAAACTAAGTTGCCAAGGATAACCTGATTCAATCCAAATAAAGCATAATTGAGTTCAGTTGTATAAGATACGGCAGATATATAAAAATTACTTGTGTTTTTATCTTAGTAATGTGGTCGCATAGCAACAAGCTCAGTCTGAGCGATCATGCCTTTATTAGCTTTGTGAATTATCGTACCGCTAGAAAGTGGATATTGGAGAGAATTTATCCTCAAAGAAGATTGAGGGCTTTGTGTAGGCTGACATACTATAAAGCAGAATGGAAACTCGGCCAAGTAATAGAAACCAGAATCAAATAGGCTTTGAGTTAAAAATGCTCCATGCACACAAGCTGACTTCTACAGTGCTTATTACTGATAGCAACCCTGGCAGTATAGCTGGACACCACTGCCTCTGAGGGATAATGCATGCACACATTACTTCTAACATAACCAGGGTGGGGGTGTACCAAAACCAGAGATGGGGAGACAGATGGTTCATTTGCCCACATCATTATTTTCTCCAGTGGTTTGCTGACTAAAACATTTCCTTGCTCAAGCCGTGGTATGTCACTACAGTGATGTTACAACCAGCCCCACCAGCAATGCTTGTTTATTGCTCTGTCCCTTGCACCATACTGAGCAATTATTCTGCTTTTATTTAAGCACCATGAACTCAGCTCCTCTATAAGCTGCAGAACTTGAGGAAAACTTGAATGTTGCTGAATTCATCGAAAATAAGTCAAGGGAAATAAAAAGGAAGAAATTAGCTTTTTTATTGTTATCATGTCTCACATTATGGCATTTTCATGTAGCCAAGTTGGGACACTATAAGCCTATGACTCCTCTGAGGTAAAATTCTATTTTTTTAACTTCTCTGCAGCAGTGAAGGGTGAAAGGCATACAGCAGTGCTGAATAAAGTTGCATCTTGAGGCCATATTTAGTCACTTACTAAAATGTGGTCTCATTTACCAATGTACTAAGCGCTATCAGTCCTTATTATCTTCAGGATGACTTGTGGATACACTTGTGTGTCTGAAAAAGGAGGCAAATTTTATGCTTTAACTGAGGACAAGCATGCAGCTGTAAACAGAAGATTGATGACTTCATTAAACTCTGGATTACTTCAGTCTTACCCTAGCTTTTGTCCATGGAAACTCAGGTAACTACATTACTCTTAGAAGAGGTTAGTGTTGGTGCTAAAACACAGTACACATGCCTCACTGTAAGCTAGATTTAATTTATTTTATTTTATTTTATTTTAAATACATAAAGGTATTCCTCTTCAGTTCTCAGAACTCATTTGTGGGGATCTGACATGTTCAGCTGGAAAAAAAAAGCTAGCAATACATGATATTGGAAAATACCCATGCTTCACAGCTAGCTGAAATCCTACCAATGTACACTGGTACAAAACCATTTTCCACCCCACATCAGAACCCAGAAATGAACTTTTCCTGAACATGAACTGGTGAATTGGTATGTGCTCTAGGGAATAAAGATGGATTACACATTCAGCATTCTCACAAGAAATTCAACAAACTTTTTCTCAAATATCCCTGCCATTAAACATCACTTCTACTGCAGAGTAGAGAGAAAGTACCAGATTTCTCAGACTGTTTATGTCCCAAACAATTGATGGATTTATAAGTCAAAAACAAGCCAATGAAATCTGAACAAAAGCCCAGAGGCAGATGCACTTTTATGAACTTGAGTTTCTAGATGCCAAGAGGAATCATTTTTCCAAAGTGAGTCAGAGTACTAGGTTAATAAAAAACCCCATGTGACAGGGACTGTATTCCCCCTCAAAAATAAATGTAGCTTGCAAGAAACAGAGGATAACAACTGGGCAAAAACCTAATGTCCTGATAATCTCGGCATCTGAATTACAAACGGTATGAGCTGTAATTCCAACGAAATTGCAGGTCCTTATAACTGGAATTTTAAAGTCCTTCCAGATACCAGACTGCTGGCTCCCAAAGTGGAGGCATCTGCACTTGCACTGCAGAAATGGCGCCTCTGTTTTCTCATAAGCACCCTCAGAAAAGTTATATTGTAAACAAAGGAAATGCAAAATAAATCCCAATGATGTGGTCAGTTGGAAAACATTAATGGCTGAATGGGAAAAATGGCAGAAAGGTGGACAAAAGAGCATCAGACACATGAGAGCTGAGTGGGCTAAGCATGGCAGTCTGTTCTCCATGCATTATATCAAGGTGAATTTGTCCAGTCATCCCACAGGATCTTTAGACAATGGGGTAAATATGGGTCAGACTTGAAAAACTAATGTCAAAAGGTACTGGCTACGTATCTGCAGGCCAGTACTTTCCCCTATATTTTCCTCTTGTTATTGAAACCTCCCAAGTAATTATTAATTAGTATTACTGTTATCATAATCCCTACTTTATGCACATTCATCATCGTTATGCAGCTGAATGTGTAGTTTTCTCTTTAAATCTTTTCCATATGTCAAATCAATCTCCCCAGACTCTTAATTATTTTAATGTTGATCTTGGAATTCCTTCCAATATTTAATTTATTTGTGATTTAATGATTTGTGATTTAATTTGATTTGCAAAATATGCAGAGCTGCCACTATTCCCAAGAATTAACATTTCAGGTGTCACTCAACTTACTACAACCATGTTTCTTGGTAATTTATGCGAAAACTATTATTAGACTTCAGTTTACTGTGATAAGCTATCGCAGAAAAAAAATTAAATGCTGCTGAATGCATTGACACCATTTTCAGAAAAATGTTTAGGAAAATCTCTGAGACTCAGAAAGACACATAGGCTGGGGCAGAGGAAGAGGGAGGTCTGGCTGGATACAGCTAGTTACTGCCTGGTGAATTCAACATATTCCTCATGGCTTTGAGTAGGTTTTTCCATATGACCAAGTCAAAAAGGCCAAAGACCAAAGCTGTGAGCGTTGAGCAACCCGATCTAGTGGAAACTGTCCCTTCCTATAGCAGAAGTGTGGAACTAAATGGTCTTCAAAGTCCCTTCCAACGCAAACCATTCTATGATTCCATGATTATAAAGAACTACTTCATCCCTTCTATCTTCACTGAAAGAAAAAAAAACCCCAAATGTACCCAACATAGTGATGAGACACTATATAAAAATCCTTCACCATTTTCTTTAGAAGTCAGAAAACAAACCCAGGAGCACAAACATGATGGTATCAGGCTGTAAAGCACACTAATGGCCTCACAGACTTAAAATCTCCACTTGGTTTGCTAAATCTTCTGGCAAAAAATCAGCATGACTTGGCTAAAGTGAAAATGAAAAGGTAAAACAAAATAATCTGACACGAATTGACAAAAATGGTTATGAAAAAACATGATATGGTCTGCACACACTTAAAACATGTATGTGAGCATCCAGCTCCGCATGTGGCAGTGGTCCCACACAGCTCAGATGGACATCGTTGCTCATGTGGCCAGAGCATGCTTGGAAGAAGTAGCCCACAATCTGCAACATGCCTGGTGTGCTTTTCAGTTACGAATTCACAGGTATTTTCTGCCAAAGTACAGCACAATTGTAAAGTCTCACTGGTGTCTGGGAACAAAGTTGTAGATTACCCACTTCTCTCCAAAAAATCCCAAAACTAAACCCTAACAAACCACAAAACACAAAAAACCTCCACCAGAAAAGTGTAATACATAACTTCGTAAACCCCAGAAAAAAGCATGTACGAACTTTAATTCTAAGATTCTGGCTTACATACTAATACTTTCTATGTCCTTACAGACAGTCATTTGCCATCTTGCCCAGACCACAGGCACAGGGAGAACTGAATATACTGTCCTAGGGTACTCCTGGAGAGCATCCACACCTGTCCCTCTGGCACCACCGAATGTGAAACATGAGACAGCCCCTGGGAAGGAGATCTCTGGGAGGGTAACATCAGCTGCATTACCTCACCCACATCATCTCAGTGACTTCAAACCCTAGGAGAGGTAGAGCACACCACCAGCACTTCCATCGGAGCAACTTCCCCCTTTTATGCCAAATGGAAAGCAAAAAAATAAATAAAAGGTGGCCCATGATTTTGCACATAAACAGAGCCTTAAAAGTCATCTGGGGCTCAGAAAATCCATGACTTCTCCAGATCAGGGAATACACCTTCCTCTGCCTTAATACAGTCTACAGAAGAGGCACTAAGTCTCACAGGGTCTTGCATCTTTTGTTCAATTCTTGTTGGGTTACTCAGTTAGATGAGTGGTCCCTATGCAGAAAACTAAAGACAATTGTTGAGACTAAACATGATTCATTGTGGCTGGTATGAACTCTTCATTGTTAGAGCCAAGTGTGAAAAAGAGAACTCTCATCTCTCATTTCCTAACTTCTCCCATAATAAATTGTGGAAGAAAAGACATCCACTATGCTGCTCAGAGCA
Organism: Dicaeum eximium; assembly: GCA_013396995.1. Classification (NCBI taxonomy): domain Eukaryota; kingdom Metazoa; phylum Chordata; class Aves; order Passeriformes; family Dicaeidae; genus Dicaeum; species Dicaeum eximium. The sequence continues at coordinate 487,623 of VWZP01007499.1, read as the reverse complement.
ATGCTATCAGCTGCAAATTACAAAGGAGCCTGAAAGACTAGAGGTGACACTGGGTTCTTTCTTGTTTCCAGAAGTAAAACTTTCTTTTTAAAGCCAAGAAAACAGCACGTGCATTTCTGTAATCCCATGCAAAGTAAAGATGTGAATGTTATTATTCCAGAAAATAATTAAAGCATCCTGATTTGATCACAGCTACAGTGATGGTGCAGCAGCATACTTGTGCACATATAAAACTCCCCCAGCAGAGGCTCATGCCATAATCTACCTTCCTTCCCCTGGCAGAGCATCATTACATTCCAGGTTCTGGAAAGCAAAGTGGAAGGGGAATGAGATGATATCATTGTTGGATACCAAAGCATGGTAGCCCAGGGCATGTTTTTATGACTTTAATTTGCAGTTTGTGCACCCATTTGGCATATGGGTGCAACTTAGAAGTCATCTCTCTTTCTCATAGATATGATTGATTTCTGAACATAAAAATCAGTCATGAACAACAGATTTCTGTGTAAATATGGTTGTGACTAACTCAATCTAAGCCCGAGAATCTTCATTCCACTATGAATACAAATAACAATACCTGAAATTGATGTCTTCATTACATCCTTTGTTGTGAAAATAAAAATGTAATTCAGATCTATCGTAAAACTTGCAATAAACATGCCAGGACAAAAGAAACTGGAGCTGTTTTGGAAGCAGCTACAGGCCGTCTAAATCAGTCTTTTGTGTGCACGACTCTGACAGAGATACATAGCACAGATTTCTTTTCAAATGTCTCATACAGGAGAAAAACTCTTCAGTGTCACTGATTTTATGGCCCTTTTCTATTTTGATCAATGACTGCTAAATTATATGTATGTGGATAGGATGGAACAATAAGGTATGTTAGTCTGCCAGCAAGCTGTGGACATCACTTACATCATAACCTGCCTAATCAAGGTCCACACAATTTGTCAACATCTTCCTGGGTTTCAGCTATCCTGTACAAACAATGACATATTAATGCCAAGTTAAAGAATATTTTTTTCCTGCTTAGTAATATTCCAAAGGATGTGTTACCAGAGCTTCCTCTCCAGTTTACAGTGTCAGCTATTTAATGCACAACTACAATTCCATAGCTGGATTCAATTACACAGCATTACAAGAAACTGTGACCTGAAACATATTTTTAAAATTTTAACACTTAGTAACACAAAGGGTCAATTGTTGCTTGTTTGCCCTATTTTTGTTATTCCTGAACTGGATTAAAAACCAGCCTCCTCCTCAGTTTCCTTGATATTTCAGCTGGCAAGTTAAACCCAGAATTACCAATAAGGCAAACTTAGAAACAAGAGACTTGCTAAGAACTTTAAACTCTGCAGAGGGAAAAAGAGGGTTGAATAACTACATTTACTGCAGACATTGACAAAATTCAAAATGCACTGGACTCTGTACATGAGTACTGAGAGATTTGGGCAGAAGTGCATACTATACAACCCCACCAACATAGCCCTGGATACACATTAACTTAATTAATGAACCAGTCCTCACTGGAGGTGCTCATGGAACAGCTGTGGAACCAGAAAAAAATAATGCAGTTATTTTGTGACATATACACTTTATGATGTTAGGTTGCCAGTCACCAAAATTCTATCATCCAGTGGGGACTGTATCCTCATGGTTGCCTGTATCCAAAAATCACTAAAATGAAAATCCACAAAAACTCCAGGTCCCAAATAATAGTAAGTGGCATTAATCATACATACAGAGTGTTTGATGTATATACACAGCATGACTTATAGTTCAGATGGCCTAGCAGGTGTTAAGATTTGAAATCTCACAAAACTTTTTCATCTAATTCCATTTTTTTTAGCATTGACTTTTCCCAGCTTGATCGAGACAAAGGTGGAAAATAAATAATTCATTTTGTCACCCATCAGGCTGATTTCACAGGAAACTATGATTTACAATGTGGAACCACATTCAGTTTGGAGTGTGAGATCTAAAATATATTTCCAACACCTTTTACAGAAGTTTGACTGTCTAGAGCTCTTAACTACTTTGTAATTCAGAACAGTATGTTTCAGCAAGTATGAAGAACGCCATGTGACGACTCTCAAGAACTACCTTTATTATATTTATAGGCACCCAATGCCCCTGCAAAGTTGGTGATGCTTTACCATTTGCAAAGTTCAATCAGAACAGCAAGTTAAGGGAAGCCAAGCAGAAAAACTATCACATGGATTTAGATACAGTTGGTCCTAAAATAATCCAAATATTCACACTCAGGAGGTAGAGAAACAATTTCTTTACTCAGTGGAGAGTCTGGAAAATGTAAGAGAACGATCAGAAACATACTGGCTGCTTCAGAAAGGACCTGCTGTGGGCAGGCTTTTTAACTTGGGCCTTCAAGAAGTGGGCTTACTGCAGTAAAACAGAGCTTGTCAATGTATGAGAGGAATGACAAGTACAGCTAAGACAGCATTCACAAAAAATCTTATGTATGTAATTTGAAATCCATGTCCCTGAGTGTTGTGCCTGTTTGGGCAAGGAAATCATGCCAGTTCACGAAGAAGCTGTTTCTGTATCAAGACATATAACTGATGCTAAAAATGCCAAGGCACAATGGACAGAACAAATTCAGAAATGAACTTCACAGTGCTGCCTTCACATTCTGAATGCTTTCATACATTTAGAGCCAATTTCTGTTAGATAATATGAACCTCAAGAAAGCTTTACTGAAAAAATGTAGCCTTTTATAGAAAGAGCTAATTTGTTACCCTGTGCACACAAAATAGGGATACTATTTTTTCACTGAGTAAAACATGCCACATCATTGATTCGAATTTTCTTTATCTATGTTCTAGGAAAAAATACAGGCACACTTAGAGTCAGCCCGTGTCTGATATTGAAGGCTGTTTTAAATGTCTGTTCATTCCATAACCCTAAATTACTTTGCAATAAAAGAAGAGTAGAAGACAGAAAATCACTATGAACCAAACATGTCCAGTGGCAGTAGAGCGATAAGGGAACATACAGATGTATGATTCACCATATTGTCCCATAGTTCAAGGCAAGCAGAACTCCTGCCCTCTGAACTTGGGAGAACTGAGCCTGCAGAGTCCAGAATGAGGACACAACCACTCTTAATAAGTAGCAAATTTAACTTCATCCAAAGTTTGCAGAAGAGTCACTATACTCCAAGAGAAGCTGTACTGGTATGGAACATGAAAACCAAGTAAAACAGCACCATTTTAGCTCGCTTATTTTCCTTTTCAGTCTCCTCCCTTCACCTTTTTAATCAGCAACCAAAACCGCGTAGACCCATAAGACAATCCAGCCTACTTTACAATTTCAGGCAAACAGTATGAGCTACACATAATCTGTAAAATGCATTAGCTTTTCTGTACCAGATTTTGGTGTTTATTCCATTTAACGTTTCATTTTGATGTTCTGTGACTCCAGCAAAGATTAACTTTAGAAGAATCACATCAGTACTCCTAAATACCACCATCCTGTTATTTCCTTCCAGAAAGACACAGCTCTTACCTGTACAGGAATAATCATCAATGCGTATATATCCTGTTTTGCAGACACACATGAAGGATCCTGGTGTGTTTACACACATGGTGTTCTCGCGACAGTAGTGCCGTCCTTCAGCGCACTCATCAATATCTGTGAACAAGGCAAAGAGGAACACAAGTCAAATTCAGCAGCTATTTTTTGCAATCTCCTGACACAATGCTGTTCACTTCCATCAGTAGCGGGCTAGACTAAAGAGTTACTTAAATGCCAGTGGATTTTGGAAAGCCTTTGGGTTTTCTCCTTTTAAAAAAACTGCTTGAAATATTCAAACACAAGAAGCACCACCAGTTTCTGTGAACAGCTGTTAGTGGAGTTACAAAGAAGATTTCTCTCAGAACGATGAAGCAGTCAATCAGTATTTTTAATATATATAAACACATATATCTGTATCTGCAAATATCTACATACATATGTATATGGATACATATAGACACTATACCTGAAAGGAACGTGTGAGAATCTCATTCATGAAAAGATCTGCTCTGACAGAACAACATACAACTTGATAAAATACTTGTTGGGGCAAAACACCTGTTGCAGTATAAGGTCCTAGAGCAAACTCCCAGCATAAATGACTGTAGGCATGGAATTCAAAGCCTAATTTGTTTTGGTATCTCTTGGGCTTCAAAATTAGACATAATTCTTGTATCAGGTTATAATTCAATGGTAAGACAGAGAAAGCACTACGAATAATAAAAAACCTTCTGCACAGTATTATTATACCACAAAAAAAAGAAAAGCTATATTAATTTGGAAGTGCTTAGTAGCACACTGTTCCTGTAATAGTAATGATAAAGACATCATTACTGAGATGCTCAGTACATCTATTTATATTGTCATGCAATGTCTCACTGAACATTGCTACCAAAGTATGCTAAAAATCAAATGGGCAGATAGTTGGCTTGGTTTTTTTTCCTGCTCAGCAGTTTTGATTTCTTTCTTGTTTTCAATTATGTTTATAGCTTTCAGTGCTGAAAATAAAATCTCAGTATGGAAAAGCATCTTGTTGCAGAGTCTAATGATAGCTCAAGACAAAAGATTGTATATATAAACTCAAATCAAGGTTGATTTCTTAATGCTGTGATGCTAAATGTCAACATTATTAACTCCTGTACTTTGCTCCTGCTTAGGTTGTATTAGGTTGTAAAATGATCCCTTATTTCTTTTTATCTTCCCTGTGTCTTTAAAGCAGAAATTTACCAACTGCACTCATTGACTGCTCTTTTTTCCCCCCTTTGCATTCTTGAAAGATAACTTGCCTTCCTATACAAAACAGTGTGACACACTGAATATTAGTGATTCTGTAGTAAGTTCCTAATTTAATTCAGCTTTGGAAAAAAAATTTTCCACAGGTCCTCTGGATTCTGCTGGAGAAGCTGGGGGCAGTTGGCTACCAAACATGAAGGTATCCACTGCAAAAGCATTTCATGGTTGATGTACTTTGGCTGGTTTCCTTCCCTTTACCTTGTAAATTCTGCAGGAGTGAAAGAATCATAGGTGTACTAAGGTGCTAGTTTGGAAAAGCTAATCTTGCAATTTTTACGTACGTGCGTACTGCGCAAATGAGCGTGCATTTACAGCGAACACAGTGAGCACACTAAGGCTCCAAACGCATTTTGTGAACTTCATCTAAGAACAGCAAAACAAGTGAAGCTACAGTAAGACTACCACAGCTGGTTTTGCTCAGAGAGTGGAACAGGGCACAGATCTCCTGTCTTACAGATGTTCTGCAGAAACACAAGGATGCAGTTCACAGAAGCAGCCAGCAGTTACAACATATGATTCAGCCTCTACAATAAATGATGCAACTTGCACTGTTCATAATACCAGTTAACAACTCCATATTAAATTAATTGTGTTGATTTGTATTTAAGTAATAACATCAGTCTTCAAATAATTAGACGTCTTATGTTCTCAGCATCAACAGACTGCCTAGAAGCCAGCTCTGGCATCCTCAGAAAATTCTACTCAAAAATCCAAAGCCTCAGAACCATTAAATAGAACTTTCTGAAAACTATAATAATTATTGTTTTGGCAGGTAAATAGCCACAGGAGACCCAAAATGCCAACGGTTTTTATTTTTCAGGGAAAAACTTAAAGTCAAAGCTCCTTTGATTCAAACCTCCTAATTCAGAAGTGCTCTAAATAAAAGCTTTCGCTTTGCCAACATACCACATACTGAGATTTTGAAAAATGTTTTATTTATAATCTCGCTTTCCTTCCAAACCTTGCTTGTTCAACTGGATTAAAAATTAATAAATAAAGAAAACCCAACCTACAACTGTTCAGGTTAGCTTTGAAGTACTCATTTGGACAAATCTGATGTAGTTTTTTTTCAAACTGATTTGCAAAGAAATTGCTCACATTTTTTAAATGTTCACTAGAGATGAGAATTCCCACCCAACTCTCTGTTATTGCTACTATCACAAGCTCATGTTACATTGGTACCTAAAGACCCTCCGGATACTCAGCAGATAGGAAGATGCTTTTACCAAGAATTTGCAAGTTTAATACTAAATAAAGATAATTAATACAAAAAGGGTAAAATAATAGTCAAATGACAACTAGTCACACAGAGATTGACCATACTAAAAGCCTGCAATTCCATTCCCCTTTTGGCACTCCACATGTGAGCTTATGTTAAGGTATTACAGATCAAGGAGTACTGAACTAGGGCAGGGAATGAGCCCAACATCTGTCATGGCCTAAGCCCAGCTGGCAGCCAATCCCAGGCAGCCACTTGCTCACTCTCCAACCAGTGAAAATTGGGGAGAGAATCAGAAGGATAAAAGATAGAAAACTTGTGGATTGAGATATAGACAGTTTAATAGGGAAAGCAAAGGCTGCACACACAAGCAAAGCAAAATCAGGGGTTAATTCAGTGCTTTGCAATGCTCAGCCATCTCCAGGAGAGCAGGGCCCCATCACATGTAATGGTTACTGGGGAAGACAAATGCCATCACTCCAAACATCCCCCTCTTCCTCTTTGTTCCCAGTGCATACACTGAGTGTGATGTTCCATGGAATCTCCCTGTGGTCACTTTGGGTCACCTGTCCTGGCTGTGTCCCCTCCCAGCCCCCCAGGCACCCCCAGTCTCCTCCCCAGTTTGGCAGTAGGAAAAGCAGGAAAGGCCTTGGCTCTGTGTAAGCTCTGCTCAGCAGTAGCAAAAACATCTCTATTATCACCGTGTTCAGTAAAAACCCAAAATACAGCCCCATACCAGTCACTGTGAAAAAAATTAACCCTATCCCAGCCAAAGAAGCATGCCACCTTTAGACAGAAATGCACAACAGAAAACCTTTGCGTTTCCATATCTAAGAAATCCTACAACATTTATCTTAATTTCCTTCTGCCAAAAAGCCCAGTTAGCATATTAATGCATATTCAGGTATTACTGTTCAGCCAGTAAGATACTGAAGTCAGTTCAATAGGATGAATGCACCACTCCAATGGCTCTACACATTCAACAATAAAGATTTGTGTGCTTGAAGTCTGTGATGTGATACTGAGCCACCAGCTGTGATGTACTGACAACAGTGTAGTCATGGAGATCATCAACCTGCTCTATTCCCAGTGGAACAGATAAAAGGGGCACCTCTGGGAAAACTGGTTAGTGCAAAAGTGTTTGGAATCTGCACTTCAATGATTTATTTATACTTGCAAAAACATCAAAAACAGAAAAAAAAAAGAAAAACCTGCCTTTCTTTATTCCCCCAAGCACTCAAACAAAATGTATGCAAAATGTATAAGTGAAGAAAAGTTTACCTGCATCCCTTCCTCCTGCACCCTAATGAGTTTGCTTCCCCAGAGTAATATTCCCAGTTATATTTTACAATTCCACTAATAAGAACAGAACTTGACCTGCAATCTATAAATGATTGTTGACCAAAGCTTCATACTAACAAACAAAGCCTCTCCTTAGGCCTCCCTATACATCACTGCCTTTATCCACCACAAAAGCCTGCCAGAACAAATGAGTCTGGTACTAAGTCAATAATTATCAGCTGTTATGAGAAGAGGCTACTCCCAGAATTGAGGATCCTTTAGGGATAGTGTCCTGCCTCCAGCTATTTCCCTTAAAACTCAATAGTGTCTAACACCAGTGATGTCCCTGGTCACAGTTAGAGAGGTAGCCAGGGAGATCATTGGTATTAGACACTGTCAAGTTTTAAGGGAAGTGCTAAAACTCTTGCAGGATTTTTTGCAACAAATAACATTAACTACCCAGGAAGAAAGGGAACAGGAACATGAAAAGCCTTATTTATAAAAAAAATAAATTTCAGAAACACATTAAAAATTGCCCTGAACACAAGAGCAGAGTAGATTAGACCTACAATTTAAATAAAACAAATAAAACCCCCATGGGTTTTATGTTAATAAAACAATATGCCTTCACAGCCTATAAATATCAAGCACCACATTTACCTGCTCAAGAGGCTAATGTTTTTTCATCACTACACAACTTCATCAGCACACCTCCATCCTGATCTGACAGCTCTGCTGGTAAGAGCAAGGGCATCACCACCCTCTACTCCTGTGAATCCTGGGCCCCTCCGCTGCAAATCCCATGGATACCACTAACAATGATCACAACATAGCCCTTTCAGGCCCTTAGCTTTATCACTACCAACCTGACCCAGAGAAAGACAAGCAGGGAAAGATTGACACTCTTCTCTGGGCCCTGACCTAGAAAAAGGGCATCACAAAATCAGCGGATGCTACTCAACAGTTAAGGGACTATGAAAATGAACAGGGACCGATCACAGCAATCAATACCATTAAAAAGGTAAATAAGGATTTAAAACCTTTAGAGCAAACACAACCTGTTCTGCACGTGGAACAAAATCACAAAGGAAAAGAAGTTCTGCCCATTTACTTTCTCTTTCTCAATCCTCCACCAAGTCCTACTTTTCTCACTTTCTACCTCTGACATCAATCTTCTCTGCCATTTTCCTCCTGCAACCACTTTCTACCTACATTTAGTCCTGTCTTCAGATCTTGCTTACTTTGTCTCTCCTCCTGTACTCAACCCATCTCTTCACCCATCAGCTCTTACTGATTAAAAGAAAAAGAGCAGAGCCTAACTTTGAATCAAGATCCCACCAGCTTACCCATCTGTGAAAGTACTGGGCTTTTATATTTCCACCACAAAACACACTACCTTCCCAACTGCTCAAATGTTTAGTATGCTAAAACTTCCTGGCTCATTGCTCTAATAAAAATATTCCCAGTAGGGTCTCTCACACTCTCTTGACCATATTTCCAAGCTCCTATTCTCTTCAGCTTCCCTTCATTTTCACCTAGTGCCTGGTTTCAATACCTTGGTGTGTTTTGGTTTCCATAACACTATCTTCTACGTGTCTCTTTTTGTGTAAAACCTTTCTCACTTTCTCTCTAAGATAAAAAAATATCTTGGGGCTCTGGCACAGCCCTTGCTCCTCCTCCTCCCATTACTATTTCTAGATTCTCCATCACCTGTCGAGCCAATGGTTTAACTACTGCTGTTACCTCCAGTCAGTCACAAAACAATCACTGCACGTTTGTTTTGCTTTGCTCCATCAAATCCACTGCAGCAGTCTTTCCAACTGACATATTCCACAAAGGATGTAACCATCAACTTCAGTCAAAATTGTGTGTTTTTTCACATTATTTATTCCAGCTGACAGCACCACCATAGCTTTTATCACTCCTACCCTCCACAGATAATTTTCAACTTTTTCTTCTCTTCACCCTCTGTGCTATTGGTGCTACCAACAGCCAGCAAAAAGCCTGGCTTCAACAGCAAAATTATCAAGAGATAACATGTAAACAATCTACATCCAAAATTGTTTTTTGTTCTTGGGGAGTTTTATTACTTTTATTTTTGTCTACCTTTCTAGACCCGTGTGTCTCTCCTCCCCCAAAGAGAAAAGCACTAGAACCTAAGGAATCACAGTCAATCTAGCACTGTGAATCAACTATAAGAACATACCCCTCATACTGAGTTAAAGCATACAAAAATTATCTCAAGCATACACAAAGACCAAGAAGTAAAGAGTAAAATAACCTTCCATTATCCCCACCATGCTGGTCCCAAAGAAGAACCTGGCTGCTGACAACTCATATAGCAATGAGTAGGGAGGGTAAGAAGAATTGGGCAGTTCCTAAGGTATATTGATTTTTTTAAAATTATTAACAGACCTGTAGAGAAGCTGGGTGAGTTGGATTATAAGTCATAGGTAGCACTCTTGTAAGTAAACTAGTAAGATGTTGTTATACCTCTACTAAACTGATAAAGCATCAATTAGGCTAAAAATAAATTCTAACTGTTGGTTCTTGACACAGGGCATGGTATTTCCTAGCCCTTAATTAAACTGCACAGTTAACAGATACATATTGTATACATCTTGGTGCTTTTCTCTTCACACTATTTTAAATCTCTGATCTTTGCTTAAGTTCATGATTTCTCTGGCCATCTCCTGCAGCCTGTGAGGAGGCCATCAGGACAAAAATACTTGAAATAAAAGTAAAGTCACTCAAGGTCTACATTCCTTGACAAAAGTTCTATATAGCTTTGCAAGGACACAATACAACAATACAGCATTTCAGAAATATAATTTTTAACAGTACAAAGAGTTGTTTCTATTTCAACTTGCCCCAGTTTTTGGAAAGGAAGACAGACTGTTGAAATAAAACTGTCCTTGTTAAAACATGCAGTAGGAGATATTTTTCAACAGCTACTTGTGAATGTGAGACTCTTGGAGGAAATTGAAGTCTTTATCTCGGTCTTGTGAAAACATCACTGGACTCCACACACATGTAGTTTTAAAAATACATATCACAGAAAAATTTTGAAAACAAGTAGTGTCTGCCATCATGCAATATTTTACTTGGCAAACTGCATCTTCTTACTATTTAATATCTTGTAATTAATTCATATAGTAGTGTGTATGTGATGAAACAAGTAATTATATATAGTTATTTGTCAGATATGAAAGCATCCCAGGGGTCCTTTCCTTAGGCTCCAAATAACTAGTCTGATACAGCTGCATACTGAGAATAAAAAGGATGTTGTATATGACTAATTAGTCAATTCCGAAAATCAGAACAACTTACTGGCACTCCAGCTCATAATCCAATCCCTTTCAGCACTGCACTTAGTTAGAAAAAGGTCTTTACATCTGAATTGCAAAATAATTTTTTTTTCTTAGTTAAGTATGACAACTTCTCATCATTTTGAACTGTGAATGTCAAGAATTTCAAATACTTGCCACTCACTGTGTTTTTCTTTTCCCCTATTTTAAAAGGGTAATAAGGAGCATCAATATTTTTATACAGAGACTACAAATATCTATTAGGTTCTTCTGAGGAAGACATGGCACAGATTGTACTGCACCAATGTATTTTAAAACCCCTATTGGAAGATAATAAAGACAGCACCTGTAAGCAGTGCTAAGGCCCCCATGTGTGGGTCAGACTGTATTTGGGTCTAAACCATGCAGCATATTCTTGCAAGCTACCTGGTAGATTACTGCCTCTTTTACATAGAAGTGCTGATATCACAACTCACCTGTCTCTCAAACTGTGCCAAACTAGTTACCTGTACCACAATAGATACAAACACTATGGCTGCTATGGCTCTGCACTCTCCATGAAAGAATATTTATTTTAAATCCAGTTTGCCTTAATGCAAGGCATTTCTGTGTCTTTTTTACAACTCTTGGGAATCCAGCCTTTATGCATTGTTAAGACATGCTGCACTTTTAGACTGAGGTTTTAAAAGTTACAAAAGAAATCCAACCATTTGGCTGTGGGCACTTTTCACACAGTGAAAGCGCCTAATTTTTTCAGTAGTCATCATCTCCCAGCTAACAATGACTGGAAGTAAAATAAGAACAAAACTAAGGCTTTATTTTCTTTTCTCTTTTGCTTGCAGTCTACTTAATCTGTATGGAAACTTTCTCCTTAATTTCTCATCTGAAGACAAATTACATCATATGTTTTTATTGCTAGAGGAAAAGGGCTGCTCTCAGTGCAATAAAACCTCTCCTTACCAGATAATAGTAGCAGAGTTAAAAAATTTTCAAGAAGCTCCCTTCACAGGATTAGTTTCAGCTGTTTGTTTTTTTTCTTAACTGCAGTAACATCATTTTCAGTCCTGGTTAAGCTGGATGATAGAATTATTTCTAACATAATTAATGTAGAAGTAAATAAAATCAAGTAACACTGAATCACATCCTACAATTTGTACACATACAAACTCTCTTACTGCTACAAGTGATGGCACAATCTGTACCTCAGTATAAACCCAATTTATGAACTGGTGTCAGGGATACTGCTTGTGCACTTTAAGTTAGGAATAAACTTTGTAATTTTCCTTAATTAAAGCTATGGCAGACAAGAAGGATTGGTCCCGCTCCGACACGCTGACACATTAAAACTGCTTTTCTAATTCTTCATATTAAGATTTCTCACTAACATAATGATGGAAATAAGATGACACTTAGTGCTTTTGATGAGAAAAATATTAATAATTGATAATACATTAATACCATTTAATATTGATATTTAATTTTAATATTAATAGCATTTAATTAGTTTTTAATAGAAATTTGGAAATAAAATTCCTCGTCCTGGAGTGAAAGTTTTTCTTTCTGCTTGATTGGTTCCCAACCCAACTCCAAATGACTAGGTACTGACTCAAACAAACTGCCAGCTGATGGAGATGGAAATCTTTATTTCTTAGCTATATGTGATACGACTGACACTTTTCACTTCCAAAAAATACTTTTTCTTTGAAGAGAGAACCAGGTCACCTTCCCAGGTTCACAAAGCTGACAGTACTGTAGAGCTTTTAAGTAGTACTCTTACTCAAAAAAAAAATAGTGCATACCATGAAGAAAGCAAAGCTAGCAAATAGCCCAGTACTGTCTACTAAAGACCCAGATAACTCAACAGAATATAACCTAATACTTTGAGGGTTATCTCCATTATGGAAGTCTCTTGCTTCCACTCTCCCAATGTTACAGTTAATTTAAGACAAGATATGTTGTTGATAACTGTACTTGGCCAATACAGTGCAACACGTATCCCACTGCAATTTGATTATAACTATTTATCCCTTATAAAATTTCTTCTCTTCACTAAAATCTGTGGAAGTCAAATTAATTTTGGAAATGTACTTCATTTTTGTAATCCAGTAGTTAAAACCAACAAGATTAACAAGAAGATTAACAACAGATTGTACTAATTACATAAGTGAAGAAGTGCAATATTCATATTGTTGGGGAAGAGGGTTAAATAAAGTATTTTTAAGCATACACAGGGATAAATTAGTAAATCTTTCCAAACAGAACAATAACATTAAACTGTGAGCTAAGGGACACCTGATAAAGTCTAACCAAGTGTCATTTCTGATGTGCTCCAGAAATCTCTGGAAAGAGGCAATTTCTCCTCTAAGACTGCTTACTTCCCTCCACTGCAATGATTCAAATCAAGCCAGCTTATTCAAAAGCATATTTCTCAACTGAAAACCTTCTCCCCTCGAGGGACAATCATCAGTGAAGCTGATGTAATTCTCAAATCCAGACAAAGTCATTCAGTCTTTGGTCTAATTCATCTGCTACACTTGAAACTGGGACAAACATGACAACAGCAGAGAAACTAGAAGAGTTACTGAAGAAAAAGAATAAATTAGAATATAAATTGAAAATTGTTTCACAAAAAATTGTTTTAACTATGTTGTATACTGTGTAAATAGTACAACTAAATTTCCAAATAGCAAAAAATAAGCATCATGGTCCACACACCCATAACAAAGATTTGTGATGTGTAGAGGGCTGACCCTGGTCAGCAATTTAGCAGCAAATTCAGCAGCTCCTTTCTTGCTCAACCCTTCAATGGGATGGAGGGATTAAAGAGAAAGAGCAAAAGTGAGAATGGATCTCTAAATTGATCAGATTACGTTGGTAGCCAAGAGTCACAACCCTTATCCTGAAAAGCCTTTTCAGCCTAACTCCACCATCATAAAAGCAGTGGGTATTGAACACTCTTTGAAATATATTCCAGAGGGTAATCTTCAATTTGAAAGTACTGCAGATATAGCCATGGGAAAAACTAATTACACTTCACCACAACACCTGTTTTAGTAAGCTCTTATTGTTAGGTAGGATGCTGTATTAAAAGCACCTACACCTGGGCAGCACAGCATAGTCCATACACAACCTGCTCACAAAGTATCTCAAACTGCATAAAATCCTCAGGCAGAAAATAGATTTTAAAGTATTTGGAATAAGGCTTTCAGCATGTAAATTAAGAAATACCAATTCTCTAAGTATTGCTTTACACAGTACTCTGAGGGAAAGCTAAGTGTGATGTAAATATTAACAAATGTTATTATAATGTAACAGAAAGTTGTCCACCATAAAAGTAGCTAGAGATATCACACAGCTTTGGAAAAGCATTGGTTCATTCTAGGACAGAAGCCAAACTCTTCCATCATTCAGGTAAAATTTATGCAGCTTTTTCAGACCCACACTGAAACCAGCTTTGAGTGGTTTTATTTTTGTTCTTCTCCTTAAGGAGAAGTTTTACAAGTAGGAGCATCATTACTTCCGTTTATTCTTTCAATATGCTAGTGCTAGAGCACAAATCATGATTGTATTTAGTGAAACTTGGCTCTAACACAGAGCCATTGACATCCAATTTTGCAGTATATCTGAAGTTTGTGCAGTGCAAACACAGAAACAGCTCTCATATCTATGGGCTTTAGCCATTACAAAAAGCCTTCTCTGAAAGGCTTTGTGTTAACTCGACATTTCTATACCTGGCACTGCTTGCAATTAAAGACCGAATAACAGCAGAGTGAAGAAAGGGTATCCACTGAGAAAGGGAGGCTGGGACCATTTCAGTCTTTCAAGATGAGGCACAGGACTCTGAAAAGACTTGGTGTTACACTATTGCTATTGTGCCTTTTGCTGTTTGTTAGTTTAGTATATAAAGTAAGAGTCTCTTTCCAGAAATAAAATCCTCTGCTCAAAGAGACATTTGAACTGGAAAAGGGATACAGTAATAAAAGCACAACTCTGAAGAAACATGGGTATTTCGGTCCCCAGTCCTTTCCACATAAACAATCCTAAAGTTTTAATTTGTAGCCTTATTCCCCATCCTTCCAGCACACGACCCTCGCAGTCAGTCAGGGATGGACAGTCAAGGCCAGGTCTGGATGGGTGTACCAGCTGTGGAGAGCTCAGGTGTGGAGCCAACACCACAGCTACAGCACAGAACCAGCAGCAAAGCCAGGATGGTTTGCCTGTTGAGGCAGCTTCACCTCTGGCAGGGAGAACCTCTTGGGAAATGACCCAACCTCCTGAGCTTTGCTCATGTGGGCACATCTTCCCAGCGTAACTTACTCCCATCACCTTCAACATGAGCAAGTGTTCCTGGATCAGGAACATTTGAAAGTGACAATTTAATGTCTCCAAATGTAATAAGCAAAATTATTATTTTTATGTAAATGACATGTCCCAATCTTTTATTCACTTATGCGTGTTCTCTGAAAGAAGTTAAGCAGATTCATGATTTCTACCCAGAACCAATGTCATTTGCCCATACAGAAACAATTGGGCCAAGAAATCATCTCAAAAAATCATACTGAAATCAGGTACTGCACAAACTGGTAAATCCTCTTATAATAAGAATGCATTAGCCTCACATATGATAATCTACTGTGTCCTCATCAAACATTTCACCCTCAATGCTGATAGAAGTTTCTTTTGTTTTTTTGCTTATGGCATGCCTGGCAAGTTACACACAAAGCAACAGACTCTAATGTGAGAGACACGGAGATCACCAAGAAAGTGTAATTTGTTTTTTTGCTTTCATTCAGCAGAATGACAATAGAGCTGCAGGGAAAAAAAACTCTCAAAGCCCCTAAATTAACCATAACTCCATTGCTCCAGTGACTCCCTAAAATAGGGAATGGCTGATCCACAGCCTAAGCCACAGGAGTCTCCAGAGACTATGGATAAAAAGCAGTTGATGCTACAAGTTACACAGCAGGTCCTGATGTCAGATACCTCCTGGAACATGATGGGGGGGCAAGGGATTTGTTTCTGGAAGATTTTCAGTTGTTCTTCTCAAAACCAGCTCACATCAGAAGGCTTACCATAAAAATTAAGTAGAGATGTATATAAAGCTGAATTAATTATATGCTCCTTTCCTGAAAACAGCCACAAATTCTCAAATGTAAGTCTACAGATGAGCATTCCCACTGACGTTAATGCAGCTACTATCTCAAGCAAGCTGCAGGCATTAACTTCGGCAGAGTTCAGCCAAAGGAGCAACCTTAAAAGGCCTCAATTTATCCCATTCATTGTGCATCACCAGAGAATAATGCAGGTATTAGGTGGGACTGTAGAGAACCTTAAAGTACATCTGCTCACAGATGCTTGACTTTCAGTTTAATCTGAACAGAACTGCTCATTAGTCAAAGCCCATCCTGCTGCCAACACTTAAGCTTTATGGTAAGAATGACCTGACAGCACACTGGTATTTTGTGTTTACAGATCAGGGTTTACATGAGGCAGAGCAACAGTTAGCACCAACACTGGGAGACTGTGCAGAGAGCTTTGGCTTTCACTGCTGGAGTGGGGATGGGGTCCTTTCACCTGATGATGCTAGATTGCACAGATGATTCTCTTCTGATTAAGTAGCTTGTTGCTCCCTGATATCAACAGAGCAACTCAAATAATGAATCTTTACTCTGTGTGATTAACAATACTAGAATCTAGTCTATAGCATTTCTTACTTGCTGAGGAGAGAGAATAGGAACATGCAGCAGTGAAAAGAGAAACTAAATATTGCACTAATATGTTTTTCAAATGGTTGAATTTAGATTGCCTAAGTATCTGAATACCATGGAAAAAAAGGAAAACTTTCCTATGGAAGCATGTTTATAATTCAAGACTCAAGACCTCAGCCATATTAACAGGTCACCTCCATGCCAATCAGATTTTTTAAAATTTTCTTTTTAAGAACTTAATTGGAGAGATTATTTTAGTTGATCAACATGCTGTACATCTAATTCATTGTATTGAATATGGCTATGCCTCTGACAGCTTACGAATCAATACGCTCATCCCACAATAATTCATAGAGAAGTGCCAAGCCTGTGTTCAAGGTATCACCTTCACAGTAGGCGTTGTCCTCCCGGAGGGCCCGGAAGCCGTCCCGGCAGCTACAGACTGCTCTGTCCTCCAGGTTCCGGCACACAGAATGCTCCATGCACTTGTGTCCTTCAGTGCAGAAGTCATGGCCTGCACAGAAACAAGCATGATCGAGGGTTAAAAAGAATCCAGGGATTACAAAACATATCTGTCAAGGACAGTCCTATCTTTTTCTCAGTTGGGTCAAAGAATACCTTGCTATTGTCTGTGAGAGACAGACGAATAAATTGTACCAAGCATGAAATGGATGAGAGGAGTAGTAAAGGCCACCAGAACAGACTGTCTCCAGGCCTTCAATTCAATTCCAGGTTATAGCACTGACCTGAAGCAGCTGGATAGGAGGCTTGCTTAAATCCCCTTACTGTCTCCTTGTCATTGTTAATTACTTTTACAGGACATGTCTTTATTAGATAGTTCTTGTCATTTGCTTTTTTTTTGTTTGTTTATTTGCACATTTATAAAAGAGCTTAACAGCTTAGACACTTAGCATCTCATTTAGCAGTGATATTACTTTTAGCACTTTTAGTTCCCAGGTGTATTTATAAAATCCTTCTATGTTTAACTGAAAGTCTTTGATTAACATTGACTTGTTTTGCTTTACTCTCCCCTTATCTCTTCCCTTCCTCTACTAACTGAATGCTCTTCCTTTATTGCATCATTCTTTCCATTACAGAAAATTCTATTTTTAAATCTCACTTGTTAGACATCCTTATTTCCTTCTTTTTTTTTTCTTTTCCATTTTTCCTGAGTGTGGCCATTTTCCATTGTACCTTAATTATAAATTGTTAAGACTATGAAGTTCTTTTCCAGGATGGAAAATTTAGATTGAACCTTTCAACTCAGTAGGTTCTTTTTAAATTTCTTCCATTTGCGCTCATGAAATTTAATGATTTAATGTTGTTGAACAACATTAGCTGGTTCTAGAAACTGACTTGAAGCTTCCACACAGTTTCCAGATCTTTATGTAAAGGTGTGGAGCTTGTCTCCTTCCCTGTTTTCTCATTGGTTTTATTTGTTTTAATTTTCCTTCTTTCACTGAAGCATTAACTGATCAAGCAGCAGTAGTGTTTTCCAATAGTTACTTTCTTCTCTCAAAACCACAGGAGACTTTGGGAACGTGGGCCAGGCTCAGGGGACCAGGACTGGTGTAACAGCAATAGCTACAGAATGCAAGCTGGCATCAGGCTGCACCACAAGCCTCTTGAAAAATAGCAAGAAAGTATTTTTTGGCAGGAAAGATTATTAGTTTTATCATTCTACCTGGTTTCTGCTCCGTATTTTGCTGTGAAAGAGCTTCTAACCTAACCTCACAGAAGCTTAGGTAAATAAGGATCCCAAGCAGGACAGTGGCATCAGAGATGCTTGGAGATCAGGTCAAATAAGTCTTTTGCACTTGGACAGCTCAGGAACAGTGTGAAGCAACAGGAATGAAGCAAAAGAAGACAAGGAAGCAGAAGATCCCATAAAGACAAAATGTTTTAGTACTGAGACCCAGTGACATGGTTATGACAGAAACATCACAGACCTACTGTGATATTACAGGCTAATGTTTTTCTTCCTCCTGCTGTGGGCTGCTTCTCTAACCTAAAGGTATGCTTAGGTAATGTTACTCAGATATCATCATTCACCACAGCTACCACAGTGATGGCATCTAACATAGGACATTCAGGAGCAAAATATTCTACAGTTTAACTGTGCAAGAGGGTCTCCAACACTCCTTGATGACAGCCGAAGTGTGAGTGTCAAGAACAACCTCTGGCCATGGCGACATCTAATTTTTGCCTTTTTGCTGCCCTCCTCATTGAATCCTGAGTTCATGGAAAAGCAAGAAGCTTATTTCTGGATTTCTTGGCCTGTATTGGATTGAATCAGATTTTGACATTAACTAGGAAAATACACGTCATCCAGAAAGCACCAGGACTTTCATACTGATTGAGATTCTCAACATTCATACAGCAGCTGTATTAATAAACAAAATACATGCTACTGAATAAGAGCCTACAGCAGCTTCTTTAACAAATAAGCTTCTCACCTCATGAGAACCCAAGGTAGGATAGTTCAGGGAGGACTGAAAATATTCAGAAAACACTCAACTGACATATGTTAAAATTGTCTAGCTATACCAGGCACAAGAAACATAGAATCCTTTTCTCTAAGCTACTGAAGATTTTAAAGAAAATTATCATTTAAAAATCCTTTTGGATTGTGACAGACTTGAAGACCTGTCTTCTCTTAAGCTCTTTTCTTCTACTTTTTTATCCGTTTGATGTCATTAATCATGTCCTTCATGTTTGTGCTGACTAGCACAGAAATAGCCACAGCTACAATCTTCACTGACATGTAACTAAAACCAGTCCAAGACCCTAACACATCCTTTCATGCCAGTTATCAATTTATCTTATTTAGCTATAGAAGAAACAGGTGTAGCCACTTGAAGATGCAAATGCTAATAGTCCAGATCAAAAGGGTGGGCCAAGGACTCAGAGCACTTCCTACATCTCTCTCCTTTGGCAAGGATCAGACTGGTTGTAGCATGCAAAGGTGCACAGCACACAAAAATATTTCCCCAAGTTTCTGCCTATAGGCTACAACCCAGAGAGATGAACAAGTTACCCAAGTACACGAACAACTGCATAGCACAAACAGTTCTCTGAAAGAGATGTCTCAAAGCACCCCAGAAAGTTGCTGGCAAACATGTATATTTCTCCAGACTATTTAATCTGGACACTGGAGTGGGTGAAGGGTAGGAAAATCACAAATTATATATATGATTTCTTAGACTCTCCACCAATTTTTGGCTGGAATAAAACACAAAAATTTGTTTCACAGAATTCACATTAATAAACATTTTACAATTTTCAGATGTCACAGTGCAGTTGTTACCTATTCAGCTACCCAAGATCTACAGTGATCATCATGCATGGGAGTGTCTTATTCAAAATTATCAGAAAAAAAAAAGTGTATTTGTAACCTATGATGAAAAATTGCACTGAGCTCATATATAGCCTGCTATTACCTTACCTTTACAGACTTTGCAGCAACTGTGAGACAAGGGGATCTGTTGAGATTCTGGGCAGTTCAAAGCTGTACAGATGTCTTTTGGAATTCGCTGCATTTTGTGGTCCTGTTAAATTGAGGTAATTGATTAACATTGTGAGACAGGAAATAAAGGAAGCTATAACTCTAGCAGAGTTTCAGCATTATAACGTACACAAACCCATGCCTAGGCCAAATTCCAGGTACCTTCAAAAACCATTTGAGAGGACAACATAGCACAATAAAAGCATCAGGAACTCTCCTATATTCAAACATTTCAAGCAAGCAGAAATGTGGCAACAACTCTCATTCTTCTCTTATCCTAGCTGTCAAGTAACTTGCCTCAGAAGTTTCTCTTAGCATGATGCCTGTAAGAGTTACAATTATTTCTCAAAAACGGAGGCAGCGGATTCCAGAGTCAAGGGTCCCCATAATGAATACTCTAAAGAAGCTTGTTATATATACAGCAAGTAAAATCAAACTTGAGCATCTCTGATCTCACTGCTCTCAGTGGCAGTAACACTGAAAGAAACTGCTACTGAGTCCCTGTTAGTAAAGAGAGGTTTTCTCAGCTAAGTTTGGATCAGGTATCTGGAAGTGTACAACACCACAAAATGGTGTCTTAAGTATCTTCAGGCACTCAGTGCAGGTCACATGAAATTGCTGCAGTAAGGCTACACTAAATGCTTGCCTTAGCAACCTGGCTGCCACAGGTGCACCACCTTTGGGCTCCCTCGGGGCATAAATAATGTGACTTGCGTGCTCTAGTCACAACAGGGCAAAGAAAGAAAACAACAGCATGTTCCTCAGAGGCATCTGCCATAAAATAAGTGATGTGGTTAAAATAAGACCTCAATGAACTCAGGACCCTTCATTTCTGCATGCAATAAAAGCAACTAAAATAATGCATATGCCACTGCATGTATGTGTGTACTATTATCATTATTATTGATGTAGCATTTAATTTTAAATCCTCTTTAAGCATGAAATATAAAGATGAACATGTACACAATGGCCAATATTAAAATTACTGCTCAAACTTTACCTTAAACAATCTTGACAGAGAAACCAGCCCTAATCTTAAAATACAATAAAGCAAACCAGATAGAGATGTGCTGTACAAAAGAACAAAGAAAACCCAGCAATCCCATAAGCTAAATTAACCTTTGATAGAAATAACATCAATTAAGGTAGTCTGGATTTCCTTTCAATCTTTTATAAATTTTAATTTGGAAGATAATTTTTCATTCAGTTATTTATAATATTCAAACAGAGAGGTGCATGCCTATAGCATGCACAACTGCAGCAGCCAATAAAAACAAAATATGATGCTTTTAATTACATCCAGACAAAATGAAAAATTTCCATGCACGGCCTTGATAACATCATTATAATCCTTCAAGCATGAAACCAGTACCTGTGCCATTCCTATTAATACCCCTTGACTTGAAGTCATTAATTATATCCTTTTATGAGAACTCTGGTAGTAATACAATAATGCCCATCTATGAATTCCTAACTGACCAACAAAGTTTACAATATATGGATTTTATGCTCTGAATTATCATCCATGAGGCTGTTCAGCAGAAATTGTGTGTACTTCAGTCCTTGAAAAAGCAACATTTCGATCAGCCAAAGTTGCTGCTTACTATTTCCATCAAGACAGTGAAGCAGCCGACCAGAAAACAAGTCTAATCAACAAAACACAGACTAGCCCAGCCAACAGAGGCAATTCTTTTCATACAGTATCACAATTTTCAGCTGCAAGGAACACAAGGCAACATCACATAACTTTTGATTGTACTTAATCATATCCATTGACTAATCATAGAATTAATGTCCTGGGTGCCTGCTTGAAAATACAAGCTCATAGCCGTAAAAAGCCTACAGCTGAATCCAAAATTATTTCTGGTCAGCTTCTCCTTGCCATTCTCAAAAGGGTTTCAAAGGCCCTACTGCAGGAATTAAGCTCATAAAGATTAAAATCAACAGGAGTTTGACAAGAATTCCCAGTTCTTCTTTGTAAGATACATTCTTTAACAACTGTATGAAAATGTCTGAGATTTACAGAAACTGGTCTGATGGACTGCTGCATGGCTAGAGGAGTTGCTCACCTCTTTTTCTCTGCCCTAAAAATGTGTGTTCAGGTTTTCAACTCCAGCCCACAGCCTGCAGCTCTCTAACCAGACAGGATTTTTCCCCATCCCTCCCCTGGAGAGACAACACACAACTCACTGCAGCAGTTTGTGTAATTCTTAACCCACAACTGTCCCTGGGGTATATTTTGCCCTTAAAGTATATTTGTGCCTTGAAGAGCAGCTCTATTCATGCAGCAGGGCAAGACTGACTCAGAATCAGGTATGTTCTGTTTACAAATAAAAACCCCAAGCCTACCCCATTTCCATCAATAGAAATACCAGATACCTGGTGTACCAGCTCTTTTTCTTCCTTTTCCTCTAAGAATGATCCTGAATTCCAAACTATGCCCCCATTACATCTGTATCTCTTACACCTGAGCACGTTATTTTGAACAATAACACTGTAGATGGAAACATAAGGTAATCTGCTGCTGTTTCATTACTGATGGTGGGGACGATATCTAGGGAAAAAAGAATGCTGCTTGATTGTCAAGCTGTATCATCAAAGCTTGCAGCTATCCAAAGTAAATTTATTTGAAAAATTTTGATGTGGAACTCAGACAACATAAATATAGAACCTATTAGATGCCTTTTCTGTCACTTCCTAAGGTACACCTGTCTCTATTTCAAAAGTTTCTTTAAGCACGACTTTGATATTTCTAACATGCAAGAATTTTTATGCCATCAAGAGTATTCTTACCTTGCACTCAAACAGAACACAGTCCCCTGAGCTTGAATACACAGTTTCTCTTTGTCCTTCAAAGTAGGTTCTGCCTTCAAATACACAGACCGCTTCAGAGGAAAAAAAACAAAACAAAACAACACAACACAATGATTTTGTATAAATGTGTTGGCACACTGCTTATGGAATTGATACATTTTCTTAAAGAGAAGTGCATTTCAAAATGAAAAGACTGATTCGGCGGCAAGAATATTCTAAACCCATCTACAGGACTCTTGGATATCATAAGAAAAAAAAAACAGGAGGAAATAAACCCCACAAAGCACCCTCAAAGTACAATCAAAGTAAGTAAGTACAATCAAAAAAGCACACGTAAGTAGAAAGGGGAAGGATGTTGAAGCAATATGGAGTACAGACAGCTACTGAGATGGCAGAGGAGACATGTCTCAGGTGACACCAAGAAAGGTGACTGCCTGCAACACAGCTCATGGGTGCACAGGAAAATGGAGCTGTGAGAGCAGAGCCAGTGGCATTAATACATAATTAGTTTCTTGAAGAGGAATATTGCAGTATGAAGGGTGATCACTGAAGCCACATGTTTATTTGTTATCACAATCCTTTGATGTTTCATCACCCCACACAGTTATTTAAACATTATGGATTTGTATCTTGATTATCCCAGTTCTTCATCATTCCTGCTAAGGCATATTAAAGTATATGAATTTTATTGTACAGTAACTGACTTTTTGAGATTGTCTTTTTCTTTTATCCCCCAACAAAAACAGGATCAAGTCTCCAATGATCAAATGACAGACTGATGTCACTAGGATTGGTGTTTGTCATACCATGGCCTTGGTGCCATTCCTGCACCCCAGCAGCACCAGGTTTTACAACAGCATGCTGACACAGCTCATACTGGATTGCTCACTAAAATTCCTATTCAGTATTTAAGACTTACATAAAACATCTTCACAGCAAACCATCTTGCCTTTTTTTTTTTTTTTTAATGGGGCCATTACTGCAATTACATTATACAAAGTATAAAGGCTCGTAATGTAACTGCTAGGTACAGAAAAATCAGATGTCTGTCTCTGTTGCTTAGGACACAGTCAAGGCTCATCAAGCATAATCATGAAATAACAGGAGTAGGTTACAACTTTCAAGTTCTAGATTACATGTTAGAGGTCTAATTTGCTAACCATTGATTTGGAGATGCAAATCAATTATACTTTCACAGAGAGTTTATCTATTCTGTTTAAATAGACTGCAATTTGTAGACAATTTAAAAATATCTAAAAGTACAAGAGTTTTTGTTTTATTTACTTTTTACTTTGAATAACCTATATTAATTAGCATTACTTCTTTTATTTTCATCTCTACTTTACTTTTCTTTTTTAACTTACAGCTCTTTCTTATTACTTCATCAGCATGTAAAAAGTAAAGTTTTGGCACTCATGATGAAAATTAAGTGATGGGTATAGCAGCAAAAATGGGGTTTTTGAAATTCAAAAATATTGGTTATAATTATGTTATAAAACATAAATTATCTTGTGTGATATAAGCATCCAAAGTACTTTCCCAGTCCTTATCTCAACTCATTAATCCTTTGTTACATTTTCTCTTCCCTGTAAAGCTGTGGAGGGGAGTGAGAGAGTGGCTTTGGGGGAATGGTTGGAGTCCAGCCAGGGTAAACCCAGTACACACAGAGAGTGTGACTCACAAAGAGTCATTAAAGCTCAATACTGTGTCTCTCCCCAAAACAAGTTCTTCTAGAAGGAAGTATATGAAATAATTCTATATAAATCTTTACCAGGAACTAGCAGGTCTTGAATCTAGGCAAGACAAGACAATCATCCAGTCATAGCTATCACCTCCTATGCATTATAGGCCATGACACTAAACTGAAATATTCAAATATTAAGCCCTTTCCCTTGCCCCATACATTTCAGTTTCTAAGAACTACTACATGTGACAGGAAAAAATACAGTACAGCAGTGCCTGAGGATCACACAATGGCAATGAACTGTTAACTTAACACATCCTCACGTTCCCAACAGGCAGACTATGACTGTTCACAGAAAAGGCAAAAGACATCAAAATCACTGTCATTCTATCTTAGAAGAAAATATGCTCCTGAAGCCAAAGTACTCTAAACATATGAGTGAGACTACCCAGGCATCTTAANCTCCCCAGCACTCTTAAAAAAAAAAAATTTAAAAAAAAAAAAAAAAAAAACTACCTCCAAGCACAGTCCACTGAATCCAGTCTCACAGTCTCATTAATGGAAACAAAACTGATTCTTCAAAGAAACATAGAAAATAACATACACAAAAGTGTTGCAGGCATACAGCTTGTGGTAACTGGGAGTGGGGCTGTGGTGGAGCCTCCTCCCTGATGTGTGGGACAGGTGCCTGGTATTGAAGGCAATGAGCCAAGCACTGACCAAGCACAGGAAGGCACAGAGGTGAAATACATGTGAGATTAAATATATAAGGGGCTGCATTGAAGGGCATAGAAGTTTTCAGCCCTCTGAAGGAGCAGATGCCTGCAGCCTTCCTGAGTGCTGCTGGTGGCTCCACTGTCCCTCTGCCATAAGTGCTGCTTGTCTGCCATACAGAAGAACCATCAAAAGGACACATCCAGCCTAGTGTAAGGTCATAAAGCTATATTTTTATTTCACCAACAGGCTTCAGAAGTCTTTGCATATGAAACCATTCTAATGCAGTGACACAGGATCACAAACACTTGCTTTCAGCAAGAAAATCAGCTCTTCTTCAGAAAGTCTTGGAAACAAGAAAAACTTAGAAATTGAGTATATGAGAGATGGCTCTACTCAGACAGCCCTTGACCCTTTCCCATGTATCTTCATGCACCCAAGGTTTGTTTCTCAAAGGTTAGAACATGGCAGCAGAGTGCATGATTCAAGCCTGTGTGGTGCCAGAAATTTCAAGCAGAGCTCACATGCCCACCACACAGCTAAGAAAATTATATCTCATCCATTTTACTCCCCTAAATAAACAATCTAAGCATTTTGCTGTGGCATTGCCAGCAAGGTTATAATGTCTCCAGGTATCAGGGACCTGTCTATGTAGAATGACCAAACTATGTTTGATAAAAGAGAGACAATCCAACAAACAATAAATGCCCAATTAAAAAGAATTAATTGAAAATTAATTGAAAACCTGCTAAGCTGGATAATCTAAGCAAAAGCTCAAGCATGTCTTCTTATGGACTGCTGCTTTCACTGACAACATTCAAAATGGGTATTTCTTCTTAAAACCATGGCTCCATGTTTACTCATCATGACAGACACTGGTGGGTTTAGTGATGGTGTAAGTTTTCCAGTGCACAGAGCCTTTTCTTCTCCCAGTGCTGCCACAAATTCCTCTTTTTCCTGCTCTCTTGTCAGGCCACTCTTCTTCCACTGCCCACTGAAGAGGCATCCTGACAAACAGTAAAGGGCAGATTTGCATCAGGCTACCTGAAGGCTTCTAAAAACTTTAAGATTGTCTGTCTACTAACTTTTTTCTGCACCCCTTTCATCCTAAGACACTGGCACCCACATCCCAGGTAGCGTGGAACAGAGCGCTCCTTCTGCCTCCTGACAGCAACTGTCACAGGCAGTAACCATCCCATGATGGTGGTGGTTCCTACCTTTATTTTCCTTCAGAAATAAAGATGTTTCAGCAACATGAGCATCTGGAGTAATACTGTGTAAATGGAAAAGTCCAGTGAAGATTTAATTTCTGCTTGGCTAGATGCTTCCCAGGATACTTTGATTATTTGTGATTGGTATCTCTCTGGAGAAGCATATCACCCTTCATCTTCCTCAGTCCTTTCATTCAGTAGACTGAGTCACAGTCAAGGCATTACCTGATGATTAGCTGTTCCAGATCTTGATAGTTATTGCCTATGTAGGATTTCATCTATAGCTGAATTACATCAACCATTTCATCTTGTCATCAAATTTCCACATTTCCCCCCGTACCTAAAAATAATATATATTGTTCAAAGCAGAGGTTTCTAAGGAAATGAAACAGGAAGCCTACAAAACCTGCTTAGAAGTTTGACTACTCTTGATCTATTTGTATGCAGAAAGTGATCATATATTACATTGGTAAGCATCGGTGTACAGAGTCTAAAAAATTATTAGCAAGGTCTGCTTGTATTTATGCAGCTGTACTAATAATACAACTATTCTTTAGTATTATTTAACACATTGTGATGACATGGAATCTTCTCCATGTTCTTCCAGCAAAAGGAATCTTTCAGGAGTGCTCTTGCAATTTTTCAATGAATTATCAACCCTTTGTTCAACCACCCCTTCTCTTCCATAATCCATTCTTCTTCCCACCAGCCTCCAAATGACACTTTCCTTTTGTATTATTTTAATGTCCATACAAAATCCACCCAGTGAACTCCTGCTGTCCATTCACTGAGTTCCCAGAATGTCTAGTAGTACATTTTCTCACTTCTGCATTTATCACCTTCACTGTCTAGATTGTGCATGCCTTCCCCTGAGGAATGCATGTACACTTCCCCATGGTATCTCAGCTAGTTTGGATTTTGACTTATCACCAAGGCAAAGCAGAAAGTTTACCACATTGGTCAACTCCTCAAACCACTTTAATTTCTTGTATTCACAACTGCCCAATGAGTGGCAGACAGGACTTGCAGTTTTATGAAATTTGTCAGTAATTATGAATGGACAACCTAAAAATTGGTAATTAAGTCTGTCTTGCTTTATTCTTTGTTCACTTATGTTGGTTGGTTGGTTGGTTGGTTGGTAGGGGGGAAACTCACCCAAAATTATCTCACACAGAAAAACCCCCAAACTTATCTCATTCACTTAGTTTTCCTACCTCCTCCTTGGAATCTCTTTGATTACATTTTCTACTGTTCAGAGATGAAGGCCCAGGCATTTGTGTAAATCCCATTAATCCTACTTTGCAAGCTTACATAGCGCAAAACCACAGTGTGGCTCTATCCTTAGAAGTACACACAGAGATAATCATCACCTTCCCTGAATTCTTTCTCTTGACAGCCACATCATTACTAGACATGGCTGTCACCGCTCTCTAATTTATCTTTGCAGGGATCTGGGCATTATTTCTTCTTTGCTCATTTTCTGGAAAGCACAAACTCTTCTGTTACTGCAGTCAGTGAGGCTGCAGACTGACTTCATTTCATGCCACCTCCCTCAACAATTCAAAATTATTCCAAATTTCAAGCTGAAAAATACATTGCAAATTTTCCCAGTCAATCACTGCTGAAAAGCTGCATATATCTGCTTCTGCTTCTTCAGCTGAAAAAAGAAAAATGTATTTGAAATTTTATCATGACAAGGAACGAATTACTACTATTTGTGTCTTACTTCTCATTAACTGGAAAAAGCTAAATGTTTCTATTACATTTAAAACACAAATCATTGCTCTATACTAGTCTCAGAATCATTCAAGTATCCACAGTGTGAGACACCTCCAACAGCATCAACAGGCTGTTTAGTCACACTGGCAAGGAATCAATCTGAAATCCTAAATTCCTTCCCCTGCCTCTCATGTTTCCTATATTTCCATCAAGTGCTACCAGGAAATTACATAATTCATCTATCCTATACGGTGTTGTTGAGAAGTCTTCAATAGAATTCATCTGAATCCTGGATTACAGGCTCCTTGAGTCATCCTTAAAGACTAAACAGGTAATGTGAGCTTTGAAAAAGCAGTGAAAACATGACTAAAAACTCTATTGATAGAAGTTCAGCTGAGGCAAATAGACCTAACAGATGAGTAAAACTTTTAAAGTAGGCTGCCAGACAGGGGAGTCTGGGAAAGAGGCTGCAGCAAGGAATGGCAATGGACAGTAATTGCACAAATGGAGGGACCTCTTGGTAAGCAAAGACCCAGTCTGGACAATGTGTTTGATGTCAGCTTCCCTTAAAAAGGGCATTACTGCTATTCACACTGTTGGTTAAAAAGAGCAGCCAAAACAGTTCTACTGAATGATATGCAAAACTTTGGCTTTAGTGCAGTGGACCATATTCTGCTTGTTAAAGAGAACTGGAGTATTTTGGACTATATACATAGTATTTTAAAAATGTCACATGCCTAATGTGAACAAAATGCCCACCCATATTATGACAAATTCACTATGCTGACAATCCTATACCCAAACAGCTTTCACATCAAAATGACAAACTATAAAATCAAACACCTTAGACAAAAGCCTTAGAGGGTGTCAAGAGAAGAAAAGCAATTGAGGTTAATATTAATTAAATGACAACTGTATTACAATTATATTAAAGGATTATAAATAGCACAACAGTCTGACAGACCAAAAGAACTCCAATGCAAATATTACAGGCCTGCTCAATCCCCATAAAGATAAGATTAGACATTATCTGATAGATTCCTTATGTCAGCTATCTGCAACACCAGTGACATAGCTATATTTAGTGACAGTGCTAATAGATATTTTATCAAATGCTGACAGGGAAATTTGTACTTTGTTCCACCTTTTCTCAGCTGGACTGCTGGGCTAGTTGTAAAAAAGACTTTCCTGAAAACTTTGTTAAGAGAAAAATAGTGTAGAAAACTAGACGTCTCCCTAGAGCACCTTATACTTCAAGAAATGCCTAAATTCACCCACACACTCATCAGAATGCCTCAAATCACATGCATTAATATGCAAGATGAAATTAAATTAATTGATTCAGATTGAGTATCGAGAATTTATGAAATTAATGAAAAACTGCTAAAGACTCACACACTTTTGAGTCAATATTTTGAAATCTATGAGAGCCAAAAAGATATCACCAATCAGCATTAATTTACTACATAAAAAGAGGCTTGTGTTCTCCATTGCCATAAGATAAACCAACCATGGACATGACATGGATGGGAAGAGACACACCTACTTCTGCAGCTGTGCTTACAAGGTGTTACTGTTACTCTGCTCCCAGAGACATCAAACGGGGGCAGATGGGAAATAAAATCATGTATTCGATTCATTAGGCTATTTTGCCCAGATTTGCCATAAAGAAAAAGAGTGCACCAATTATGCATAATTGTAAAAAACATTTTTGCATGTGACTACTGAGGCGGTGGCTTTCTGCAGCTTTGTGGACACAAATCATGTGAACATGTTCAGTAAAAGGTAAGTGCCTCTGAGCAGCAGCATTTTCCCAGATTTTAACAGTTTCATTTGACAGCATTAAAAAGATCCTATGCCAACTACAAAACTACAAGCTCCACCACCATATTGTAAAGCTGGCATTTATTAGGGTGAAAACAATTTGCAAGTGACATTTCCACGCTCCCAAGTCAAAGGTTCCACACAGCTTCTGTTCCAAAAATGTACAGCTACCTCCAACAGTCATGGAGGTTTTTGACCAACAGCTTGCCATATTAAGCACTCACAGACTACACTTGTATTTAAGCAACTTTCAGGGACCCTACAGATGCTTCCATTCTCAATTAGAATATCCTTGGTCCAAGACAGTTTCCACAGATGTTTTAGCTAGAAATTCTGCACTGTCACTTTGCTGCACACACCTCCCTAGTGAAGGTGCAGCATCTTGTGACCTGGCATCCATCTCACTGTATTTATTTTCCTCTCAGATGCAAGTGCTTTCACTTCTCCTACGAAGGGCAGCCCTGGTGAAGCTGGCTGTTACAGCAATACTCACGTTTGCCTTCTTGGCGCAGGCCAGTCTAACGTGCTCAGACATTCCCAGGAGCCGAGCACCACATCCATTGCTGCTGTTAGATCTCACTTCTTTCAAAGCACCTGCATCTAGCTCTGTACAGCAACTGACAGGGTTTCATGCTCCCAACTCTTCTTCCATCCACTTCTGTTCCCACAGAAGGAATCTGCCAATCCTTCCATCCCTCCCTTCAGCCAGAATGACAGGATTAGTTGGCACAATCACAAACACTCCAGATAACTGTATTTAACATTCTTAAGCTAAGTCCTTAGCATTAGTTCAGCAAAAGGTTTTTAACACAGACAGCAGTGTAAACACATTTTTGGAAATCTTGATTAAAATTGGTTCCACAAACTGGTTTTCTAAATGTTTTATATACTCACTCCCAATGTTCATTATCTAATAATATTTAACCAAAAACTAATTTAAAAAAAAATCAGATATTACCAATAGTTTTGGAAATTTTCAAAAGACAATTTTTAAAAGAAATGTATGTACATCTAACATGCTGTTTCTCAAGGCTCCTAGAAGTTACTATTATTCATTGTGCATTCCCAAACAATACAATACTTCATGTCTAAAGTCAGCTCAGGATTTGAAATAATTAAAAATTTAAAAGTAGCTGGAGCAGATGTTCACAGATTCTGCTATGTCACAGCTAACTTCTCCCAAATGTACCTGTCGATACTCTGATTCATCATGGAAAAACAGTAAGTTCTAGTTCATAGCAACTGTTAATGCAACTACTCCTTTTTTCCTTTGGGAACTAAATTAGTGAAAGAAAGCTTTACAGTCACTGATAATTTTAAAAAAATCGTATCTTTTAATACTCCTATTGTCCTTAGGAGGACTATTCTAGACATTAGATAGAATTCACACACTGTGCAGTTGAGTCTGTTTATCTAGATGGAGCTGTAGTCAACTCCAACTGAGCTTTGGCTGCAGCAGTTTTCTCCCTACACTGGCAAGCAGCATCTCTGTATTCCTCCCATGTCCCCTGACCTTCCTTTTTTGCCTTAGCTCCATCCAAAAGAAGATCCCTTTTCAGTCAAGCTGACCTTCTGCCTCATCTGCTTGACTTCCAACATTTTGGAATTGCTCCTGTGCTCTTAAAAGAAGGTGTTTAAAAAGTGATTAGCACTGACAGAACCAGTGATTCCCCAAGGATGTGATTCCTTTATTAATTTATATGTCTATTTTAGCTCTCTACTTCTAAAATGTATTCATTTATTCCCATGTTTCTTCACAGCAACTCACCAACAGAATACTGCAAAATTAGTAAAATGAAAAACGTGGTTATGGCCTTACATTGTACTACCAACTCTATTCATAAAAAGTCACAGAAGACAATGGACAACACTTAAGTATCCTGAAGTCATACACTACTACTATCAAGAAGCCTGTCTTAGAAATTCACAACAACCATATGCAAGATTGTTATCTCTTCTATGCTATACTCAGATTTGATTTCTCTTTTAGGTGCCTTGAGGATCTACAAGGTTTCTAGATAAAGCACAATGAAAACTTCTACAAAACCAACTCCCCCTTTACAAGCCTGTAAAATTTGCCTAGAGAGAAATCCTGCACTTTAGTCAATATGAATATAACCTAAGGAGACATCTTAAGAAAATAATACCTGAATTTACATGTCTTTTTCAAAGTAATAACAACATAGAGAGAAGTACGCCTGTTCATCTTCCCTACCTTCAAAGTATCTGAGGTGCTTACTAGAAAGAACAGGTTATGTGCCTATTTTCCAGATGAGTCAAACATATTTACTTGCTTTGATTTCAGGATGGTGGGGGGAAAAAGTCTTACAACTGAAACCAGGTGTTTTCTGAACCAATTTATTACATTAAACAATAATGTCACTGTAATTCTAACACTAATATGTATGTATACACTGGACATCAGAAAAAAAGTAAATCTAATAATATCTTCACATTTTTCTATCTGTTAGGAAAAAAAAAAACTCTAGATGTAAAATAATCTTAAGGGATTTTAACCAAATGTCACAAACTAAAATGAAATCGGGAAAACAGTCAAACTTATACTTGAAAATAATTTAAAGCAAGAAGGGGAAGACCAGAATTTTCATTTACAATCAGAAACTTGCATAAATAACTTCAACAAGTAGAAGGTGAAAATAAACTAGTCAGCTACCCTGTAGAGAAAGGCTTAGGACGGTCACCCACACCCCCAAACAAATGAACAGGGCCTTCTTCTTAGTGGAAACTGGTAACAAATAAAAACCCCCAAAATTAGTAAAAATTCTCTATATTGGCAGAGAGGCAGAACAGAGTTACAGAAACACCACAGACACACTCCTGTGACTGCCAGAGTGACAAAAGCAAATTGCAGAAAGTCTTCAAATAGTTTTTGAAGGCAACAGATGAGGATAGCAGGACAAAGGTCTGTTACACCCTATCAGCCAAGATTTTCATTTTAAAGTTGTGTCTCACATGGGACTAAGTGACCATTATTTGAAGCTGAATATATTTTATGAGCTGACAGATGTAGAACCAGTGATCAATAACAGCCTGGAGGTCTATACATCACACTTCAGATATCGGCAAGCAGTAGTTAAGAGAAGTAAACCAAGCAGCAGATAGTTTAATTCACTACATGTTTCCACTAAAAATGTCAAACTTCTGCAGTCTAAAAGACTGAAAGCCATAGGATTAAATCATTATCTTCACAAAAAGACAAATAAAGGATAACATTGTACATCATTTTATATTAATCTCACTGAATCAACTTCATTCATATTTTACCATTCCTTCCAGGGGAAATAAGATCACGTTATTGACAGTTTTGTGGTGAGTTTTCTTCCAATAATTTATTTATTGAGTTTCAGCCTTCACAACCTTCCCATTTTTTCATTTCACAGACATAGGCACTGTCAAAAAAATTGTATGTATGCCTTCTTGTACACTCCCATATCTCCTGCCAGTGTCTCCCCTAGGCCAGCTTTCCATCCAAAAACTCTTTGTCAATGTGGCAATCGTGTTCTGATCAAGAGTATGTCAAGTGCAAACTGGTCTTTGCAAAACTATACAAGCCAAGAATCTCATTTGGTTGGTTGGCTGGGTTTTGAAAGCCTTTACTCCATCAGTACTCTCTGCCTCCAACTTGTTACATTTCTGTGACCTTGTCCAAAACCTGTAGCTCTGGGGTTTTCAGCTAAGGCTTTTCTCTTTTTCACAGCACATACCCATTGAAGATGTTTGCTACTGATACTATAGGTATTTCCAAGATCTATAGAATAAAAGGTCCAGGCAAAAACTAGAACATCAGCTACAAGCTGCTGATTTGTTTTGAATGTGCTTCTGGTTACTGGACAGAAATAAACCCAAACAACTAACCCCACAAAAATGCTAAAACAAAGCAAAAAAAAACCAAAACACCCCACCACCAACCCCCAAAAACAAATCAAACAAAAAAGAACCTCAAGATGCACGTAAGACCAATGATGCACATATAAAGTGACATAAGTACATCACTGCTGAGAACAAACATTGAAATCAACACACAGGCATGTGAATGCTTATATATCCTAGATGATTTTTGTAATTATAAATAGAACTAGGTTTTTAAAAAATTATTATTTCATAGCTACATAAGTAAATTCTGGTGAAATCAGCATTACTAAAGTTAGGGTACCAATTTATTAGAAGCTGGAACACTGCCAATCTGTCCACTCCCAGCTGTCTGAAAGCAAATATATTCATACCTAGCATATGTTAATGTTTTATTTGCACTGGAAACAAACTAAAATAATAATACGCTGCAGGTATTTTATATTTTATGAACTCCCTGGTAAGAATATAATGAAAAAGGAATGGAAAAGATTAGCTCTTTTCCCACACAATCTCAACAAAATAGGTTATAAGGAGAGCAGAGCATGGCCTACAGCAAAATTCTCCATGTAAAAAAATATTTTTTAATTCTCTACCAATAAAATTACCAATATTATGTTTCAAATTTCTTCTTTAGTGCAGATTGCTACATATCCAGTGCAATGTATTTTAATGAATAAGGATTTTCTTAAGCATACTTTATTTTACTATTCACTCCTCAGGCACACAGTAAGACTAAAACTAGATGACTTTACCATTAACTGGAGTTCTCCTTGTACACTAAAACACTGCCTCCAGATCTTGAGTCTTCTAGTGGAGCTCCATAATTCATGGAGTCCAGAATAGCTAAAAGGTCAATCACCTGGGAGGAAGCCACACTTTGAGGCATGAAAAATCTATGACAGACACAGGCACTGACTCCTCCAGTCCTCCTTTACTAACAAGGAACAACAGAATCCAAAGGACGTGGGGAAGTAAGAAAGGAAACAAAATAGGAGCACAATATTTTGAGAAGTCCAAATACTGTAAGCTGTATTTCAATTTACTGTAAGCTATATTTTAATTTATAGAGAACAAAAGACATACAAGAAATGGGTTTCCTGCTCAGAGAAGAATTGCAAGTCAAAAGACTCCCTGTTTTCCTCTGCTGAGGAATATTGCCCCGCTTACAAAGAACAAAGGTCACCCGAGACCACATGCTCAGCAGCAAAAATCCCCTAACAGTTCTTTTATTGGCTATTTAACAGAGATAAACCAAATATTGCTGTGGTGTAAGAGTAGTTTGAAAATTTCCACAGTTTTACAATGGAAAATATAGCAGAGAATGAGCACCTTGGGTCAAGGGCTAGACTGGCCCTGCCTACCAAAGCCAAGGGGACTCCTTCCATTGTCTTCAGCTGGCTTTGACATCAGCACAGGAAAGGCCCCAAGACATTCTTAGACTGTCTCAGCTTCCTGAGATGTTACACATCCCAGAGAAGTGAAGTCTCTGAGGAGATCTTCCCAAAGTGTGTAAGCTCCTGATGGAAGGGAATGAAGAAGAGATATTCCTTAAGCCTTAAGAACGGGCTGTTCTCAGTGATGCCCAGTGACAGGACAAGAGGCAATGGGCACAGATCAGAACACACAGAAATAAAAAGTACTTTGTTACTGTGAGGGTCACTGCACTGGCACAGGTTGCCCAGGGGGGTTGTGGAGTCTCCATCTGTGTAGATATTCAAAAGCTGCTTGAGCAGGAGGGTTGGACCAGGAGACCTCCAGGAGTCCCTTCCACCTCAGCCCTTTTGTGAGACTGACACTGTAGGAGCTATGCTGGATCCACAAATGACAGGTGTATCAAGTATGCTTTTCTACTACAGCTTTGTAAATCTAAAACATCTCCACTGATTTTATTGACCTACATGAGTTCAAGGACATGTTTTTTCCTCTTGCAAAGTAATTAGAAAAATTATTTGTGTCCTGCTTCTAAATGAATACGGATACTGACTTTCTTTTGAAGTCACAAGAAGTAATAAAATGGTTTTCACAAGAAGTAATAAAATGGTTTAAACAGCTGGTAAAGTACAATGTAATTCATCTCAGTTGTATAAGTGGGTATATAATGCTTTTTATTTGTCATTCCAGTGTGGTACTATCATTATATATAATTCAAAAGCCTGAAAAATAATGTTGATGGGAGTAATTTCAGTACAGAAAATCCAGAAAGTAGAGGCTGAATGGACACTATACTGCTAAGTAACATTCAGAAGTTCTGCATGCTGACTACTGGAGGTTATAGTAAATAAAACAGTTCTATGAAACAATCCAGTGCTGGCTATATTCAAGATATCTTTAAATACTACCCTTAAGTAGGCTAATTATCTGACTTTTCATATTAAAAAGAAACCTCAGAAGAACAGAATTTATGCTCTATATGCACTTACATTCTTTAAAAAGCCACACATAAGTACTTAAAATCAAAGAGCAACTGCCTTTTTTTTTTTTTTTTGTATTAACCAGAATGTTGCTTCTCCTTTATATTCTAAAGTGTGCATTTTTTAAAGAGCTGTGATAAATGAGAAATCATTGTTTTACTGCTAAAAACTGCCTGCTGTTCCTGCAGTACTGATGCGTGCTCTGACACCCCAAGCCTGCTGGCTGCCCACAGCCCTCAGACTCATGCCGTGTTCCAGCCAGCCTGCTGGAGATGCTCTTCCATCTCCCTTCTTCTGATTTACTGCAAGGATAAGATGACCTGTTCAGTCAGTGACTAATCACTTCTCCAAGCTGCAGCCTCTTCTCTGTGCCATTCTGAATGCAGAAACCTCTCCAGCACTTGGCTGAACAAGGCAGGGGCTGGCATCCCACTCCGCTACTGATGGAAGTCACCTAAGGCTAGAGGATGAAAGCCCAGGGGAAAAAGTGGCAATTTTGTAAAAATATGGAACTTGGTAAACACCATAGGCTTAAGTCTACAATGCTTCAAACTACCTGGATTAATTATGAATTTCAGAGTCAGTTTAACCTTAAGTTTCTAGATAAAAATCTTGCTGATGCTCAATTGCTGCTGTAAAGAAGAAGCAGATGGGCTTCACAGCTCCTTCTCTCTGTGTCAGTAGGCCACAGGTGCTGGAGTTTGCAGAAGAGTGTCTAGCTTTGGGGGAAAAAAATGGGTGAATTATGAAGAGCAAGAGGGGAAATCCCTTTAATTTTAATTATAAAATTAGAAGTTTCTGCAAGATAGCAAGACAGGTCACTGCATCAGAAACCCAGGCATGTTATTAATAGCTACAATGTCCATATTTGTGTTTTAACTGTTTTGTTAAAAAATCCTTCCCAAGTTATAGAACCCCTTTACACACTCTCCCTCCATATCTGCTAGCACCAGAACTGTGAGCTGATTCAGTACAACCCTGTGCTTCTCACAGTTGCTTAAAATACTTGTGTTGGACTGCAGATTTGGCTACAATGCACCAGAAACCCATCAAATATGCTTTCTCAGAAAAAAAAGCAAACAAACAGGTATATGGAGAAATCACAGCCTGCAGATTTGAGCATAATGGCTCAGATTTTAAACTCTACTGGAACCTCTTTGGATGAACTTAAATAGTTTGCAATAAGTATCTGCAGTGTCACTGGGAGGAGGAGAGTTGATGAGAACAGGGCAATTGCTTCCTGGAAATCAGTCTTTGGTGATGGGAATTATTACTGCACCAGATACCAGCACAAATATCACTTCTGGTTTTATAAAACCTCATTTGTTTAGAATTCCCTAGTTCCATTTACAAAAGAATGCATATAGCTTTTGGAGGCAATGCCTTGGTGTTAATGCATTAACTAATAAAAACATTACCATAAGAAGATCTGCTGACCAAGCACCAATTCTCTCAGCTGCTAAGACATTGGCAGTCCTTCCACAATTCACTTTAAATAAATGAACTTGTCCTTGTACTTCTTAAGCCAAGTCTGTGATCTAAAGCAATATTTATAGGGTCAGTAGGGAAGCTTAATCTCTCCACAATTTGTATTAGTGCCTATCACCACACAAAGCATTTGTCTCTGCAGAGGAGAAAAAAAATTAATGATCTTTTGCACATGCCTTCTCAGAATTCTTTAAAATTGCAGTGAGCATAGAAAAAAGTAGTCTCTTCCCTCCAGCTCCAAACAATTCTCCACAGGAAGCTCCCATTGAACTAAGATGTATGCTATGGTAGCTGGACTGAATTTTACATTGTCTACAGCTGAAACATGCATCCAACACACTGGCTCATTCATATGCCCTGGAAGATTCCTGCTTCTTTTAGCCCACTACAGCTAATAAAAAAGAGTGATAATTTGCATTCATTGCCATTCCCCATGCTACCAGCATCGACCTTCACACAACACAAAACAGTACAAGTTGTCTGAATGGCCTGAAACAAAGGTATGGAGTTGGGAGAGAAGGTCAGGGTTTGGTTTTTTGTTTGGTTTGTGGCTTTTTTCTTTTGGCTCACAAAAAGAACCAAAGTCAAAGCAACATCGGTTTAAAATAAATACCTAAACCATTCCTTACTAAGTGTTGCTCCCTGAACTAAACATTTAAGAAAAACGTGAAGAGTCAGTTGTGCTGAAATTTCCAAAGTGTTGAAAATGTCCTTGAACAAGACTAAACAAAGCTTCACTGTCCAAAATGTAAATGCTGGACTGGGCTGAAATTTAATTCCTAGGATTTGGCAGCATGGGAAAGTCTCTTAGCATAACAGTCTAATGCCAGAATCAGGCTTAAAAATCCAGCACTTTCCATTCCTATCTTACACACCTGATGTAAGATTAGTCTCACAACTTCAGCTGTCTAGAAGTTCAGTATCTGATCTAGTCACCTGAGCTTTGTACACAAGTCATGGAAGGAGATGTCCATTTCCAGAAGGCAACTAATCCCATCTCTTCCCACCCCTCTCAGCACCAAGTGCCTTCCGGAGGTGCCTGTCTCTGCAGTCTCATTATCAGGAGAGCCAAACTGGTGATGTTCACAACTAGTTAATGAAATACATCAGGTAGATTAAACAGCAAATGACAGCAGGCTTTAAAATGCTTGGTTACGGCGAGTAACTCTCCCTGCAGTCTGAGTGTTAGCACACATCGTGGCACCATGTCACACTGCACCAGCCAAGATGCTCTGAAGCAGTGCCAAGCACAAGCTGGGGGCACAGCCCTGATCAGAGGCCATTCCCAGTCAACCATCTGGATGCAGATAATCTGCTGGGGGTGGGAATGGGGAAGAGACTTTAGCCATATGAGCCACAAGTGCCACAGGACTTTGCCCTATTTTATTTACTAGTATAAGTGAAGCCACTTCAGATTGTAATCCCAAATTCTACGTGCCTAAAGCCATGCAGAATGACTCCATCCTCAGTCACTGAGGGGTAAAAAAAAAAACAAAAATCCCAGAAAGCCTGTTTGCTGGTCACTGAAAGAGCCAGAAGTGCTGTACTCTTAACTCTGCCAGCTGTCATTAAATCCAATCTCACTCTTTTGATTTTTGGTGGCCTTGTTTCAACACCAGCAGAAGAAAGGAAGAAGTATGGAGGGAAGCACTCAGCCCTGGGGGAGTGAGACACAGCCACAAGGCTCCAGCAGCTGTCACTGCCTGGGCACTTCTACTCAAACAGTCTGGCAGAAACAATTCATCATCTGGTATGAGATAGCATAAATACCAGGAAGGAAACATCAATATCCATATATGTTCAGTCTTGAAACAAATAAATCCAGCTAAAGAACAGTCTAGCAGGCATCATTTTTTTCTCAGCACTTATGAGTGCTTGTCCAAAACCAAGGATATGGCTCCATGAGCAACACCCCCTAATTAGCTGTTTTCCAGTTATAAGCCATCTGTGTTTGCTTTATATTCTCTAGTCAGAAGCTTCATCCCTTGCTGTTGTTCTGAGCACTGAAAACCATTAAGTTATTCTCAGAACCTGTCCACATGGAGCAACTCAGCTTTGAACCCCTCCAGCAAGAACCAAGTTCAAAAAGCACACAGACCTCAACCAGCTCAGACCCTGACCCAAAGACTCCAAGGCAGAATACAGCTGGCACATGTATATGAACTCAGAGACAACTTAGCATTTCCACCAAACTGGCCTGGAGAGTAAGTGAGAGTCTTGCAGCATTCATTGCCTCTAACTTCCACTCTGTCACTGGAATTTAACTACCCTGTCAATGAGACTCCAATTTACATTCCCTGTCCTTTGGTTCCCAGAATTTAGCCACTTTAAAAATGGTGTGATTTATTTTAAAAGTCACTTTAAATAACCTAGATGAAATTAGGAAAAAAAATTTTAAAAGCAATTTTTCTTTGTTTTCTGATATAATTATTTTTCTGGTAGTTTGTCCAGAAAGTAGTATGTTAGTTATAAATTGAATTATGTACTGGCATCAAATTAGCAACACTGAAAGCTACGACACTTTGATAATATTAAGAATATCAAATAGGAAGTTTCAGAGTAAACATGTGTGCTGTACCAGAACTGTATCTTAATTCAGAGAAGTAACAATGCTCTATGACAAGGTCAGTGTGCATATGCTCATTTACATTTCTTGACTTTTGTCAAGACTCTCAATAAAAACAAGTTTGGAAGAAGTCATATGTTGTGAGTGCTTCCCCATTAACACCTAGATAGAGAATTCCCAACTCAATTTACACAAAAATATAGTTCAGAGGATCAGGTTTTCAAATTCTGCCAACATGGTCAGAAACTCAGCCTCAAATAGAGGCTTGAATGCCACACATCTCACATTCCTGAATTACCAATTACCCTGAGTCATCCAATATGCATAGAAATTCTGTGTAGCTGGTTAAAAAAAGTATTTGAATTCTTATTTCCTCTTAATTAGAATTAATCTACTTGAGTAAGTTAATAAGGTTTCATAAAAAGGGATGGTTTGTGTAACTTCTAACACAATTAAATATTAATAAACTCCCGTGGGAGCTAGATCAATGGAGTACAAAACGTCTTCTTGAGTTTTATCTTACAACATGTCATTTTAACCAGTTATGTATTTCTCTACACTATGTAAGAAGTTTTATACAGCAGTAGAACAGTGATGAAACCACACAGAAAAATCTCAACATTTACAGAATGAAGAAATGTGAGCATTTCATGCTCAATTTCAAGAACGGATTCTACCGTAGTCTGAAAAAACTAACCATCACATATGGAATACACATATATAATCAATCTGAAATACTATATATAGTCCATCTAGATAGTGATTAACCTCAAATTCCCCTTCTCTGGCCCTACTTGCAACAAGACCAGAATACTATAAAACCTAAAGTTAATCATGCATCCAATCCTAAAAGGCAATATTAAATCACCTTTTTCCATTTTTCCCTTAATTCTTTTATAACCTTTTATGAAATAACGTTTCTAGGTGTCTGGGTTTTGCTGGTTTCTTCTTTTCTCTTAACTAAAATAATAAAATAAATTTTAAAAAATAATAAAAATAAATTTGAACCTCTATTTCTAAGCTCAATTAACATGAGGTTGGTAGGACATTCTTCATGTGATAAAGGTGTTGGAGACCCTGCTCAAAGACCAGGCAATCATTCTTGAATTTCTAGCAGTTTGATCTAAAACATAGATAGTGGAAGTCTGCATAAAGCTTTATAAGTAACTTTTATTTCCTTTTAAATTTTGAAAATAAGTATCTGTGCTAAATAAAAATAACATAACTGAAATGAAACAAAACATCCCCCATGAAATATTAAAACCCTCTGGTTATCAGTTTCCCAGAACACTTCAGGGAAGTCTAAGTTCAACGCAGCTACTTAACGGCCAGTTCTTTAGCTGACATATTTACAGAAAGGTTCATATTCTTTTAGATTTCAAAGCATTCATTAGCAAGAGGCACAACAGTACAACTTACATTGACATTCCTTGCAGCACTTGCCATCCACATAGGCCAGGGCAGAGTTAAGTGGACAGTCAGCAAAGGGGCAAATCAAAGCCTCGCACTGCACAGTGCCATTCTAGGAGAATAAAAGGTGCTTAACTGGTAGTTTTATTTAGCAATAGCAGAGATGTTCTCAAACACACAAACTTGAAAATCTATTTTTAAATGCAACGAACTTTCTAACAACATCCAAAAAAGACAGTTTAACGTGGGTCTTTTAATAACTACAAGAACAGAAACCATACCTTCAGAATGTCACACGTACAATCTTTTAACATGAATGATGTGCTCTTTGAGATGATAATGATCAATTTTTTTTAGAGGCAAATCTATTTGGAGGCAAAACATTCTGCCAATCAGCAAAGAAACTGACAGATTACTGTGAAATAGCAACTACACAGAACAATACTCTGCCTTCTGGTTTTATGTTAGAAACAATCTATTTCTAAAAGGTAGGAATATTATAGCTGTGAGAAAAATCCAAGACAAAAATATGTAATGAATTTAACTCTGAATTCAAAGAATTTTAAACATTTATCAGCTAGATTTGATACCATAAAATACTAAAAGCAAAATTAATATCTCTCCAGAAATATAAAGGTCAAAAAAATACTAAGCCTAAAGAGACCCATTTAGCCAATCATAGATAGCAGCAAATCAATCTAAGGTGCAGCAGAGACAACAACAGCTTTTTCACTGTTTTCTAATGGCCTTTGGATTAAGCATTTAATGAGTTCAAGTGGAATGAAAGAGTTTTATATGAACGGACAACAATACAGACGCCCTAGTTTGGTACCTGAAAGGATACTTGCAATCACATCTGGAGTTGTGATACCTTTGGGAATTTTCCATCCACCAAATCTTTTTCGTTTGTAATATAACAAAGCTTGCACATGACCCTGACATTTTACTTTTTATTACTTATTGAGATGTAACCAAAGGCAACCAAAGGAAATCGGGCACAAGGGATCTATTAAATCATTTGCTAAGAAAAAGGCTGTGTTTATAGAGACAAAAAGCAGGGAATTAGAATTCCAGAGAAACTGTTTGCAACTCAGTGCAAGGGAATAATGTGATAGGTAAGTATATTCCCTAGCACCTGCAAACGCTGACATGAAATACAGGAGCTACACATGTTAGTAATGCTGAAAATACAGGAAAATGTATTTATTAACACTGTTCCTTAGATTTAGAATTGATTTTTAAGTTCTTTGTTGTTAGTACCTAGCATACTTCTGGAAGTTCTCACTGTTTGCCTCAATAAAACTATTCAGAGGAAACATTGGAGTTCCTGACTCTCCACTCAAACCATAGCCATACCATGCAAGTGCAGTTCTTACAGCCATCCGTCCAGGATTCAAACTCTCTGTAGGTTGTGCCTTTCATTGTGCAGGTTCTTTCACAGTAGCACTGATCCAACTTGTTCATCCTCTGCTCAGCTTGAGACAACTGTATTTACAGTTCACAAAAATGTTTTGAATTTTTAGGTGGCTTCCACATTAGTCAAAACACAATTCAAACTGTCCCCCTTATCATCAAGTACAGAGATGAGAGAATACATTTAGGAAAACACAGTCAGAGACAATAAAACAATTATTGTTAAATACAACATGATTAAACCACCAGCCATTCAGAGACAGAAATTGGTAAGTAAGACACAATGCATTTCATTTTTCTTATCATCATGACATCAGGGACGTCATGAAACAAAATGAGCAGGTCAAGATGGGCACAGCTCCTGATTTCTCATCTCTGTATGTGCGAACTGGTCAAGAATCTTGTACATAAAGTACTCACAGACA
The DNA here is from genome assembly GCA_013396995.1 of Dicaeum eximium. Taxonomy (NCBI): domain Eukaryota; kingdom Metazoa; phylum Chordata; class Aves; order Passeriformes; family Dicaeidae; genus Dicaeum; species Dicaeum eximium. The sequence goes on along the minus strand of VWZP01007499.1, from coordinate 444,223 downwards.
AAGTGGCCAAATAAGCTCAGAACCAATATTAGCAATTTTTTCTGCACTTTAGCCAAGGCTTTTTTAACATTAGTGTATCAAAGCAGCTAGGTAACAGCATTCCTGCAGATATCTAAAGAACTGACAGTTAAAATCAGAGTGGTCTATTTTCACCAGCAGATATTAATGTTTTCGGTGTAATATGCTAAAGGAAAGAAAGAAGAAAGTCCTGGTTTGCATCCTTAGTTCCTTGCCTTGCATAAATTTTGCCTGAATGTGTCTTTGGCAGCTCAGGTCTTGAAAAGTCTTGGTAAGTCTTGCTGTATAAGCACTATAAACACAGTTACCTATTTCATTCTAGGTTCATTGATTTATTAACCTCATAGGTAGAGTTTGGGTATCTATGAGCCCTTTGCTTGCTCTTTACTATTAAAATACATGATTCTATAAAAATATTAAAACACAAGAAAACTCTCTGAACTGAGAATCTGTATGTATAAATTAGGCTCAGGTACATAAAGATGTAAACATATCATGCAGGGATGTTCTGCACAAAGCCATGTGCACAACCCCACACAAGCATGAATAATCTAAAAACACAGCAAATGAAGACTGAAAATCCTCATTTCTCCTATGACTAGAGTCCTAGTAAACATTACCTTAGCTGATGTTTTTGCTAAAATGTCTTGCAGTTCCATAATTTTCTGCACAAGTCCATGGAAATCATTACAAGTTGGGCATGCTGGAATAATACAATATGTGTTAATAAATTAATTCACAATAGGTTCAATCATGCCAAAGTTGACAAGCAATACACTTAAAGTCAAGGTTTTAAGAAAGCTTGTAGAACAGAAAGAAGGTAAAAAGCACACCTTTCATTTTATGATATAGGAATTAACAGACTTACTGCGATTAAGATCTGGGCACTGAGAAATAAATCCTTGAGGCATGACAAGTAATTGCACATCTTGCATTATGCCCTATGTGTAAGTGGAGAGAAAACAAAAAGATACATTATTTTTACCTGTCAAAATGGTTTTTTTCATTCACCATGTAAAACATTAAAGCCCACAAAGAAAAACTACCTGATAAAAACAGTGCTTTTGAATAAACAGCTTTGTGTCAGTGATAGAAGAATAAGCAGAAATAAAAATAGATAGGTGTACAGGCATACTGAATAATTTTTAAAGACATAAGATTAAATGTCAGGATATAATTATGCGGCAAGAGTTTGGTGGATTTGAATTCATTGTTATTTTTAGTTAGTCACTGCAGAAAAGCTTGCAAATGACCTTTAAAAAGTAATTTGAAAACAGCTGCAGTTTCAGTTACTTATAAATACTCTTAAATAAAATGCAAATTTTTTACAAGCTATAACTCTTCAATAGATTTAAAGATTAAAGAAACTAGAGTCAAGAAAAATACATTAAAGCATACCCTTAATGAGTTTGTGCTGGTTTTGGCTGGAGTAGAGTTAATTTTCTTCACAGAAAAGTAGGTGGCATGAGGCTGTGTTTTGGATTTGTGCTGGAAACAGTGCTGATAACACTGGGATGTTACAGAAATAACACAGCAGCAAGGCCTTTTCTGTTCTTCCTACCACTCCACCAGTGAGGAGGCTGGGGGTGCACAAGGAGCTGGGAGAGACACAGCCAGGACACTGCCCCAGCTGACCAAAGAAGGGGTCACAGAGCATCATGCACAGCATTTAAAGCTGGGGCAAGAAGAAGGAAGCAGGGAACATTTGGAGTGGTGGCATATGCCTTCNTGCTGGAAACAGTGCTGATAACACTGGGATGTTACAGAAATAACACAGCAGCAAGGCCTTTTCTGTTCTTCCTACCACTCCACCAGTGAGGAGGCTGGGGGTGCACAAGGAGCTGGGAGAGACACAGCCAGGACACTGCCCCAGCTGACCAAAGAAGGGGTCACAGAGCATCATGCACAGCATTTAAAGCTGGGGCAAGAAGAAGGAAGCAGGGAACATTTGGAGTGGTGGCATATGCCTTCCCAAGTAACTATTACAGGTGACAGAGCCCTGCTTTTCTGAGGATGGCTGAACATCTGCTTGGTGGAATGGAAAGTGGTGAATGAATTCCTTGTTTTGCTTTGTTTGTGTGGCTTTGCTTTACCTATTAACCTCTATCTCAAACCATGAATTTTCTAGCTTTTACCCTTCCAATTCTCTCCCCCATCCCACCAGGGAGGGAAGTGAGCAAGTGGCTAGGTGGTACCAGCTGGGGTTAAACCACAACAAATTCTGATGGGGATGCTTCCATAAAGCTTGCAAAATCCTGAGAAACTACATGTCTGTTACATGTACAACATTACAACAGCTGTGAAGCTGCATTTTGTTAAGGACTTAGGGAGATTTCAGCATGAAATTCAACTATGAAAGGGTTGGTTTCACCCAGCAGAATAGATCCCATGCTTGCAGGCAAATTTTACATGCTTAGTTAAGATATAATTAGTAGCCAATTACTGCTGCTCTCCAATAGCAAAGGCCAAAGAGCAATTTCAAAGCAATCCAAGAGCTGTGTTATGATTACAGAAGCACAAACTGATTGAGGTTTGGAGGCAGCTCCTGAGATCTTCAACTTCCCTGCTCAAGCAGGACCAGCTAGGATTGCCTAGGACTGTCTCCAAACAGCTTTTGGCTATCTTCATAGTCATCTTTCTTTGACAAGCCTCACAGTAGAATTGTTTTCTTATGTTCAGATTGAATTTTAGATGTCTCAGATTTTGCCCATTGCTTCTTGGCCTATCAGTGGGCACTAGTGAGAAAAGTCTGGATCCCTAATCTTCATTCCCCTCACAAATGCAGGTATTTATCCATATTGATGAGATCCTTTGGATATCTCCTGAGCCTTCTCTTCTCCAGGCTGAACAATTCCAAATCTCTCAGCCCCTCATCAGATGAATGATTATTCAATCCCTTAATCCTCTTATTTCACTCTTTATCTTTCAGGGAACGCATACCTTAAAATAACCATGTGCAGTATTCCTCTGTCCCAGCCAAAAGGTTGTACCCAAAGGTAAGTCCATGAAAGGCTTCTCCACAACTCTTTCATAAATTCTGAAAAGGAAGGGGAAAACAGTTGTTATCATTTCATTTACTCAGAGCTCTAATATTCCAAATGTGACAACTTCTTATAAGACAATACTCTTTACTTACTTATTGCAGTCCACATGTAAAATCAAGTGAGAGGCACTGATTGCTAAGGAGAGTCTGTGCCATTTATCATCTGCCAGGATGTATGGGAACACTTCTGTGTGGGAGCGATGACTGCCTGAACGATAATGCAACCTGATTTCATTCCGATGACCGCTGCTTTCCAGCTCCAGGTACCTGCACCAGAAATGCATCATCATGTCATGAACCATTCTTATCAGCACAGCAACATTTTACATAAGACATCTTCTCATCATCATGCAAGAACTATTTAGAAAAGGAAGGAAAACAAGCAGATACAAAGGCAAAAGTAGACCCTTTTCAGATTTCCACTGCATCTCCCTTCTCAGCGACAAATAGCAGGTTCAAACTTTCACCTAACTACACAAGATTCCAAGCCAAATATGTTTTCCTCAAACAAAACAATTTTCCATAACATTATCTGAATTACACTATTATAAATAACTGTAACTTATACAGTGAAAGCACAATAGGGATAATCTGAAGGCATGAATGCACAAAAGACAACTCCAAGTTTTGGAATAGGGACATCATTAGTAATTATCAAGGGAAGTAAGGACAGAGACTGAACACTGCTTTGTTTGCTTTTATATGTACTGTTACATCTTCTTTCATTTTCTGTAATAAAATTTCTCCAAATATACATAAAATCAAGAAATGCTAACTCTTCAGAACAATTTATATATGTGTACATATTTGCTTTGTTAAATTAGTATGTGTATTTGCAAGGTGGATGTACACACACATATATACACATCTATATATGTATACACATATATATGTAAATATGGATATATATAGCAAAAACCCAGCAATGCAGCTGTGCTGAGATGAGTGAATCCAGCAGATTGCAAACACAAGCTTTGATAGTGAAATTGCAGCCGTTCAATTTAAAAAGCACTCCATAACCAAACTCAGTTCTTAGACAAGCTGTCTCTCACATGTGGGACATCTTCTGGGAAAAAGCCTGACTAACTGTTTGTCTTTTTAAAGTACTGAGTTTCTCATTTTAAAATTCCCCAAGAAAATTATTTTTATACAGGACAGAGAAACAGAAATAGAGATTCTCTAATAATCATATGCAACCTAAAGCTAAAGAGCAAGGAAAATAACAGATGGGGTGAGACACACAACAACTGGGAGAATGGACAATTAATTTTTGTCTATGTTTATGGCTACATCTGCAATCAGACATGGCAGTGGCTTGTAAGCTGAGTGCACATGTGTTCTTGGGTGACGTCATTTACTTTAACAGGCTATCTATATGAAGGAATAGAAAATACAATGATTGTGGTTTTGAAGAGTAAAAATGAGACCAAATCAAAACTTTCTTGTAAAATCATCATCCCTAGGAGAAGGCTGGGCTTACTGCATATCCCTGCTTCCTTCAGACTGTTCCACAGTGGAACATACCTAGCAACAGCACAAAAACAACCAGCTTTTTTGCAAAACCAGCCAAGGACAATTTCATCTTCCTCCTTAGTATTAAGAAAGCAGTTAACTAGAGTCAGATATAAATTTTATAATCAATTTACCTCCTTATGGCCCAAAAATAATTTTTGCATTGGCAAGAATTGGAAACTAATTGAAGGCCTGGCTGGAAAAATTGCAGAATAGTGGCAGGACATCAGTCAGCTTAATAACCTCCTTCATAACTCAAGCTTCAAGGATAAAAATAAGGTTACTCTCAGCCCAAAAGAGAAGGGGAACATTGGAGAACTTGACTCCTCCAGCAACTTTTAAGTGTCTCCACCCAGCTGCAGAAAATAAATGGAAAATGAATGGATATGTTGAAGCATTACCTCCTGGTAGAACTAAGAGCTCTCCTTCATCCCAAGTCAATAGCAGAACTGATGGCAGCACACACAGATGCAGGCAGGCAGGGAACAAACTACACTATTAGACACACAGTCACTACAGAAGGTATAAAACAAACACTTGTGTTGCCGTCACACATGTAAGAAAATGAAACCTCTGCAGATGAGTAATGGATTTGCCAATAAAAAGAAGACATTGCTGTATAAATTTCATTAATTAAGAACTGCTGAGAGAGGATGCTGACAATCGATGACCCTGTAATAAGCAAGGAAATTTTCCTACACAGAGCTGCACAGAAACCGTGGACACTTGCGGTTTTGTTTTAATGGTGATTAACACACTGTTTTGACATTCCCAGACAATATCTTTTGTTCTTCCATTTGGTAAACTAACAAATATAACTACCTTTGAAATGAGAAAACATGCATAAAAACGAAAAAGAAAATAACAGCCATTAGGAGAATTATTAAGAGAATAATTTATGGTTTATTAATAATCTGTAGAGGCAGCAGCAAAACACAATTAGAAAAGCAAGTGAAATGACAGCCAAAGCAATACTGCTTTCAGCTTTGAACAAATGCCATGATGCTGAAACACAGAAGCGAAAGTGAATCACTTCCACTCATTTTTTTACAAAATGCTGTGCTTGCTATTCTCCTTTTCTACATTTGTTTAACTGCCTGGACTTACATGGTTCTGTCTCAGCCTCATGACTTCCAGGAGACAGGACAAGACTCAGCACTGACAAACACATATGTGTGAAAATGCAAAGTCTGGTCACAGTGAGGCTTCTTGTTCCATCTGTGAGGCTGTAACACTTGGGTGCAACACTTGGTTTCCAAAGGTTTGGAAGAGTCTTTCAGAAAATATGCTAAGCATTAACAGACCTGGATTTTAGAAATTCACGTCTGGTGACAAAAACAGTCTACACTTCTCCGTACACTCAGGATTACTAATCATTTGAGAGAAGAAAGGAGCATGGTTTTAACTCCTGAAGGACTTGCTCCCAAAGGAAAGAGTAACTGCATTGTACTGCAGTCTTCTCCTAGCCAAGAATCTCATTACTGAAAAGCTTCAGGGGAACCTCATCAGCTGAATCACCAGTTCCTTGTCTACATCAGCCTAGCCCAGCCCAGTCATCACAGGGAGAGCAGCAGCCAAAGACATCCCATTTTAAACATCACTGATGCTTCTCCCAACAGCTCCAAGGTCTTCCATGCTACAGAAGGAAAACAACTACTGGAGTGAAAAATAAACCACAAGAAGAAATTAAATACAACAGCAGAACCTGCACCTCTCTTTCCAACACCTGTAATCTCTGCAGTTGTTTAATCAATACCAGCCTACCTGACTTTAACCCTCCCCAAAAAACCACACCCACCTTGGGTTAAACTTGGATTTAACTTCACAGGGGGATGATATGTGCTGAAGTTTTTCTATGTTCGACATGCAGAGGAGAAAATGAAAAAAAGGTTGCTACAAATCTGTAGGTCACTCTGTGTGTGTACAATCATTGCAAAGGCAACAGCCAAGGCCACAGCACCAGATCAGCTGCTGTGCTTGGAAACCAGCCAGCCAGAGATCCCTAATGTACTGACTAAGGATGAGCCTGCCTTTGTAAGAGGAAGAAATTTGTTTCAAATGCCCTGGAGGAATCTGAGACAGAAAACAGTGATGTTTGCCCTGCTGCTCAGCACTATTGTAACTTCTAGGTGAGAGCTGGGAGTCAGCAGATCTGCTAGCTGTGGAGCTCTAATGACCATCCTGGCAAAGGCCATGTGGTCACACCAGCCTAGGCAGGACCTGCTCTTCGGGGCGTGACAGACTAGCACAAGGGAGACTGTGGAAGCAAAAGTCAGGATGTACAGCAAAAAGCTAGAGGTTTAGGAGGTGAAACACCAGATGATCCTAGTGCACACAGTAGCAGCCTGAGAAGAGGGAGGTATGGCCATTCCAGCTAACAGGCAGTGCTGGCAACACCAGGTCTTTGATGGCTCCCTTTTCCTTTCTTAACAAATATACATACTTACTCCAGGCAACTAATAATTTCAACTTCCCCTTACAGCATGTAGACAAATATTTCAGAAGATAAAGGCAAAATATCATGTCTGCTGCTTATGAATTTATTACATGGTGGTGGGGTTTTTTCAATTTTCCTACTCATATTTATAGGTATAATGCTAAAGTATTTCTTCATGGCTCTTTGATCTACACTGAAAAAAAAGGCAAATCAATAAAATTAAAGAGAAACGTGTACTTAAGAAAAAAAATTAAAATCCTTATCTGTATTACTTATAAAAAAATTTTTATCTGAAGATTTTTGCTATCAAAGTTCTGTCTTTTTTTGTTAGGTTTAATTACATAAAACATTAAAAAAAAGGAGATCCTATGCACAAAGGAGACCTCACTGCACAATAGCAGCAAGCAATTCTGCTAGGCATAGATTATGAAGATATAAAAGCAAATCATGCAGCACCACTACCACATTCAGCAATGCATTATTTTCTATTTTCTGTGGTATCATGACTGAGTGGTCAAGAGCGTGAGCTTTATTTTTCTATGTTTCAGAACACTTAATTTGGAAGTAACACTAAGTGTTCTGAAACATTAACTACGAGTTTTTATTGTCTGGTGCATCTCCTAGAACAACATGGCATCAAAATATCGCCAGACAGATTTTAATTTTTTCAACCTATTTTCAACGATTCTATGATTATATGAAAAGTCAAGTGGTAGCTTCATTTTACCTGTAAGAATCTAGTTCCCACCTCTCACTTACACTACTGCTTGATCTTACTGGTTTTGTCTTTTTCCATCTAGAGCTCTACCTAGACAAGAGAAGACTAGCATTTTTACCAGGGAATTATTAATTAAAAATGGCCTTTGCTTTTCTGGATGAGTTGTAGCCCTTAGTGCAAGCGCACAATGGGCAGGAAAGCCACCAATTCCATTTTTGTCCCTTCCTTTTGTATATGAAAGCAGAAATCTGAAGAGAGCTCAAAAATTAGAAGAGGGTATTACCCATACCGACACAGAGTGTACAAACAGCAAGACAGCAAAACCATTCTCTCAAGTTTATATTATAAAACTGGTGCTCCACTTCAACTCATATTCATCTTGGTGATCTCTCACACTTTTTCCCTGAAACTGGTGGGCTTTTCCACACTGATTGGTGGTAACAGGCCTGGGCCAATGCTGCTTCACAGACTGCCCTGACATCATCTGCAAGGGTACTAACTGCAGGAGACAAAAGCATGCCAAGGAAGACGCCAACAATTATGCAAAATGCACAGCAGCAGGCTAGTGCTCCAGCCTGAGCACTTTTTGGTTTACCAGCAAGCCCTTGCCAGGCACTGCCAACAGACCTGCATCATCACTGCATCAAGTGGAGGAAAAAACAAAAAGAGAATGACATTCCTCAGGGCACTTGCCTCAAGTTCAAGTTCCTGCTCCAAATCAGGCAAAGCAGAAATTAACCATGTGAGGAAAATGCCTCTGAAGCATCCCAGCCAGACACCTTCTGATCATTCTGGCATTTACAATCTCTCTTGTTGTTTATTTTCTTCCACCACAAAAACAATCAACCATTTCAGCTTTGCTTCACCACGGCACTGCTCCTTGCACTGGATAGCTCTGGAGGACAGCCATGGAGGAGGAAGGAGCATTCCTGCTGTGTCCAGGTGATGGAAACCAGTGCTGGGACATGCATGGAGGAACACCCTCCTTGTTGGGATGTTCACGGAGAGAACAGCCAGGCAAGAGGTAACTGGCAGGGCAGAAAGGCATCATCTGCACACATTCACCTGCACAAGCTACTACTGCACAGCTTCTCTCCAGACAAAAAGAAGCCACAGCACAAAGTAGCAGCTAAGAAAGTGAGGTTGCAATTCCCTGATGTGGAAGTGGAGGTTAGGAAACAAACATGGGAATTGTTCAAATCCTTTCCATCACTCTGCCACTCAGCATCTGTACCCAATTCAAACTAATAAAGGAGGTGAGGAAAAAATGTATGTCAACAGGATATTGCTCTTACCAACTCCTTGCAGCCCCTCATCTGATTTCAGTGAGACTGCTGTGGTCTGGAAGCCTTTGCTTTGGAAGGCTTTGAAGTCAAGACCCTGCCTCTCACCTGAGAGATCTCTTTGCTTACCATCCAAATTTTGAGGTCAACTAAATCAGGGAGGCAAAATCTTGTCTTACCCCTGCTGCAGTCTACAGAGCTTCTGCTGGGTTTAGTGCTATGATCAAAGAGCAAGATACTCCAGCCCATCCAGTGTTACTGCTGATAACCAGGCAAGGCTCCCAGTCAGCCTTTCCACAGCTCTTAAGGGAGCTTAGAAGGAGCCAGCAGCAGGAACTGAGGTCTCACCAAGCTCCTCAAAGCACTCCAAGGAAAGCTGTTCTTGCAAACGGCGTTGGCTTGGTCTTGGAAAAATTCAACTCCAATATGACAGCGCATTGCCCATGCCATTCCTATTTGAGCCATGGATATGAAATCAAATTCCCAAATTAAGAAATAATTTTGAAACACTAATTCATGTCTTTGAACAATTGTTCTCATTCCTCTCATCTCTCTCACTAATCCCGTTTATCAAAATATAATCTATATTTCCATTTTGTTCTCAATAACACATAGTCCCATAAATATCAATCTTGCCTGGCTGAAGCTTCCTCTTCCACTAAAAATCAACAAGGGAAGAACTTTCTCAACTCAAACACTGTAAAAACAAATGGCATAAACCATTCTCATTCCCTTTTCTTGACAAAGTTTCTCCAAGGAGAGCAAGAGGACTGCAAATACAATAAACAACTTTCTAGTAGATGTATTAGTAAAAGAAAAAGGCAGTTTCAACATAACTGTTTCCATTTCCTACCTCAAAAGAATACAGATTTCTTCATTATTTGTTTGCTCATAGAAAGCCTTATAAGCAACATCAGAAGAATAACAAAATCTGTCAAAACTCACATTTCAGCTATTTCAGTGGGGGTTTTCAACATCATAGGAAGGAACAAATCTGTCTGTAATTCAAGAAGGCCTGTCAGTAATCTCAATTCAATAGGTTCCACGTGCATACAAGCATTCTTTAAGATATTCTCAAACTATTCACCCTGGATTAGCGGGCACTGCAATGATTTACACCAGACTGGTCTCACTTGATTTAACAAAAGTTACAGAACAGTAAGGGGCATAAACTACAGGAACTCACATCCTCCTGACAATTTTTTTTTTTTTATCACAGAGTATAAACTAAATGGAAGCAAAAAACACCCAAATCTAAGCAAGAGTGACATGGTGTCAATCAATTTTATGATAACCTCTATAGCAAACAATTAAAGAAACAGGTCATTCCTAACACCATGAAGGCATTAAACAGAGTGTAACACAAAATGGCTGTTTTACAAATACTTCCATCCAAACCCATACTCAGGGATACAAGTTAAATCTCCCAAACCAACACAAACAAGGAACTTTTTTCTTTTGGGATAAAGACCCTGGTCAAGCTGTCAGTGTCTACACAGAGAATCCTTTGTCCCACAGAATCTTCTCATGCACTGGAAAGGCAGTGAATGAATGAATAAATGAATGAAAGAAAATACCTTTTTTGACACCTTTGATGAAACATGCAAATGGCATCAAAAGAATAGGAGACTGACACCAGAGAAGATAAAATCACTAGAGGAATTCAAAAGTAATTGACTGTTATGAACAAATTCCAGCGGGTTCATAATTATTATCAGACCAGAAAGAAACAAAAACTAAGATTTAATACCAAAAAAACAAAATACAGAACACTACAACCCTCCACTCTTCCAACAAAGAACACCATGGAATTCTAAAAAGAAGAAATAAGCTGTTCTGGCACAGGGAACAGCTATATACAGCTTTAACGTTTGAAAATTAATCCCGTATTACCTAACATCTGCTCTGCAATTATTGGCTTAAGTGGTGAATATTGGCTTAAGTGGTAAATACTGAAAGCTTTTCTCAGTGTAAGAGTTTTGCAGCAGATTTTGTGGTGTCAAAGAGGACACTTCACACTGCAGTCCAGAAATACTGACACTCATACATCAAAAGCAGGGAACGTACAGTTCCACCTCTATTTTAATACAATGGTCAAATGAGAGAACAAAATTCATGCATTGGGAATTCACCTCTGGCAGCTCATCTCCTTGTAGCATAAATCAGTATGAGAGAAAATGTCACAGATAAGTTCCTCCTACATGCTGAAAGGGGTTTGAAACTGTTATACAGTACAGCCCATTTGACAGCAGATAATCACAAGACACCAACTGCTGTGAAAACAAATGCTAAGGAAGGCAGAAATTGAATAAATTAGTAGAGATACAAATTAAGTGTAGGAAATGCCTGTTCATAATATGCTATTGATTTCAGTTCTCTGTTCCAGGATATAAAAAGCACTAACCAAAGGAAAGAATCATTAAACTACAACCCAGCAGTTTCATCCTTTAAGGGCCCAATATGCAGCATCTCAAGAGACGTGAATGTAAGATTAGTTACATAAAGCCATCTAACCACAAAAGGACAAAGAAGCTTTATTATCATCAGCTCCACTGTTGATGATTAAATGAAAATATATGATGGAATAGCAAGACCAAACATCTATTACAACCCCACCACAGAGCTCTCTGCTAACTCTTCCATCAAGAAGAAGGTGAGACAAATTCAGAAGTGAGGAGGGCAATACAGCTTAAACTGAGAGATGAAACAAGAGCAACCATGTTTAACAGTGTTTCTACTCAGACTTTAGGTATCCCTTCATTAACACAATTAAAAATATTTACCTCATTACCATGAAGTACAACATATTTTAGGCAGGGCATTGTCTGTGGTCAAGGTAAAGCCCTGAAGTTAAGAAGACATTTATAACTTCTATCTTTCAGACATATGCCATATAAATCTGCCATATATAAAAGATGTGTTCAGCTGCTTGAAATTCATCTGAAAAATTACTCATGTGTCATTTGAATTCCCTGACACCACAAGAATTTTTCCTGAACCTATCACCTCCACACTGTGCCCAAAACCACCACTGCCTGAACTCCTTGGCTGCTCTAATCAGTGGGGAAAAAAGCGATATCTGTGGAAATGTATGGGCAAGTTAGGAAAGGACAGTTACAGGTATTATTTCAGATTCTTTCACTTTAAGATTAATTTTAAAATATTTTAATACATTAAATATTACCAAATGCATAACCATTATGAGAGGGAAAGTCAGCTTTGATGCTCAATTAGGAAAAAGAAAAAGCATTTAAGTGAGTATGAAAGGATTACTTTATTTTCAGTAGATCATTTCAGGAGCATCTTTTTGTGATGACAGCAACAGCCCAGCCTCAGAAAATGCCCAAGCCTGACACTTACACAGAGATCTTCTGCTTCTCTCTGATAGCCCAAGGACAGCATTCAACACATGACATTAGAAGGGAAACTTTGTGAGACCAGCCCTGTCAACTTCTTAAGATGCAAAGCCTTAAAATGTTGCATGACCACGTCTCAGTGGAAGTATTCATTTTTGATGACTCTCAAAAGGGAGCCAGCAAAAAGGAACAAAAATAACAACTACATAAAACTAGACAGCACAGACTGAATCAGTCAGCTCTGAATCACGTAAACTATTTTAAGTTTATAAACAAAATTATAAATTTTTAAAACCCCTACAATTTAGGAAATGCCCTTGACATAAATTCACATATTTGCACCACTGTCCCTAGACCCATGCAAAGAGAGGATGAGTTTTTACTCTGATTTGTTTTCAAAAAACACAAAGTATGAATAAATACACCTTTTCACACTTTTAAAACATTTTTATTTTCTTGTACCATAGAAATGGTTTTACCCTAGAACCATTAGTTGCCATGAAAGCTCTGTAAAATAAAACACATTAAAAGGTACTTGTGAGATAACTAATTGCATCCTTCAGTTACTACCACCTTCAGCCTTCCTCACCCCCATTCAGCTCCTCACTGCAGAAATATAAGAGCTACTACTGACCTCTGTAAATTAGGAATATAGCTGCAAGGCAGCAGTTCAATGCTAGTGCAACGTTTTTTTGACATCAGTGTGATAAAAGGCTAAAGCTAGTGTAAAGGAGTGGAGTCAGGTCTGGCATTGCTACTTTTCCCACTAACTATGATGGTGACTGCTGTGACAGACTTCACAAAAAGTTGTTTAAGAACTAAAAGGAATATTCCATTCAAGTCCCTGCTCAGAGGTGGGCAAGGTCAGAGATGGAGATCCAGCACTGAAGAACCAGCTGTTTAATATAAGCCATCCAAATGCTTCCTTTTAACATCTACTTTCTCTTTTCTTTATTGTCATTCATCACAAAAGAAGATTAAAACCATAAGAGAACCTACACAAGATGCTTGCCTGGTTGCAGTATCACCCACACCTAGCTCAGCCCCCATTTTAGCACAGCTGAACTGAACAAACACTGCTCTGGCACACAGACATCTTTCTGTACATCTCAGCACAGAAGAGACCTGAATGTGTTTATTAAAAGCCTAAGGGTACATCTAATTCCATCCAGGAGACACTCAACTACCCTTTTACAAGTTTGAAAATCCTTTAATAAACTTGGCATAATGATCCTTGGGAGTGTTCTCCTTCTTGTTTGTTTTGTGGTTTGTGTTTTAGTTGGTCTTTTTCTTTGTTTTTTACAAACAGCTAAATTGCAGAAGATGAGGCCTCTGAGAAACAGGATAGAAACTGACTTGGAGCATCTTGCAGCACAAAATAATCATCACCATGCTTCCTAATGAAAACTTGTACACTCATGTAAAAGAAACAGACATTTTGTTGTGCTTGAACGTGTCTCTTTTTTTTTTTTTTTGTTATTTTGTAGTGAGACTGTCAAGAAAGAATTACAGGACTGTACACAAGAAAATAAAAATAACTATGAACCTAAAGCAGAGCTCACCTATTTCTCGTGCTAATGATTTGAAAACACCTCTTTTTATTCTGTCAGAGAATCATAGGGCAGTTATCCTTAATAGCTATTACTCAAACAGGTGTATAAAAAGTATCTTATTTCTCTAGTAGTCTTTAGTCTATCAAAAGGATAATCCTTAAATGCTATGTGTCATTCACTTTAGTTTTTTAAGGCTGATAACATTTTGAGTAAATTGCTCTGCCATTCATGGGAAGATGTAAACCTATAACTGGAAGAATTTTTTTTTCTTTATTTAAAGACTGCTTGTGTTGTTAAAAAAATGAAGAGGTGGACTTACAGGGCCAAGCTTTGTGAATCAGTGTAGCTATAGTGACATGACAGTTTTACATCAGCTGAGAATCTGGTCCTTGTGGTTATGAACAACTACAGAGAACTGGCTTTCCACACCCTTGGTGGCAAGAGACATGTAAAGAAAAACCCCTCTTGCCCTTCCCTTGTGACTTTTTATGAATCTGCACAATGCGCCTATCCAAACATAATAAATATTTAGAAATTATCTGCTACACAGCAACTGTGTTCTAATCTATGTTCAATTTTTTAACACATGAGTTAATACCCTTTCATTAGCCAGGAGACAGGTATCAGTACTCACCTGTGATCTAAATGGTGAATAGAGAGAATAACCCCTGAATTCAAATGGGCTTGTTTTAAGGTCACCAGGATTGTGAATTCACATTTATTTCTTAACTTCTGAAAAAAGATTTCAGCTGTTTCTGGAGATGCCTTCACATTTCTTGAAGTATCTAAAATAAACATAAGAGGAAAAAACACTCAGTATAAAATCTTATGTTACTTTACATTCTCATTGAAACAGCTTACAAAATAACAGGCTATTTCTGAGAAGCACAACTTAACAGACAGGCAAAAGCAAGGACCAAAGTATTTAAAACATTAGTTTTGCATGCAATGGGAGCCATTTCAACAAAAGAGAACACATTTTCTAGGACACCTATTCTGTTCTGGGGAGAAGTGGTATTTTGTTTTGATCCAGGGTCATAACTCTTACCTTCTTCAGGGGTGGCCAGATGGTACCAAAGTTTGGGCTCACTAGCAGTGAAGCACAGTAACAACACTAGACATGAGCCTAAACCCTGACACATGCCCTGAGTAACTTTTTAGTGACTTCTAAAAGGTGTTATCCATAATAGCATAAATACATAAATAAATAAACTAATTTTTAAGAAACCAAAACGACAAACAATTTACTCAGGTTTAAGTAATAGTTTAAAAATTCACCAAATTTCTAAATATTTTATCACTAATTAATTGCTCCATACTCCATTTGGGTGGTATTTTCCTGCTGCTTTTTGCACAGGATATCATGAACATCTGTTAGAGTAGTAGCACACAGACAATAAAGACTTTACTTTTAAAAACCCACACAAAGCCTAGACTCATCCAATACTTCTGCTGAATTTGCACATAACATGCATAGAAAATAAAAAAGGCCCAAGCATAAAACCTCTAGAGAGATATTTTACAAAATAAGATGTCAAATGCTAGAAAAATAATTCCCAATCTCCAGAATATATTATTCCAGAAAAAAATTAATATATATTTTAAATGCACAAAATCAATTCATTAGCATGGGAAATCAACTGTGTAAGAACTAAATCAATTCACAAGCTTCTTGTCACAGCAATTTGACCATTCTGCTCTACTTGGGGACACTAACTCAGGAACAGCAGTGGAGAGCTAACAGCAGAACTGGTGATTTTCTTTCAGCAGCACTGGAGCTGAGCTCTCAAGTACACCACTATCACCTTACAACACTGTTCTTAAAACAGTTTCATTCTTTAAGCTGGACCTATGAATATGCTGCTCTCCATTAACAGAAACAGTTTGTTTTGGCTTATGGATCAGGAGTATTTTAATATCTGTTTAGGAAATGCAACAACCAGTACAACTGTGCAGTCCTAACCAAGCTCCTGAACAGTGTCACACCCAGTTGAATTTCATTTGTTTTTCACACAGGGGAACCCAAAAGAAAAAAAAAGGAGAAAGTTAATTTCTACCAAATTTCTATTATATTCTCATAAGCAATTGATGAAAGAAAGTATATGCTTAACACCCCTGCCCTTAAAGGCCAGCCCATACATTTATAACTATTTCCCCCTTCTACAGGGCCTTTTATTCTAACTGGAGCTTTTGGGATGCAAACACTGCACTACAGATGTGCTTTAGGAAGGAAACAAACCCTCACCACCACATGGAGCTCTCCAGAGCCACCCCAGTCCTCATCACTGTGTGATGGAATGGGAAACACAGAGCTGCCACAACACCCACAAGACAGGAGTAATTTATGAGGTCTCTTCATATCACCCTGAATCATTACCTGATCACTACACTGCATGAGAACTTTCCATCCTTTATTCTATAAAACCTTATCTGGGTACCCTATAATCATTCACTGTGCCCTCAGATAACCTTCTTGTATGCAGACAATAGCATCAAGACCTGATTGCATCATGCTGGCAGCCTATATACTAAGATTACCATCACACTAACTGCTGGAGTGTTACATTGCCAAAACACGTGGCCATTCAGTTTTGGTACTGCAAATAGGTCAGATTATACTTGCTGCTCAAAAAAGCTACACAGCCTTTTGAATTATTACTACTCTTATGTAGCACAACACTCTTTGCTCAGGGCAGGCACCAGGTGGATTTCTTAAAAGCAAGATGACTGAAAGGTCCTTGATCTGTCAGATCCATTCTTTTTACACTAACACAAGAGTGCAAATCCCTCCTTCCAAATGTCTTTAAACACTAGCAGTAGGTGCTTGATAGATCACCAGCTGTGCTCAATAAATACTGCTCCAGGCTTCTTCTTGATATTTGGCTCCTAGCAATCAGTTTAAGACCCAATAAAAATACTTTACTGGAACTGGGCTTCTTCCATAATAGCTTGGAAAATCAAACTGGTATATCTCAGACAATAATTTGCAGTTTCTCAATAGTTACATAAAAACCTCATACTGTGAACATTTCTAATACACAAAATCAGAGGCATAAGTATTTTCAACTTGGAGTGTAAAAATAAGGATAGAATTATTAGTCTGAATGAGAAATTTGTCTCTAACCATGATACATATATTTTGGGTTTATTTTCCTAGAATATTGCATGTGTTTGGTTTGATCACACCGCAAATATTCACAAATCCAGTGTCATCACTCCATCTTTAACTTATAGAAACATGGAAGTGACAATTAAACAAAAATCCAAACTCAAAGCAGGTCTCACTCCTTTTTCAGGCTAGATCCTTTAAGATCTAACATTGCAAAGCAGCCTGAAAGCCCAGCAAAGAAAGCCACTGACCACAAGACCTGCAGGAGCTCAGCCCTTCAGAAGACAAGCTCAGCAGCTGCCTGTGCTCCCAAAAGCCCTCACTACTAAGACACATTTTCCCCTCTCAGAGACAATCTGCAATCAGAGCTCTGCAGCAAACACCAACCACCAGCGTTTCCTGGAGGTGTCAAGAGCAGACATTGTCACTTCAGTCATGTTCATGAGACTATAATTACTGCACTTCAACAAAGACAGCAAGGAACTTTCACCAGGACTCACTCCACACATCCAAAGGACTTCCACCAGTGCAAATGGGTCTTGGAGAAAGAAGCAGTTTTACCCTTTGCGGTCACCAGCCTTTAAACTGCTCTCATCATCCTCTCATCATATGGGAGGTAAGCAGGAAAACTTCCATACACAGCTCCAGCAGCACACTAAGTCACACAGGGGAAAGACTCAGGAGAAACCATTCACTACCATTCATTTCCAGTCCACAATAAAAGAAAACAGTTATTAAATGGAATAAGTAACTTTTGCTAGCAAAGGGCGAGCCCTCAAATTTTTGAAGAGCATCTAAAAGTGAACATATAGTATGAACTGATTTATAAAACAAATTCCTGCAGAACAATCTGTGAAGGAGGCATTCTAACTAATTGAGCTCCACAGTTTGTTTCATGTGCACATAATCAGCTTTTAATAGCAGCATCTATAAATCAATTTTGCATCTGACTGTAGCTCTGCTGAACTAGCCAAATTAAATTCTAGTGGTTTGTGAGAAGAAGGAGGGCTGAAGGCTAAAATTAGGCTGAAAAATATAATTGATCAATTTTGTTTCAATTTCCTACACTAGAAGGGATGAGTGTCACATGCATATACTCACATCCTGTCACTTTCCCATATTCAAGTTTTTAGCTAATATTTTTGTAACTAGGGATTTCACACAGCCTTCAAAGGGCAACTGTTTACTTTATATGGTTCTTTTATTTAGGTAACAAATATAAACTAAGCTGCACCCAGACAATGGGGCAGCATGCAAAGCCAATCCAAAAGCAAACTCTTTACAAGGCTGAATGAGTACAGCAAGATTTTAAGTGGACCACAGTGCATTCAAATTCAGGAGTTGCATTCCCCTAATGAAAAATGAAGATATAAAGAAGTAAAACAACCTTTATTAGACCAAAGCCTTGTTTGATGTGATATGCATTTAATCCTTCGGTAGAAAGGCTGGTTGTTTTGCTATTTAAACTGATATATAAGATCAGCTCATAAAACATTTTGAGCTACTTTACCTATAAAATTTTTTATTCCCTTCTCAACAATTCCCAGTTGTTTCAGAGAGATCAGCAAAAAAAAAGCAGCTGTAGTTTTCCAAACCCACGTGAACCCGAGTTGGACTCTCCAAGGCTGTAGGAAGGAGCTCTGCAAGAGTCTGGGGGAAGGTGTTGCAGTTCTACCTGAGGTTTAAAAGACTACAAGATACAGGCTAAACACTAACCCTGTAAGACTCCCACTGGGGCCATTCCCAAAGGGTGAGCTTACACTACAGGGCCCAGGAGCACTGCCCAGTTCCCAAGCCTGGGTGAACTCCAGGACTACAACTGAAATGTCAGGATACAACAGGGCATATCCAGACCTCTGTGCACCCAAGCGCCCCCCATAAACTGGATCCAACCTGGGCTCCCCAGAACACTCACAGATGCCAGGAACAAGGACTCTAGTAATTAATTTCCCAAGTGGCATGATCAGGACCTTGGGATACCCCACAGGCTATTTAGGGACATAGCCCACAAACTGCCCTTGTAGTTTTGACACCTCCATGGTATGGTATTTCTGCCTTCTTTCCACTGAAGAAATGCTTCAGCAAGGATGCATGCAGATAGAAATGCAGTGGATGAGGAGGAGAAAAGGAAGAGGGCAAAATGCACTTCAGCTGAAATGAAACAATCAAAACAAAAACTGACTTGAAGCCAAATCATTAAATCAAATAAAAACAAGGGGGAAAATGTCACAGTTTGTTCTTGCAGCATTTGGGGAGGTTCCAACTGCCTTTGCTTTGTAGCTTCCTCTGTTCTGAATGTCAGCTACAGCTCTGGTGTGTCATCCAGCAAGGGCTTTCTTCCAGCTCAAACTATATGCAAAGTCCCAAAGTCACAATGGACTGACACAAAAGACTAGATCTGTTTCTGAACACATTTTTCCCCAATTACATTGGCTGTTCATACTTATATCCTTAAACAGTAATCATATCACTTCAGGCCAAACTCTGGCTCACCTATATGCTACATACCTTGATGCTTAAAGTCATTTTGGCACAGCTGAGAACACAAATCCACTGTGGGACAAGAGGAGGGAAAGGTACTGAGAGCCTGGACAACTAGGCTTGAATCAGGACAACCAGGATAGACTTTACAAATCTGTGACTGTCTGTGGAAAATGACAGCTGTAATATAATACATATTCCCTGTGAACTGACAACATTACCACTGAAATCTGCCTAGAAGCATTCTGCAAGAAATGATAGAAAAAAGTTTGGGGGTGATTACACTAGTGGCTGGGTTAAGCCTCTGAGCTTATACAGCAACCAGCTGCTTCTAGAAACCAGGGCAAGTCAGACAGGACTGAATCGTTCTGCGATGGATTCGGTGCCAGGGCTCTCTCAATCTTACCCTGCCACAGCTCAATTAAGACACTCAGACACCTTTCATCTTTCATCGGGCTGTTGTCCCTTCAGCAAAGAGGGAATCTGCACCGGGACTACAAGTGGGAATCATTTCCTGTAATGTAAAGCAGCCCAGCTGCAGCGCAAAAAGTCAGGCGTGCTCTTCCAAAAATGTCAGGTCCATGAACAAGGATTTCATGACTTTTGGACTCAGTAGGCAAAAAGTAAATAAAAGATAAATAGTTATAGAAAAGGTTCCAGTGACTGTATGTGCAATAGCGTATTTCTGACGATTTTTCAAGCCCTTTGCAAATGACAGGATAAGAAACCCAATCACAGGCAAACCTGAACTTTGAACAGACTGGAAGTCTGTATTCTCAGCACAGGAGGCTGAAACAGCTGATTTGCTAACAAGCAATGCAGATCCTGCCACACTAGATTGTTAATAAAACAACTCCTACCAAACTGCCACAGAAAATGAGAATGTGCTCTCCTGAATATTTCTGAAAGGAATTTTAGAAATTTATAGATCAACACACAGGGAAGCACCACACATACAAAAGTGCTATCAGGAATTTTTAAAGGCATACATGACACAGAAGACTTCTGTTCCTTGTACACCAGAAATACTATTCCTTTCAGAGAAACTGTCATCATGCTAGATACTATCACCAGGAGAGAGGGTGCTAATCAGTGGGGACCTATTACATGACAGCAAAATAATGAAGATAAAAGGCTTCTGTTCTTGTTGCTGAAATTCCACTCCTAGGAAATTAAAATGTGTGTTGCACAGTATGCTCTGCACCATGTATTTATTATTGTAATGCCTTCTGGTGATTTATAGGTTCCAGGTTATCAATTATATGATGCAATAGCTTTTTTGATTACCAGTTTTTCCTAGCCTATACTCCAACACTATTCTTAAACCCTTTTTAAGTTTTGAAGATGCTTTGTATGTGCTCCCTCATAGGTAGAATCACATACTGCTACTTAGAATTACATTGTTTAGGTTTTTCACAGGCAGTACTTCTATAAAACCTACTGTGTTTGAGCAAGGACATTGATATAGCACAGAGTGGGATTTCTTTTGTTTCTTCATTTTAGTGGAGGTTCCAGCTATATTTAAAAGGTTACAGCTACTATGGCTTTATAAATACATATGTATATATAAACATGATCTCCCTTTAGGCACAAAACAGCTTTCTAGAAGCTGCTTTGAGAGCACCTTGAAACCTGTGGAGAAAATCAAGCCTGCCTTGTTTTCCTTGCAGCTGCCATCTGTGGCATATGCACCTAGTTATGCTTGGTTGCATACTGTCACATGAGCACTTTGTGTCAAACTGACCTAACAACAAACAAAAATATCACATCAAGAAATGCTGTTAACACTGGGACATTGAAGAGCAGAAGAAAAACAATGCATCGTATTCCAACCCTACTAGTACTGTAATAAGGGCATGACACACATGAGAACTGCTGAAAGACTGGTTTTATTTTCATTGCATAGCCAGGATTTAGCAGTTATTCAATTCACAGCAAAAGGGGAGGACAGGAGGTGGAGAAGGAGGTAGTGTTGCCAGCCTTTTCCAAATGGAAAGGCAGGCTACCAAAGGTAAACAAAGCCTAATCAATTAAAAACAATAAAGTACAAACTTCATGGCAGTAATAAATCATGCAAGCAAATTATCCTAGATGTACATCAAGCTGCATTACATGCCTTACCCTTCTCTCTGAAGATATGACACAACTCAAATTCTCAAATATATAATATTCCAGTGGTGAACTATCCTACAATGCCAGACTGTATAAGATCAGCACCCACCATGGCACCTCTGAATTAGGATCATGCTTGGTGTAGGCAATCCAGTATCCTCTCAGCAACACACCACGTCTCCCCCTCACTTGGTTCTCACTGTGCAAGTGTCAGTAAGACTTACTCATGCTCTCTGCTCAGTAGTTTTCTCTCCAAACCTCCTTTTGATGCGATGAATATGCTGCTCCTGAGGACCTAGCTCCTACAGCCTGTGTTTCACTGATTCATTTAGGCTGGAAAGGACCTCTTGAGATCACCTAGCCCAACTGTAATCATTTGTGGATGACCTAGAAGGTTTACCTTTTCTCCATGAAGAATCTTTCTCCCTCTTGGTAATGCTTTGGATCTCTCATCCTAGTTTTCCTTCATCTCTGGCTTTCTAGGGTATAATTGGTTTTTGCCCACATTAGGGTTAACTGCCTTCAGCTAACTAAAGCTCTATGTGTTAAGAATTTAAGTGCTGATTTCTTTTCACACAACACAATGGTGATCCTAAGAAAGCATTAATATGAGATCATTTTGCAGATGACCACAACCACGCAGTCTGCATGAAAGATTAACTTCTGACACAAGAGAATGGCCAACAGCCACTGACACAGACAGAAAGTGCTAGAAAACCTAAACCTGTATCCTAACAGCAAAATTAGAGCAAGCAGGGCACAGGGAGGGAGGCCATCACTGGAAAAAAGTGTATCTGAATAGGGATACATCCAACAGCTCTGTTGTTAGCCACAGGTCTCCAGCAGCAGACTGAGCAAACAGCAGCAGATGGAAGGGAGAAGGCAGGAGACTGAACTGTAAATAGAATTCAAGCACTACCAGAAACAGGAAATGGCAGATAGGCCACACCTGAGGCTCTGTAGAGGTAGGACACCAATGCCACCAACCATATTGGCATACTTGGAAAAATCTCTACTCACAGGATATCTGTTTTGATGCCAGGAAAAGGAAAGATTCTATTTTGAATTGGGAATGTCAAAGAGGAGAGATACCAAGGAACACCATATACACAACTCAGATGTGAGCAGGGCAGACAGGTAGAAAATACATGGAAGGCTCGAGCCAACCTTTACCAGAGATTTCAAGAAAGCTGGGAAAGACCAGAGTTCAGATTCTCCAAAAGTTCTTATTTAAATCAGGTATTAACAGAGTCCATGCTTCTGTGAATGTGCCCAGTAGCCTTGATGAATCAGCTACAGGTTTAAACTCATGTTCAATGTATAAGCTTGGATGAGTCAAAATTATAAAATGCTTCCAGGCTCTAACTGGCTCTTGTAGGCTTATTTTAGTCAGGCATCATAAAATATATATATATAAGTGCACTATAGAACAAGTTTTGGGAGAATACAAAGGCACTGGCTTGATAATTGTGTACCAGGTGTTTGATGCTACTTTGAGTCTTTGAAAAACCCTCCCTGTACTAGATGACTTTCACCAACACCCCTGCTCTTCAAAGTACAGAAGGACTTAAAGGGTCATCCACCCATTCCTTAGCCTATTACTTGAACGACTATGTACAATGACTACTACATAGCTAATGTTTCCTATATATTTTATTTGATGCTACCTTCTAAAAAAACCCAAAGTATGAAGATTTGTACCACTTCTTTTCAGCAGCTATTCCACAATCTAAACTAGTTCACTGTGAACGTCTCCTTTTATCTTAAATCCTCTCCATTTGTAGTATCATTATATTACTTTTACCTCTAGCTCTTTGAATACTAAATAATGCCTTCATTTTAAACCACTAAGAATCTTCTAATACTAGACACTTATCATACAACACTTTTGTCATTTCTTGGACAAGCTGTAAAGGCTCAAGTTCTTTCAAAAGCTTTCTTACTAAGCCAGTCCTTTTGTTACTGTATAATCAGGTTTGCTGTTTTTTTCTCTTCAGTCCCTGTAATTCATTGATATTTTTCTGAAATGCAGAAACCTAGAGTGAATGCAATAACCTAGACGCAATTTTTTAAAAAAATTTCAATCTCCCATATGCTTTCCTTATGCTAATGGTGTGTGCAGGGATTCTTAATAAGAGCAACACTGAACAGGGTACACAAGGTTTTCTTCAAGTCTACCCTCTTCCTTGAATGAGATCTAAGCAAATCTAGGAACTATTTCAAGTTCAAGGCATATTACTTAATGCTACAGAAAATCTTAAGAGTGCCTTTGGAACAGCTGGGGCTCAATATGCAAATGCATGCTTAGGGAGCTATTAAAACACAGACTATTGACCTCAAAACGAGAAAAGATCCTTTGGAACCCTTCAGGATCATTACACAGGTGTATCTAGAGACCAATGGACTTCCAGCCAGAGCCAAGGCTGGTGCATGTCATCTCCTCTTTCAGGATAAACACTACGGTTACCACCATCTAATTATACTTAAATAAGCATTTATGCTGGGGAAATTGTATAAACATTGCTCTAACAGAGTATAAACATTGCTCTAACTCTACAATTGGAGGTCTTTCTCTTATTATACTCCATGTTTTCAGAGAAGGAAATAGCCACTCAAATTCCACTAAAAGAGTTCTCAGTTATGGATCGCTAGCAATATTGATTGTAATGGCTCCCTTGGAAACATTACAGTCTATCATAGCAATGTTGGTGCTGCAGCACATATGTTAATCTGCTAAAAGCCTTTTGAACACTGTGTTTTTGGAAGTCTCTTTCAGTCTACTGGTCCTTTTAGACTATGCCATTTGCTTTAGCACCTTGCAACAGCCCAGAGCTGCAAGCAGCAGCTCATGTGATGACTCAAGCTAAAAGTCAGTTTTCTAAGTTTGTGTCTCTTTGAAGTCATCAGCATCACACACACCCTCAAAAACAAAGCACCAAAAATGAAAAGCAAATAAAACTTTAAAAAATAAGAAGAATTTTTTCCTGTCAAATTCCTCCATGTTGAAAAGAGCGACGGAATTTTTTTTTCTATCTGAAATATCTAAGTAAGCATTCATAGTAGGCATTTATTGTGGAAAACATGTCCAGGCAAAAAAAAAAATTAAAAACTAAAGTACCCTTTCTTATATTTCTCCTCAGATTTTCCTGAGAGGAAATCATTTGGACAATGCCAAGATGGAAAAATACACCATTTCTTAAACATTGAGACAATATATAGAGGAATTTAGACAAAACAGGTGAATGGAAAAAAAAATCAAACCGTGAAAAATCCTTTTCCACCCCTTATTCAGCTGTACCTTAGCAGTACAAGTAGGAGAATACAGCTGCTTGGTGGATCTGCACCTTGGCACAAAACCAAACAGGACAAAATATAGGGAAGAGTCACTACAAAGAAGTACAGCTTTCCATGACAGATATATAAAATTTCCAGCCCTTATCCAACAGTTTTAAATAACTTATGAACTCAGTCCTGTACCTCCCTTAAGACTCAGTGGAAACAGTGAAGTTAACCATACCTGGAGTTATTTTTCCAAGGTAGCATCTGTGTACCCTGGAGGACACAGACTAGAAGAACATAAGCTGGGGGGGAGGGGAGAGTAGAAAACCTATTTCCCACAGCTTATAAGCAAAAAGTAGAGGAAAAACAGACAGATTGATCTACAAGGGATATGTGGGAAATGCTGCTGTCCTTTGTGACACCTCACTGGAGAACGAGCCATGCTGCAGAGGGGGAAAAAACCATTAAAAAAAAGATTAACCTAGTGAGTCTCAGGCACACTTTGTGACTACAGAACTATGCCACAGCAAAAGTAATTACATAAGGGCAGCGAGACCTCATTTCCCCCGTCACTTCCTCCTGCTAATGCAATCCTCCCCCAGCAATATGGAAAGATGCATTTGACAGCTACCTACAAGGGTACCCTGTCAACATCACATCTTTTCACTGCAGCCACCACCACTGCCCCTGCCACGCTGCCAGAGAGGCTGCCAGGTGAGCAGTCACCTGCACCTGCCTGCTGTTGACAGGGTATCAACACGGAGAGAGGCTCTTTGGCCCCACTCCTCAACCATCAGGTCCCTTCTCACAGCACCAACCAGGGCACTGCCCCACATCCCCACACATACACCATCTTAAGGTATTCCCCTTTGGAAGAAGCAAATGTAATTCTGTCTGCTGTTAACCAGTATGAATCGTTTGGGGCAATACTGAATGTATAAACAATACATTTATTTGGTTATTTGCATTAACCTGAACAACAGACACTCATTAAAAAAAAAATTTTAGAGATTCATCATTGTCCCAGTAGAAAATAGACCCCCAGGGACTTCAATTTGTTGCAATTATCAGATACAACCTGCCTGAAAAGTACAGGCTCAAGTCCACAAGAACACAGTAAAACACAACATTGCTTAAAATGGAGTCACACCCTGCTGATAAATAAATGAAAGTAATTAATTTACTCCAAAAGCTGAAATATCAGAGACTGGAGATGTTAGCTGTCCTACCAAGCCCAGGAAAAGCCACCAAACTCATGCTGGAATTTAACAGACTAACAGGTGACAAGAGCCTGTATCAAGACTCATGGAAAGATCTGCGAATAGGAAAAAAATTCAGGGAAAAAAACCAAAAACAAACAACTCCTCCAAAAAAAAAACCAAACAAACAACACCAAAAAAGCAGCCCTAAAGGCCTTGAAAGGAATATTTAATCTCTGAAATTACTACTTTTCCCTTCTCAGAAAAAGAAAAATCAAAGAAGTTTTCTTTTGATTTTTTGCAGAAAATCAAAAGAAAACAAAATTAAATAAAAAGAACAAAATAACACTTTGTGTAAAATACCCTTCCTTGGGATGAATAATGACAATTTTTAGAGCTGAACTTAAAACCATTTTGTTGCTTAACACTTATACTTCTGTGGTAGTAATGCCTAATACACACTCCCAGCAACAATATTTATTAGAAACTTTCAGCATAAGACAGTTGCAATCCCCAAATGCCATAGGCCAAGTTTTATGTCATTCCTTAACATTATTTTGTATAAGCTCCACACTAATGACTACATTCAGGGATTACAAGCTTTTCTTCTCTCAGTTTCTGTAGCTGCCATACATTAGCTTCCCATTAATTTTCTATTTCTCAGCCCTACCCTGTACTGCACAATTACAAGCACCAGTCAGAAGCTCACAATATTTAAGTCTTTCTTCCATAACTTTTTCCCCTTTATTTTACAGATAAACCAGCACAACCAGTTAGCAAGCAACCCAACCTCCAGTTCTGGGCATATTCATGAATATTAAGTAGGGGTAAGTGTGTCATACTTCTCCATGCATTAAAATTCATGGTTTAGGATGGAAAATTGATGCAGCACCCTCACATGCTATCTCCTTTTTTGGGTGGGGCCTGAAAGCAGCAGACACTTCACAAACACCTCCTCCTGCTACCACTACTCCTCCTTCCCAGAAGAGGTTGCTGAGTATTAAGTTCTTTCCTCCAAAGTGTATGTCTCAGAGGAGCAGCTAGAGCAGCAAAAGCAGCCCAGCTTTTCAGGGCTCTCCTTCAGCACCCAGCCTGGCTGCCCAGCAGCATTAATCACAATCCTGGCAGTGCCCTACCACAATGGTTACTGTTTGCACAGGTGCAGAGGCGACTTTAGAAAGTTCCAGGAGTGGAAGACAAAGGAAAGCTTATGCTGTTATTCCAGATACACCAAAACCTTCCTGGCTGCCACATTGTCACAGAGTAATTACTTACATTAGGAATTTCTAACATCAAAAAAAATGCCAGTGCCTACTGAAATTAAACTTTGATTAAAACTTTTGTTATCTACAGATGATCTCTATGATGGAGGTCCCACATTTTGAGGATTCAGTGCTTCTAAGAGAACACAGTTAGTGTGTAAGACAAAAAAAGCTGCAGATAGGTATTCACTCTGCAGTCATCAGCTAAGACAGTTGGCAACATTAACATCCTCATTCCCAGCTGTCTGTTACCACTCCTCTGGGAGATGGATACAGCTGGAGAAAGGGGATTTTACGGGACTCTAATCCACGTCACTGCAGCCAGGTTCGCTCCTGAAGCTGGCTGATTGTGCCATCAGCAGACATGGGAACACTCGTATAATCTCTGCTTTGGAAGAGTTGTGGGGACAGTAACCTCTAGCTCCTGGGCAGTGATGAGCAGCTGGGAGCAGCAATATTTTCAGCAGGCTCAGCTGGAACCTGGAGAAAGCATCTGTCCATAGTTTCAATGACAGGTGGCAAGGAAAAAGCTGTGTGTGCGCGAAGTGCATAGGGAATGTAAATCCTATTGCTGTGACAAAAAGTTTACTCATCTCTGCTTTTAAAGCTTTTTTAGCTTCTTTATTTAGTAAATGTCCAGAGATGACATCATAAAACAAAACAGAGTGAACTTTCCAAAGGGATATAAGATAGAGTAATATTGTCTTGCTGGTATTTTAAAATAACACACTAATGATCCAGTCATACAACAACAGATAACCCATCAAGAAGTCTATTAAAGGGTTGGTTTTTTTTTCCTGCCAGCATTTTATGCCAGCCAGCACCAACTCAAGGAACAGTTCTGCTGAGTCCTTTCATTCATCTCACTGACAAATTAAATTATTTTCTGGTGTTTCATAGCATGTCTTAATCTCCATCAGAATATACCATATTTCGCTTCTAAAATTGTCCTTCCTCTGAATAAATTCCAAATTCTGCATTCAGATACATAAGCTCTCACGTTTTCATGACTGACATGTCCTTTTTATCTTTTTCCTTAAATGCATGTTTCTGTGTTTGTAACCATCTGACTGCACTCTTCTGTCCACCTTTTAGCCTGCCCTTTGAAGAGAATAGACACTCTTTGATGGGCATATACTGTCATTACACATCACCTGGCTTTCATTTTTGTTGCCTCTCATCCCTTGGTTTACAGTGTACCTTCCACCACTCTCCACTGGTGCTGGAGGCAGTTGGAAGGTGTCTCCACTACCACACACACACCCACACACACACACACCCACACACACACCCACACACCCCCACACACTCTTTGGACAGTCTGATGAACAGTATCCGCTCTCAACAAGAGAGACCCAGAAAGACTATCAAAATACTCTATCTATAAAATACATATAATACAGAATTTAAAGGGAGGCTGACAACATGTTATTGCCTAGTGAAATGCCAGAGGAGACCAAGTTACTCTTGCAGCTCTTCTTTAGATTGGCACACCTCAGAACACTGTTTCCTACTGCCAGCTGAAATATTTGGCTTCACTGGGACCTTGCATGAGTTTAATGTTTTATCTCCTAGCATAGACTTGAGTCAGTCATCCAAAACCCTCATCATCCTTCAGCCTCTTGTGGTTTTGTCTACTTCTTCAAACTCCCCTGCAGTTACGTATGCAACAAGTCCTTGTGAAGCAAAATGATTTCCATATTTGCATAGGAAAATAGCTACGCTGGACTTTCATCTTCACTATCTCCTCAAATCACATTAATGCAGTACTCTTACAAAAAAGAACTATAACAATGACAATGTGTATTTCTCCAAAAGCCTTCTTTAACTACATTAGTTACACTTCAGCCTACCCATCTGGTTTGGGCTTCACCCAAGTGTCACCCCTGTTTTGCAAAGTGAAGAACAAAGGTGTTGAAAGTTTCACTGACTTACGTAAAGAGCTGCCAACAGAGAGATATTTGTGACATAGATATTCTGACTTCTGTTCTGCTGCTCTGACCAGCAGAGGAAAAATTTTCCTCTCAACATATTTTTGACATAATAATATCTGCTGTTGGCTAGAACGTGCTGGCAGATGTTCACATACGGCAACACTAACATTTTTGAAGACTTGCTCCTGTTTTCTATTCATAATTGTATCTTCCCACAAGCTACACTGGAACATTTTACAATTACTTTGCAAATCACATTTCCAGAAAAAGAAGTCCCTGCAGCTAACTAAACCCAGATTACAGTGGCATTCTGTTGCTACCATTCATGACAACCAAGGAGCACCAGACACCTAAAAACCTTTAGAATCCAGCACCTAAGTCTTCTGAAGTCAAGTGCATATAGACACACACAAAAAGTCAAAGTAACAGCAAACTTCAAATGGCTTACATTATTTCTAAATCAGGAACTGTATGAGTATAATCTAAGTTATTTTGACTGGACAGTGCCAGACTAAAATTCTCTTTAGAGAATAACTGCTTACTGTTTCATATGGCCTAGAAATACAAGTACCTTTAAAAAGTCAATTACACGAGGGAGAATTTGCCAGAACAGCCAATCAGATGCTAAACCCCTATACTGAAAATTGATGCTACATCTAATTAAGCAGGCAAAACTGACTTTTTGCCTAGAAACTGAAGTAAAGAGACTATTCTGCTTTAATTATATATATAATTTTCCCATCATACATCTTTGTCTATTACCCGTTGGCAGTTCAATATGCCACATTCATAATTTCCTTCTAATATAGAGAACAGCATTTAGGACTTCTGAATGGTTTAAACTTACATAAAGTAAAGCTTTACATCAGTTGAGAATGTGGTCTATCAAAAATGCAACATACTAAAGTGTTGTAAATATGTATGTGATACAAGAAAAGGTTTGCTATCTGAAGAAACCAAGAGGCAAAGGATCACAAGTTGGAGCTTTCAGAGTAAGTATTTAAAGTAATTTGCGTCATTCTCACAAAATCTTTTCTGTCTAGGACTAAGGCTTTAGCTGGAATAAGGAAAAATCCACAGAGACAAACCAAATTTCAAGGCAATACACACACGTATTTGAAATTCACACACTGTAAATACATACATTAAGAGGCAACACATTGCAGCAGCATTCCCAAAGTGTGAGTTCTAAGAGCAGAACAAAAATGACTAAGTGGACCCAGTGGTCTGATCAATAAAGGAAATTTCTCTATTTCTAAATGCAAGTTCAAAAATTAAAATCTCTCTGCTCAGTAAGGACCCCATTTACTATAAGAAAATCAGTAGTCATCTTATGCAGTAGCAGGGAAAATTATCTCCAGTCCTGCAGGGCATTGAAGGCTTCCTAAGGGACACTGAGTGACTTCAACCACCATTTAGACACAAGTGTTTTCATCCTTGTTATTCCTCTGATTGTTCTTAACAAAATAAAAAGGCTGCTGTGAAAATTTAAAACTCCTGTCTTCTTCTGTTACAAATAAACTGCTAACCCATTTGGGAACTGTGTACACTCATAATTGCAAAAAAAGAGGGAAAAACTTGAAAAAAAAAATTCTTTAGTAATCCAGTAATTTTTTGTCCTGACACTGGGGAAATAGACCAGAAAGTCTTATTCTTCCAAACCTCAAAATCCTGTTACCACTGAAGACAAAGTGAGTTTTGACTTCCCCCTACTCCCTCACCCCAATCCACTGTAGCACAATGGGGCTTCAACTCAGAACCATGCTTTAAAAATTACATCTAGTTCAGGACACTAATCCCTCTGGCACACACATGCCTTGCCATTCCAAGCAGCCACCCTCTTCACAGAGGTCTCTGCTCTGCAGCCACAAGCCCATCACAGACGTTTAAAGCCAGGATGTGCCAGTGTTCCTTAACGCATATGCCCATGTGTCTCCACATTCATGTCCATACTGACACATGCTGGCAGTTCCAGGGAAGAACACCACTAGAGAGGTCACCTTAAAAAAAAAAAAAAAAGGCTTTGGCAACTAATAGCTTCCTGATAAATTATCTCATTAAAGCAAACATGAAAAAAAATTCCCTTTCCAGATATTATCTCCCTTGCATCGTAACTCTTCCATACATGAAACACAGCCTCTTGCCTGTTGCACTCGGAATCTGTTCAGATCCAAGCTAAACTCCTGGCATGACACAAGGCACCAACAATGAAGTTCCACTACCTTAAAAGTGCAAGCTGATGTGGAGATTTGCTTGTTTTTCATCAGATGTTGAGCCACATTCCTTCTTCTTGCTTAGTCATAGATTATAAGGAGCATTTAATCACCTTTCAGAGAAGAGACTTCCTTTTAAAGGCCAGTTTTAGGCTCTTTTTTAAAAATTATGATAGACTTGAGGTTTCTTCCTAAAAATATTGTTGATTCCAGCTTCATTTAACATATCAGTATGTTATTGAAGTGTAATGCAAAAACACACTGATAATGAGCAAGTGTATGGAATGTAACCAATGCCAATATATTCAACAAGATATTGAGAGTTATTGTACAGTCTTTTATGAATTACAGTATAATAATTTAATAATAATAACAGTATAATTAATTTTTAATAATCTTTAATAAAACTCCTTACATGTATTTTTGGAAGATAGAAGACTACTATTTTATTTCTCGTCCCACTATTAACAAAGAAACAATCACAAGCACTAAAAGAGACCAAAACTCATTCATTGTTTTTCAGGAGGGACGTGTCACAGAAGCTCCAAAGGGCCACCTTCCTTTGGCAAAAAAAAAGGTGTTCTTATTTCCAGCCATCTGCCTCCCTCCTCCGGGGCACTTCATTTCAGCATTTTGCTCGATTCACATAAAACTTTCAGTGAGGTTTTCCTTAGCTGGAAGTGGGATATGTTTAGCGTTTCCCAAGTAAAGCAGTGGAGTGGGTGGTGCTATTATTCATCACCGCACCCCACGACTCACAAAACATGCCATCTGCCATCCCCGTTCCTGCTGTACTTTAATTAAGCGTCTACCAGTCAAAGAAAAGAGAAACGGGGTGAGAGAAAAAGAAATGTATAAAATAACGGGAGGGGAGAGATAAGGAAGAGTGGAAGAAAAGCCAGCAGGAAGGCAAGTGACGGGATGCCAAGGTCTCAAAGCGAGCAAACCCCTCGCGGTGGGGGGATTTGGGGGACGCGCCCCGTGCGCGGCGCCGGGGCCCGACGGCCACGGCCGGAGTTGCGGGGCCGGGGCGGCCGTACCTGGGAAGAGGAAGGCTTTGCTCCCGTTGTGCAGCCCCGGCACCTGGCGCACGCCCTCCGTGGAGCCTCCCAGCTGTAGCTCGGACAGCACGT
This sequence comes from Dicaeum eximium, assembly GCA_013396995.1. Classification (NCBI taxonomy): domain Eukaryota; kingdom Metazoa; phylum Chordata; class Aves; order Passeriformes; family Dicaeidae; genus Dicaeum; species Dicaeum eximium. Next base: position 411,581 of record VWZP01007499.1, on the reverse strand, counting down.
CGATCTGCAGCGAGGGGTCCACGCCAAAGCCTGAAACTGATCCGGAAAGTGCCGTCACCCACCCGCCGACACCGCAACTTCCCGAGCATCCCCAGCCCCTCCGCCGCTCTCCGCACCTGCGGCTGCCCAGGGGCCAGAGCATCGCCGCCGCGGAGCTCCGCCGGCCCCGCTCCCGGGTACTCTCCCGGCGGGTCCGGCATCCGCCTACCTGGCCCCAGGCAGAGGAGAAGGCAGAGCGTGCTCAAGCGGATGCCCGACTCCATGGTACGGCGATGCGCTCAGTCCATAGTCCCCCCCTCNGCCGCCGGCAGGCGCAGCCCCTCCGCCCGAGAGCAGCCGCAGCCTCCGCCCGGATCCCAGGGCAGCGCCGCTCTCCGCCCCGCCGTCCAGCGGGGACAGCGGCGGCGGCGGGAGGGGCCGCCGGTTTATGCCACGGCCTCGGGAGCCGCCCACCGCCTCCGCCTGGCCGGGCAGGGCTGGGCAG